>OX104064.1:85478079-85581766 GCA_944474145.2 Dicrocoelium dendriticum
CTTCGCAAACAACGATGATCAAAGACTTGAAGGCGCCTCAGATCTTCAGACCGAAGGGGCCAAGTCTCACTACCATAGAGCAGAACGGCCCTCACTGTGGCCTTGTATACACGGCCTTTCAGACGGAGGGAAACTCCCTTCTGTCGCCAAAGATGACGCAGGTTCAAGAAGGCAGCTCTGGCCTTTGCAATGCGTGAGCTCACGTCAGTTTCTATGCGCCCATCATTGCTGATGCAGCTGCCAAGATAAGTGAAATGATCAACCACCTCGAGTTCCTCGTTAGCAAGCGTCAAGGGGTCATCAAGTGGCTGGTGGTCCTGCAGCAACACTTTGCACTTTGAAGGTGCGAAGTGCATACCAAATAATGGGACCACTCTGGATAGGCTATTCAGGGTTGATTGTGCCGCCTCAACATTGTCGAAAAGCAAGACGATATCGTCCGCATAATCTAGATCAACTAACCTTTCACCAGGCAGCACTTCAACGCCTACATCGTGAGATTCCGCAAGGGAACACTCCATGATAGAATCCACGACGAAATTGAACAAAAACGGGGAAATCGGACAACCCTGACGAACGCCACTTGTAGTCGAAAAGCTATCCGATAGGACACCATAGACCCTGACGCGGCCTGTAGTGTTCGAGTATAGAGCACGAAGGATGTTCACATATTTCGTGGGAACACCTTTCCGCGCAAGTATTTCGAACAGAATCGATCGATCGACTGAATCGAACGCACTCTTGAAATCGAGGAACACAGCTATTGTCGGTCTGCGGTATGCGTGGCGCTGCTCTAGCACCTGCCGCAAAGTAAATATATGGTCTATACAGCCACGTCCTGGGCGAAAACCGGCCTGCTCTTCCCTAATCCGAGATTCCCGTTCTGCAGTGAGGCGACGAACGATAATCGAGGCCAGTAATTTTGTCACAACTGGCGTTAGGCTAATACCCCTGTGGTTCGCACAGTCTGTGCGACTGCCCTTCTTGTATATTGCCACTATAATCGATTCGCTCCAATTAGCCGGCACACTCTCTTCGTTCCAGATACGTTCGAATAGGGAGGTCAGTGCTTTGCAGAGGACCTCACCTCCATCCTTAAATAGTGCAGGTGGGAGGGAATCCGGGCCAGCGGCACGAAAACGATTGAGGGCTGTAATCGCGTTTCGGACCTCGGCCTCCGACGGAGGCTCTAAACTAACCGTCCATGGCTCGTCCTGCATCACCTGAGTAGGAAGAGGTCCGGGAGCAGGAGGCCAGCTGAACTGATCTTGAAAATGTTCCGCCCAACGAGCCATACGGCGCTACTTATTGTGTATCGGCGCACCGGCGCTGTCTCTTACTGTCTCACTGACGCCAAAAAAAAAAAAAAAAATGGTGCGGATTAGCTGGAAGAGTTTGCGGTAATTGCTTACTGCTCCCGCCTCCTCCATTTCTTGAGCCCGACTGGTCCACCAGGCTTCCTTGTCAGCACGCAGGCTCTGCTTTAGTTCACGCCTAATAGCCCGTCTGGTCACATTGTGTTCAGAGCCAGCCGGGAGGTGTCTTCTAGATTCCAACAGGTTCAACGACCTCTCGGATATCCAGTGACTGGTGCGGTGACGACTGATAGTGCCACAAGCAGATGCTCCTGCGTCGTGCATGGCGGCCGAGATCCTATTCCACTGAAGCTCAGTGTCATTAGGACAAGACAGCGGAAGTTCGGTACGCAGTGCGTCTTGATAGGCTTGCCTGACCGAGGACTGAGACAATTTCTCAGTTGCCAATCGGAGGAGACGCTTGGTGCGCTTCCCGGTAAAGTTCATGGAGAAACGACAGCGTACCAAGGCATGATCAGAGTCGACGCAGGTACTCCAGTACGAGCGGCAATCCAGGATGGAACCACGCCACCTGTAACTTATGGCAACTGTGATCAATTTGGGTCCATGGCTGGCCCCAGCCCGGCTCCCCCCCCCCCTCCCCCCCCCCAGCTACCCCCCCCCCCTCCCTCAGCCCCGCAGCCCCCCCCCACGACCCCCTAAAATTAATTAATTATAAACAACCGTATTGCCCCTCCGCCAGCCACAAATGTGCTCACAAAATTATCACTTCCCCCAGCTCCCCAGCCCCCCACCAGCTCCCCAGCCACCCCCAGCTCCCCCAGCCACCCCAGCCCCCCCCAGCCACCCAGCCTCCCCAGCCCCAGCTCCCACGCCAGTCCCCCTCCCCCCACCCCCCCCCCATTATTTAAACTTTCCATAACTAAATTTCTTTAATCCCCCCCCAGCCCCCCACACAGCTACAGGCCAGCTCATCCAGCAGCTACCCCCCCCCCAGCGCCCCCCCAGCCCCAGCCCCAGCCCCGGCCCCCCTCCCCGCCCCCAGCCCCTCCAGCGCCCCCCCCCTCCACCCCGGGCCAGCCCCCCCATCCCCACCCCCCCCCGCCAGCCCCAGCCCCCCCCCCACCGCCCAGCTGCCCCCCCCCCTACACGCCCAGCCCGCCCCCAGCTCCCCACCCCAGCCCCCCCTCCCCCCCCCCCCCCCCCCAAAGCTCCCCCGCCCAGCCGAGCCCCCCCAGAGCCCCCCCAGCTCCCCCTTACGCGCTCCCCCAGCTTTAGAGACAAAATTCAGCCATTAGACCCTTTGCACATTCGCCCCCCCAGTGGCCCCCCCCCCCATTCCCTGCCTACTCCCCCCAGCCCCCAAGCCCCAGCCCCAGCTCCCCCCCCTTACCAGCCCCCCGCCACCCCCCCCCCCCCAGCTACAGGTGGACGCCAAGTGGCACTTCGGAGCCCACTGTGTCTAAAAGCAGCGCTACTAAGAAACAACTGGTGCTCCGCACACAGTTGCAGCAGATGCTCACCGTTGTCAGTCCGTTCGGAGTTAAGCCCACATTTATCACCTAGCTGAGCTTCTGAAGAGCTCAGACGCCCTAATTGTGCGTTCATATCCCCTGCAAGTACTATAATATCTGAACTTGTAGCGCTGCGTAATAGCGCATTTAGTTCGTGATAGAATGTGTCCTTGACAGCATTTAAACTGCAGTCGGTGGGAGCATAAACGGAAATCACGAACAAACAGCGTTTTTACTACTTCGTGAATCAACCTTAGCTGATGTTGTCAAACGTGCTGCACATAAACGGCTGTTCACCGGAATCCAATCAACCAACGATGGCTCAGTCTTGGAGCTTAGAATGATACCTACACTAGCTTGACCCGTGAGTGCCGCATCGGCATCTCCGTATGCGTGCAACCAATAACGAGAGGATAAGCCGGGTGCAGCTAATTCAACAACCCCGTTAGGGTCATTGATCCTAGTTTCGGACACATAACACACATCAATACCTAGTGTGTCCAAGGTGCGTGCGAGTGCAGCCTGCTGACCTGTTTGTCTTAGAGTGCGGACGTTGAATGTCGTCATGGAAACGGGACAGCGTGGCCTTATAAGGGACTTTTGCCGATAGGTGCGGTGGGATGGTGGCTGCAGACAGTACTACTCCAGTAGCACTTCGGTTGCTGTCAATTAAGCTGGGAATTATAGAAGGAAGGTTAGTAATGGGGGTCGGGATGGGAGTAAGAGAAAAAGGTGGAAAAGAAAGAAGGGAGGCGCCAGCAGTGGCATGCTTTCGCTTATCCGCCCTTCTGTATGCAGCAGATAAGGCGACCCTTGATAATCTGCGCGACGGCCGATGCAGGATGAAGTTTATGTTTAAAGAAAATGTCATGGTTGTATGTGGGCTGGGATACAGCCAGGGCGCCCAAACCTAGACAGGAGGACGATTAGGGTCCTCATCCAAAGCCTTTGGCTCAAAAGCCTATCCGCAAGGCAGCGGTGAGGTGGCAATGATTCAGTTTTACTGAAATGGACGCCATCCCATTTCAAACCCCCAACCTGGAGGACCAGGAGACTGAGTTTGTCTGACCTCTCACCATTGACCAACCTGGTAGGAGTAGCTCTCAAGGTGCCCGGAGGCATCACCCAGTATAGCTCAATGGGTCAATGAGGTACGCAAACCGTCGCACCACGTTAAGATCCAGTCTCGTTGCGACATAAGCACAAAGGAAACCATGCCACAGTGGAGAAACACACCGTCCTCGACGAAATCAACACAGAAAGAGGATACGGAAAGACTCGTCTGGGTTATGAGAGCCAAGCGTCGCGGAACTCAAACGCCTAGTGATCATGGCGATAGCCGCCAAGCATTATCCGCCGAGTTCCAATCCCAGCTCGGCTATCTCTACCTGACAAGTCTAAACAAAGACGAAACCGTCGGTCGTAAAGTGCAGGGATGGGAGAGAGCCACACCGAATATCTCTACCTGGAAATTTGTATCAGCGCCCGTGAGATGAGATCATGAATCGTATAGTAAAAGCTCGAGGTGCTTTTGCTAATCTTCGCCACATGGCGCCCGCGCGACATCACGCTCGCTCTGAACGGTAAAGTGGGCAATGCAGCGGTACCTTCGACCCTACTGTACGGTTGTGAAACCTGGCCCATTAGATCAACGGACATAAAGAGGCTAGTTATGTTCGACCATTGGTGCCTTCGCAATTTAGCTCACATCTGGTGGGAACACCGAGTAAGCAACGAGCGTGTTCGACGTCTTGTTTACGGCACAGGAAAAGGAAATAAACCGCCCAGCACCGTTATTTCACGCACTAGGCTCCGATGGCTCGGCCAGATGTTACGCATGCCAACTCACCGACTCCCTCGACGTGCGTTGCTTGCTCACCGGGGATGTGGATGGAAGAAGAGGAGAGGTGGTCAAACGATGACTTGGTCGAGAGGAATGAAGGCCCTCACTTCGAAGCTGGTCTTAGTTGGAGCGTCTCGGCGGTTGGGGTCCGAAAGACGATGAACACGTTTGGTTGGACACACTTGCTTATATGGCTAGGAGCCGACCTCAGTAGCGTTCGTGTTTTGAGTTTCTTTGTCCCACCCCATTCCTCTCAGCCTCCCCCCTCCCACCAAGATCTCACAATTTAGTCATATATAATTTTGCATAGTAATTTTTTGCTGCATAGTAGCCAGCTGGTAGCTTACCGGAACGATGCCCATCTGTTACCGGTAGCTCAGCTGGCTTGCACCTGTTGCATTTTCCCCTTTTTTGTATTGCGGCACAGTATCTGAGGTGTTTCCCACCTCTAGCTAACGTGTATAATAATAATAATAATAATAATATGTAAACAGGGTCATTCAGACAGAAGGAAACTTCTTATGACGCCACAGGTGCCGCAGATACCAGAAGGAAGTTTTAACCTAAGCAATAGGTGAACTGACTTCAGTGCTTACGCGCCCATCGTTCTTGATGCAACCCGAGTTCTTGCTATAAAGAATCATAGATCATTAAGTGGCTGGTGGCACTGCAACATCAGTTTGAAGCCGCGAAGTGCACGCCAAATGATGGGGCCAGAAAATTAGGTTAATAAAGGTTGACTGAACCGCCCCAACATTGTTAGAAAGCAAGAGAAAAAATCGTCCGCATAATCAAGATCAACTAGCTTTCCACCAGGCAGCATCTCAACGCTTGCATCGCGAGATCACGCAGGGAAATACCACATGACTGAGTTCACGGAAAAAGTTGGATGAAAATGGGGAAATTGGACAACACTGACGAGCGTCACTTGTTGTTGGGATGATATCCCATGGGTAAACGTAGACCCTGACGCGACTTTAGGTGTTCAAGTACAAAGCAAGCAAAGTGTTCATATATTGTATGAAAAGACTTTTCGGGACAAATATTTCGAACAAAACTGATCGACTGACTGAATCGAACGTACTCTTGTAGTCCAGGAACGCAGCTAATGTCGGTCTGCGGTATGCGTTGCGCTGCTCTAGTGGATATATGGTCTATACAGCCACATCTTGGGCAGAATCCTGCCTGTTCTTCCATAAGAGGTGATCCTCGCTCCGCAGTGAGTCGATGAAGGAGAATTCAGGCCAGTAATTTTGTCATCACCGGTGTTAGGCTAATACGCTTGTGGTTAGCACTGTCGGTGCGACCACCACTATTTTATATGGCCACTATAATTGGTCCACTCCAGTTAGCTGGGATGGCCTCTGTCTTCTAGACCTGTTCCAACAAGGTCAGTGGTTTGCAGAGGACCACACCGCCATCGTTAAATAGTGCGGATGCAAACGAATCCGGGCCCGCAACTCGAGAACGATGGAAGACTGATAGCGTTTCTGACCACAACCTCCGGTGGATCCACTAAACTAACTGTTCATAGCTTAACCTGCATCATCTGAGTAGGAAGTGGTCTGGGAGTAGGGGGAAAATGAACTGCTCGTGAAAGTGCTCCGCCCAACAAGCCGTACGACCATTCTTCTTTGAATCATGGTATCCGCGCCTTCTTTGATTGTCTTACTGACGCCCGTTTTCCTGGGACCAGTGGTGCAGCATTTGGAAGAGCTTACCATAAATGACTACTACTCCCGCCTCTTCCATTGCTTGAGCCCTACTGGCCCACCAGACTTCCTTGTCATCATGCAGACCGCTTTAGTTCGTGCCTTATAGCTCGTCTGGTTACATTGCGCACAAAGAGAGCAAGGAGTTTTCTTCTGAATTCTGATAGGTTCACTGACTTCTCGGATATCCAGTGACTGGTGCGGTGACGATTGAGTGTCGCAAGGAGAGGCTCCTGCATGGTGCATGGCGGCCGAGATTCTATTCCACTGAGGCTCGGTATCATTAAAATGAGAGGGCGAAAGTCCGGTACGCAGTGCATCCCGGTAGGCTTGCCGGATAGAGGACTGAGCTAAGTTCTCAACTGCCAGTTGCAGGAGGCGCTTCGTACCTCTCAAAATAAAGTCCATGGGAAAACGACAACGTAACGAGGCTTGGTCAGTATCGACATAGATATTCCAGAACAAGCGGTAATACAGAATGGAACTGCGCCACCTGTACCTTATGGCAATGTGACATATTTAGGTCAATCGCTGGTTAGCTATAGGCGAAGGCCTCGTGGCACTTTGATACCCAATGTGTCTAAAAACAGTGCTACCGATAAAGTCGGTGCTCCCCGCACTGTTGCAACAGACGCTCACCGTTGTCCGTACGGTCGAAATTAAGTCCATATTTACCACGTAGCTGAGATTCTGAAGATATGAGACGTTGCATTTGCGTATTCATATACCCTGTAACAACAGCGACATCTGAACTGGTAACAATGCGTAGTAGGGTGTTCAGTTCGTGGTAGGTGTTCATCACAGCATCAGAACTAGTCAGTGAGGACAAAGTCTGAAATCGCAAACAATCAGCGTCTAGCGCTACTTCCTGGATCAATCGAGGAGTCAATCAATTAGTCGATGTAGTCAAACGAACTGCACACAAACCGCAGCTTAAAGAAATACAAACAACGAACCAACGATGACCCAGCTATAGAGTAGCGAACGATGTCCACTCCAGCTTAATCTGTGGTTGCCGGGTCAGCGTCTCCGGATGCGTGCAACCAATAGAGAAAAGACAAACCGGGACACACAATACACGTCAATACCCATGGTATCCAATGTGCGTGCGAGTGAATCTTGTTGACCTATTTGCGTTAGAGTGCAAACGTTGAGCGCTGCTAATGAAAATGCCCAGTTTGGCCTCATAAGCTGTTACCGATAGGTTTCCAGTGGGTGGTACGGGAAGATAGTAACAGAAGATGGAACTGCAGTGGCGTTGCAGATGATGCCAAATAAAATGGAAATTATAGGTTAGTAACGGGTGGTAAGGAAAGGAATGAGACAGGTGGAAAAGAAAGAAAGGAGGCACCATCAGTAGCATACTTCCGCCGATGATGAGTTGTAGGATCCTCAGTCTACAATCGGAGGATCAAAACGTGCCATTTTCATTTCCTCGAGCTGGAACTTTCACATGCATACGTATGACCGCAATCCTGCCACATCTGAACGATCACCCATCCCTGTCTGTGACAGGGTACAATTTGGACAAGATTTTGCCTCATTACTACAAGATGCGACGATGTAGCTGAAAAGTCAGATGATTCTGTTTCACCGTATATTTTATGGTAATCAAGACACCAATCCAATCGATGAACTTGCTGCTACGCCGCGCAGTTGAGTGCAAGTAATTCAGTTTTGTTTTCGAAGCAGTCTTGATCATGCACTTCCACTCCCACTGACGTCGTGTATTAGATTCCCGACGATTCGAAGCAGGACGGAATGGGCATATTCTTGAGCTAAGCAAGTTTTAACGAACCCATACAATCTGGGAACCTACAATTTATCACTATCATTTATCAACATATCAATATCAATATATCTGGTCAACCAATAAACATTCATGCGATATTTTATGTTCTTCGAGAATTAGGTAACTAAGTAACCATGCATGTTCAGGCGCGTCTCGTGCACTTCGAGAATAAACTAATTATTTATTGACTGGCAAAATTTCCCAGAAGTAGATTTCGGAGGAATTGTTAGTGAACAACCTCGTTTGCGTGGTTCATCAACAATCTAATACACCACCAATGGATACCATAAAAGTAAACAACAGTTAATGGTACAAGTTTAAATGCTAAGGTGGTCTGAGTGAACAAGCTAAATGATTGGTCCCACAGTGATCATCTTATCTTGGTCACTTAGACCACTTTAGACTTTGAATTGTACCCTTATCTGTTGTTAACGTTTGTCATTCAGTTGAGGTATTCGCTTAATTATTTATTAAGTTGGTTGTAAAACTACAGATGTACACGGCCTGCCAGTCATGATCGCCTAATACATCGAGTTCCCCCTCCATCGTCACCGTGCTTATCAACGGAATTCGTTCGGATCTGCCTTCGACACAGACACAGTATCTAAGTTCACATGAACCTACAGCAAGAAGCTAAAAACTTAGTCAGAAAAATTACCTGCAAAAATCGCACTTAATCAAGTAGGGAAAATTGTAAGATGCCCCAGAAGCTGAATTTTCGCGGAAGCGACTGAACCAAAATAGTAGGACTTTGATGTTCCGGTGGATCGGATCTGTAAGATGCCACGAGAAACCAGCCCCTTCATGGGAGCTGAGCGAAGGCTGACACGGTAGTTATAAAGAAAAATAACGTGTTATTGTACAAATTCGAAGCAACGCAGCGCCTGTACCCAGAAGCCAGAAAAATCCTCAGGACCAAAATACAACCAAGTGGTGCAATCATGTCAATAGTCCAGTAAGAACTCGATCGGTTAGGACGAGTCGGTGTTTTCAAGAGTGTGAACGCTTCATGGATGTAGCATTCGTCGCAGAAAAAGGAAAAAGACAAGATGGGTTCCGTGTCGACTGTTCAACTTAGTCTGAAACCTGCAAGTGAAGACAAAGAGTGTTTACCGCAAACGATTTGAGACAAGTATTTTACCAAGCTTGATTCGTTCAGTTCCAACGGCTCGAGGGAGCTATTGATAAATAGTATACATCGCGAAATGCTCCGTAACAAGTGTCAGTCATTACAGCAAATTTTACAGGGAATGCTCCGCCTTTGGTCAGGCAACCGAGCAAAGAACACACATAGGACTGGACACAAGAGTATTAGGGTACTTCAGAATAATCCAAGTCATTATTGGTATAAATCTGGTATTCACATCAAACCAACTCGAGAGAGAACTCCGGTAACGGATATAGCAGATAACGGTATCGATGTATTAGTCTCAAGTAGGTACCCAGATGTATCTCAGTAAGCAGTCGTTCAACCTGTCAAGACCGACAAAAACCGAAAAAGACTAGCCAGATCTGGCAGGCACTAGTTACAGTTCTTGCAGTGAAGAAGTTTCACAATATGTTATATAACCATCGCTTAAAACTTCTGAGAGATTTCAATATATTAATGCCTTCAGTTGGTTCGAAAAAGGGCATTCCTGTTCATACTTTCAACGGTCTTCAAAGTTTGACACTCACTCTTTTGAACCATGATGTTCAGACTCGCTAACAATCGACGGTTTTCCATGAGTCAAATGAACGTACTGCTATGCCCAGCAAGAAAAAGAGCACGTTCACAGATCCAGCCCGACTTCAATTTTGCAACGAATGACGTATAACATGACTTGGCAACTACTGTAGCAAATTTAAGAGCTGAAACCCACATAATCTTACTACTAACGAAAATCGTGCAGTTCAACCTAACCAGTCAACCGAGACGGGTTCGTGAGCTGAACTGAAGCAGCAGTACGAAAAGAGATATCCACGCACCATTGTGAAAAGTAGCATAATATTCTGAATTGCTACCCCATCTGAGAAGCCGCTTGCCACAGTAGTTTTGTGCTAGACAGTGGGACCGAGTGGATGGTGGAGGCATTTATCCACAGCAACTTACACTGCACCTTCTAGAAAAATGGGTTACTGTAATCAGGCAAACGTTATCAAAGATACGCTAACAGTACAAAAAGGGTATTAGCAGTACGCCGGTACGCTGCCGCGAAACCACAACCAGTCGCAGATGTGCTAACGGTACTGCGGGGTCACCCAATCTTTACGCATGCTCGAACCCGCGCCATCGGATTTCAAGGTAGGCTTGTGATCCTTGAGACTACAGTACAAAAGCGCCACAAAATTCGAGATACACAAATAAGGAAAACACACGAGGCTTTGGAGCCGCGCATATACGAACTTCTCAATCCGGCAACCTTTTATAGTGATAGACTCCTGCAGCAGATGGGCAGGACAACATCCGATACTGTGCCTAGACTGCGGCATTTTTCTAAGATATTCGCTGCCCAGAAGCAGTTGTGACGAACAACAATACGTCGTCCACATAGGCCACGTCAAGGGAGTTCTGCAAGAAGTGCACAATAGAGTCTCCCATAATCAGATGGTCAAGAGCGTTGTAGACACGACAAAGCGCCCTGCCATCGAAGCGAAGGTGAGGAGCGTATAGGGGCAATGACCGATAGATTTCTATTTCTCCAAGGATTCACACCCAATCCACAAGCAGAGACGAAAGTGCTCACAGTGGGTGTGCTGAAAAGCACGAGATTCAGTATGTCATTCGATGCCCTTCGGTCAATGTCAGCGCCCTCACATGGCGAAAAGAATAGAAAAATAGCGAAAATTTGATCGACGAAACGAAGCGAAGCAGCGCTCATTCAAATCCAGACAGTCAGCCTGTATGTAGTGCAACATGGACCAGATAGTGTGGTGAATCGTCATCACGAGAACCAATCAACTCAAAAAGACTGGCCATCACCGAGGCCTTACTTATCTCGAAGCATCGCCCGGCGTCGTGTGTACAGAAGCAATCTGGTAGATTGTCTTAGTTTTGATTGACCATTTGATTCCACTTTGAGTTCCACATACTCAGTTCTGTTTGATTCCTAATTGTATTATGCGCGTGATGAGAAGAGCAACTGAAAGGTTAACAGTTCATGACTAATATTTTCATACTACGCTTACTATGTAATAGGTTGATGTGTGTGCGTAGCACACTCGAAGTGCAAAGTACAGTTGCGGGACTAGTCCGACCAAATACCAGTTCGTGCTAGCAATGAACAGCTACTAGCACAGATCGATCAGCTCACTTGCCTTGGCAGTTGTATCACCTCTGGTGGTCAAATGCCTGAAGAAGTAATTTCGCAGTACGCCGAAACATCGTACCGACGCTTCGTTGCCATGGGAGCACCATCACCCGTCGCGTGCTTGTTATGAATACTGCGCAGTTGTTCGTACCTACGCAGATGCGAATAGGTGACATATAAGTTACAGGGTGGATGTCTCATCCCTTCGACTGTCGGGTGTGAGCAATACCTACTTAATCACAACCTATGGCTATAGCACCGGCGCTTAAGGACGCGTGCAATCAATAATGGGAGGATGGCCAGGCGAATTTAGCTCGACACTGACGCGTGGGTTGTAGATTCTTGTTTCGGCAGAGATGTGGTTGTTTTAGGATGTCCAGTATATATACAATCGCAATCTGTTTTCCAAGCTATTCTAGGGTAAGAGGGTTGAAGACATCCAAGAAGATCCGGTGGATTAGTTTGAAAGGTGATGTCTGACAATATGAGATAGCAGGATATTCCAGTAACCTTAACACAGGTGCTGCAGTCGATAGCATCCACTATGAGAATCACAAGCAGATGGCTAGTAGTAAAAACCAGGAGGTTCATACGAGGGCCAGGTCAAAAAAGGGGACACCAGTAGCGATCTATTTTCGTTTACCCGTCCTGCTGTACGTGGCCGACCAGGCATCCTTTAGAAACTACGTGAAGACAAACGTAGTATGTTGTAGTGAGATGAAGAATTGCTGTAGGCGAGCTGGAATACTGTCAATGTGCCGAATGGAGGTAGAAAAGTCCATCTTGGATTCCCTTAAGGGGATTTACTCGGAATCTTAGGATCTGGGATAGTTAAACGGCTTGGAGGATGAGCATGTTCCCCGGTGGTTTGGTGCATGCTAAATGCAAGTAATCAAAGAGGCATCAGACTCCTTCGCAAAATGTCGTATACTTTTAATGTGTACATTCACCTACAGTTAGTGATTTTAGGTTGTAGATAGAACCCCATCGCATATCAGTCTCTGAGTGACTATCATATGACGCAAAAAACAACACTGCAGAGACGAAGCGAAAAGATAACTTACAGGCATTCTTCAATGTCGTTTGACTGGGATTTCTTTCGATTGCCTCGGGGAACTGGTGTAGGCAAGGAAAGGAAGGGCTGCATACGGGGAAACAGGGAACGGTTAAGGGTTCAGAATCCTTGCATCACAAACGGCCGTTGTAAAAATTTAAGCGGCAAAGAATTGCTAGAAAACAGTGCATCCGGTAGATATCGGATAGTTACAAACTAATCGATGAGGAAAGTAGCTAATATACAACACTGATCGTAATGGAACTCCGAGTAAGTCGCTAGGGTGACTGTATGAGTTAACGAAGTTGCTGAGGGAAGATGCTACCCGACTACGAGTGACAAGATGCCAAGGAATAGGACTGTTGTGACAATACCAGCAGTGGAGACTAACTGTTTGTCGTTGGGCGCAAGCACATCAAAATGGTTTGTAGAAACTCAGGCATTACGTTTTCCATCAGATTCATCATCCGCATCCTCATCCTCATCGTCATTCACAGAAGCCCGATGTACTTAGGGTAAGCAGACGAAAACTTGGTGCACAAGGCATACTGGTAATTTCTACTGATCGAGAGCTGAGATAGCCCCTTAAACACTAACCAAGGAAAATGCTCAATAGGCCTCTAAGTAAAGTGCAGAAAACAATGGTTACTGATGGAGCATGATCGGAGCCGACGTATGTTTCAAAACGAGCAATAGTCCGGGACGAAGTCACATCAACTGAACATTTTGACGAGCCGTTCGATTTCGGAACATCAGGGGTCACTATGCTGCATATCAGCACGTCTGAAAGAAGAGTTGATAAAAGACACCTGATGTCTGGTGCACAGTTACAATAAATACCCGCCTTGTTCGTGGGGTCGGAAGTAAGCACAAACATTCCACCAAGTTGTTGAAATGGTCAACTTGTGAAGCCATATCCTCTGCAACTAGAACGATATCGGAACTAGTAGCCCTGTAAAGCAGTGCACTAATTTCGTCGTAGAAGAGGTCTTAAGCAGCACCAAAAGTGTTTTAGGTGGGGGCATATGAGGCGTTCATAAACAACAGCGTCAAGGGTTGCATTCGCGTGCCAACCTAAGTTAATGCTATCAAACGAGTTTCATACAGACGGTTGCTTGGGGGAAGTTACACAATTGGTGATCGATCAGCCGTGGGGTTGAAAACGATGCCCACTCCACACTGACCAGTAGTTACTGCGTCAGTGTCTCGAAACGCGTAAAACGTTTGGCTAGAGAACAGACTGAGGGCGAGTAGTTCGACAACCGTATGAGGGCCACCGGTAACCGCTTCAGACACGCAACACACGTTAATACGTAGGGTGTCTAAAGTGCGTGCGAGTGCAGCTTGTTGACCTATTTGTCTTAGAATGCTAAGGTTCAACACCACCAACGAAAAGAGAACGTGGACTTATAAGTGGCTGAATCGATAGGCGTCCAGTGGGTGATTCTGGAAGATAGCTGCAGATGGTATGACTCTAGTGGCATCGAGGCTGTCAATTAAAAGGCGCTAAATTAACAAACCAGCATGGCTTGACAAGGGCAATTGGAAGGACAGCCAATACTGTGGGATACAGTTTAAGACAGAAGAGCACCAGTGGCTCTGCAGCTGTTGCCACGTACGCTGCTGATTATAAAAGGCAGGCTAGCGATAAAAGTTTGGATGGATATAACAGAAACAAGTGGAAAAGGAAGGAGGCAAGGGCAGCAACATGTCTTCGCTTATGCATCCTGATGGGTGCAGCAGATAAAGTGACAATCCTGAAACTGTGTAACGGCTGCAATAGAGTGCAGAAAGAGTTCCAAAAGATATATAAGGTTGCATGTGAATCGGGATACTGGTAAGGTGCCGAAACGCAGGTAGCAGAAAGAGTATAGTTGGCGAACATAGCGCATGGTTCAGAAGTATGATCAGAAATTCGCAGCAGTGATCTGTTTTTTCCCCATGGAAACCGGTCGCACCCCAGTTTCATCCACCAATGTGGATAGTCAGAAGACTGGAATTGTCAGACAACCACTGGATAGCTAGATAACAGTTCTCATAGTGGCTGAGGACATCACTCAGTAAAGTTGAATGGGTCAAAGGGATAAGCAAACCGTCATGCCATGGCAAGTCAAGTTTCGTTGCAATGGGAAATCTGGATCGCGCAAAATTGCAATGGCTTTTCCAGTCTCACGGAGAAGCCCACTGCGAGTGTAAGTACTTCTGAACTCAGTCTACTAAGAAGCAGAGCAAGTCGAAATAGAGCGTTGGATGTTGTTGACGAACAAAGCAATTGAAACGAGTATCTGACTAGTAGTCGAAAGGATGGGGCGTCTGCCTTATAACCCAAAGGTCACCGGTTCGAATGTGCGTAGGTGCGAGTGACGCAACAGGACACCTACAGTCCGCACGCAAATGGTGATGGTCGCGTAATAGTGAAGCGGTGCTGAGCACCGACGTGTTGTCGACACCTTGGACCCAGTTGTGAGAGAAAACAGGGAAAGTCGCAGTTGCACGATTCACTCCAGCTGCCCGAACAGTGAATGAATTGTTGAAACTTACTTTAATTTGGTAACGGCACAGATGATTCCGTTGGGTAATAAGATACAGCGTGTAGAAATGCTAAACCATCGCCTAAACATCGAGGGAGTGAACGGTCCATAGAAGTCGATCGACTGCTAACTTGACATGATGCAGTTCATGACAAGTTTATTAGGTAAAATGGCGGCAGAGCCTATGGTGCGCTGAGGCTGATGGTAGCTAGATGCTAGCAGATCGTCTAATTACTGTTGCTAATGTTGTGCCATGGGCTCATGTCCTGGACGCCTCCTCGTGGCGACCGCTGGGTGGGAGTTGGGTTACACCCTTCTCCCTGCTAAGATTCAAGACACCAATCCGCATGAGTCAGTGAAATGACCATGTGTTAGACCCGCTGCCTTTCGGGTGTACATTTAATCAAAGGCTTTGGCTGAGGACCTGAGTCGTTCTCCTGTCAGTTGTGGGTGCCCTGCTAGTATCTTAGTCCATCATCTTCGGAGGTTATGAAGTGGTCGATGGCCGCGTTTCCGTAAAGCCTAGCCATGGCAGACAACAGGTCTATGGGTTATAAGCTCAGCGCTCGATTGGCGTAGAGCATGAGCGCCACGTATTGTCTCCGACGGTGGGAGGGCATCTGCACGTGCACAATGGTTTGTTACTGCCAGTTTCTATGCGTCCATCGTTGCTGATGCAGCTGTCAAGATAAGTGAATTGATTAACCATCTCGAGTTCCTCATTAGCCATCAAGTGGCTAGTGGTCCCGTAGCAACACTTTGCACTTTGAAGGTGCGAAGCGCGTACAAAATGATGGGACCACTCTAGACAGGCTATTTAGAGTTAGTTGTGCCGCCCCGACATCGTCGAAAAGCAAGACGATATCATCCGCATAATCTAGATCAACTAACCTTTCACCAGGCAGCACTTCAACGCCTACGTCGTGAAATTCCGTAAGGGGAAACTCCATGATAGAATCCACGACGAGTGAACAAAAATGGGGAAATCGGACAACGCTGACGAACGCCACTTGTGGTCATAAAGCTATCCGAAAGGTCACCTTAGACCCTGAGGAAGCCTGTGGTGTTCGAGTATAGAGCACATAGGATGTTCACATATTTCGGGGGAACACCTTTCCGCGCAATTATTTCGAACAGAATGCATCGAGCGACCGAAACGAACGCACTCTTGAAATTGTAGAAAACAGCTATTGTCGGTATGAGGTACATGCAGCGATGATCTAACACCTGCCGCAGAGTGAATATATGGTCTATCCTGCCATGTCCAGGTGGAAACCTGCCTGCTTTTCCCTAATCCGAGATTCCCGTTCCACAGTGAGACGACGAAAGAGAACAGATGATAGTAATTTTGTCACAACGGGCGTTAGACTAATACCCCCTGTGGTTAGAACAGTCTGTGCGACTGCCCTCCTTGTATATTGTCACTATAATCGATTCGTTCCAATCAGCCGGGACACTTCCTTCCAGATACGTTCGAATAGAGGTCAGTGCTTTGCAGGGGACCTCACCTAAATCCTTAAATAATGCAGGTGGGAGGGAATGCGGGCCAGCGGCACGAAAACGATTGAGGGCTGTGATCGAGTTCCAGACCTCGGCCTACGACGAAGGTCCTAAACTAACCGTCCATTGCTCGTTCTGCATCACATGAGTAGGAAGGCCTAGTGGTCTGCACGTTTGCTTTGCAACCATAAGGTCACCGGTTCGAAACCCCGTAGGGGTGGGCGTCCTCGCGATATACTCAGCCCGTGCGAGACTGGTGGTGGTCGCGCGGCAGCGAAGCGCCGTTGCAGCGTATAAGCTGACACATTTATTTATTTATTTTTATTTACATGGGTAGGAAGAGGTCCGGGAGCAGGGAACCAGCTGAACTGATTTTGAAAGTATTACACCCAACGAGCCATACGGCGCTTCATATTGTGTATCGGTGCACCCGCGCTGTCTCTGATTGCTTTACTGACGCCTGATTTCCTGGGGACCAGTGGTGCGGATCAGTTGGAAGAGCTTGCGGTAATTGCCTACTGCTCTTGCCTCTTCCATTTCTTGAGCCCACGTGGTCCACCAGGGTTCCTTGTCAGCACATAGGCTTCGCTTTAGTTCGCGCCTAACAGCACGTCTATTCACATTGTGCTCAGAGCCAGCCGGGAGTTGTCTTTTGGATTCCAACAGGTTCACCGACCTCTCGGATATCCAGTGACTGGTGCGGTGACGACTGACAGTGCCACAAGCAGATGTTCCTGCGTCGTGCATGGCCAAGATCCTATTCCACTGAAGCTCAGAAAGAGACAGCGAAAGTTCGGTAAGCAGTGCTTCTTGATAGGCTTTCCTGACCGAGGGCTGAGACAACTTCTCAATTGTCAACCGGAGTGGAGACGCTTTGTGCGCCTTCCGGTAAAGTTCATGGAGAAACGACAGCGTACCAAAGCATGATCAGAGTCGACGCAGGTATTCCAGTACAAGTGGCAATCCAGGATGGAACCACGCCACCTGTAACTTATGGCTATCTGGTCAATTTGGGTCCATCGTTGGCCAGCTACAGGAGGACGCCAAGTGGATCTTCGGAGCCGTGTCTAAAAGCAGTGCTACTAGGAAACTGGTGCTCCGCATACAATTACAGGAGATGCTCGCTGTTGTCAGTACGTTCGGAATTAAGTCCATTATTACCACCCAGTTGAGATTCTGAAGAGCTCATGCGCCCTACGTGTGCGTTCATATCCCGTGCAAGTACTATTATATATGAACTAGTAGTACTACATAGCGGCGGGTTCAGTTCGTAATAGAATGTCCTTGACAGCATTAGAACTGCAGTCGGTGGGAGCATAAGCGGAAATCACAAACAAGCAGCGTTTTGTATTACTTCGTGAATCAACCTTAGCTGATGTTGTCAAACGTGCTGCACATAAACGGCTGTTCACCGGAATCCAATCAACCAACAATGGCTCAGCCTTGCTTAGAATGAGACCTACACAAGCCTGATTCGTGAGGGTTGCATAAGCGTCTCCGGATGCGTGTAACCAATAGCGAGAGGGTAAACCAGGAGCAGTTACTTCAACAATCTCATTAGGGTCATTGATCCTAGTTTCGGACACACAACACACATCAATACCCATTGTGTCCAAGGTGCGTACGAGTGCAGCCTGTTATAGAGTGCGAACGTTGAACGCCGCCATGGAAACAGGACAGCGTGGCCTTATAAAGGACTGTTGGCGATCGGCATCTGATGGGTATTGTGGGAAGGTGGCTGCGGATGATTCTACTCCAGTGGCACTTCGGTTGTTGTCAATTAAGCTGGAAATTATGGAGGGAAGGTTAGTAATGGGGGTCGGGATGGGAGTAAGAGAAACAGGCAGAAAAGAACGAACGGAAGCGCCAGCAGTAGGATGTTTTCGCTTATCCGCTCTGCTGTATGCAGCAGATAAGGCAACCCTTGATAATCTGCGCGACGGCCGATGCAGGATGAAGTTTATATTGAAGAAAAATTCATGGCTGTATGTGGACTGAGATACAGCCAGGGCACCCAGACCTAGACAGCAGGACGATTAGGGTCCTCATCCAAAGCCTTCGGCTCAAAAGCCTGTCCGCAAGGCAGCGGGGAGGTGGTAATGATTTAGTTGTACAGAAATGGATGCCAGCCCATTTCAACCCCCTAACTTCCATGACCAGGAGACTGAGTTTGTCTGACCTTTCACTATTGACCAACCTGGTAGGAGTAGCTCTCAAGGGGCCCGGAGGCACCACCCAGTATGGCTCAATGGGTCAATGAGGTACGCAAACCGTCGCACCACGTTAAGGTCCCGTCTCGTTGAGGCGGAGGATGACAGCCAGGCTGTGGACGAGGTGCATAAAGAAGAAGCGCTGCTATATGTCTAAAAAATCTGCATCGGAAGGATAGTGGGTTAGCGTTGCCATCACAACCGCACTGCTCAAGTAGCTATACAATGCGGGAAATTATTATCATTGCGCCAGAGGTCTCCACATTGATGGCTAGCTTGAAGCCATATAAATCAGCTGGTGCTAACAGTGTAAATCCCGTCATAATTAAGCCACTGGCTGGTATCCTTCAGTATCGCATCGCAGAGCGATTCAACCAGTCTCTTCTAGAAGGCAAACTGTCACGTGATCGGAAGGAAGCGACTATAGTTGCCACCCAAAAGGAAGGTTCTAAGTCGGCGCCTATTAATCATAGACCTGTTTGTTTGACCAGTATTATGTTGAAGGGGTTGGAAAAGTTAATAAGAAACAGGAATCCTTAGTACTTGACTGAGCACAATCTAATTAAAGCGGAACAGCACGGCCTTCTTAAAAAGAATTGGTCTTATTGATTTATTGTTTTTTAGATGGGATTACCCAATGTCTTGATATTGGGATGTCGGTAGAGGTGCGCTATTTGGACTTCAGTAAAGCCGTTGATCCAGTGAATCATCGATTTTTAATTGAGAAGGCAACATGGTCTGGATTGCATCCTCAACTATTACTGTGGCTTTCTGAATTTTCACGTGGAAGAACATTCGGAGTCAGGCTTAAAGAAGCGGGTTCTAGTGTGGGTCCTGCTTACAGCGGTGTCCCCCAAGGTTCGGTACTGGGTCTATTGTTGTTATGTTTATGAATGAGCTGGCTCCTCTTCTTGAGGATCGCTGCTATATCTGCGCAGATAACTTAAAGCTAGTCAGTAAGGGAAACCGAGCGACACTGGTTAAGAACATCATCCCACTAATGAATTAATCGAGCCAATGAATGCCAATAAATGTCAACTACTGACCGATAGTGGTAGCGGAATTGCAGTGCAGTCTGCGGGATCTCTATGACGAAGCCCGCGATCTAGGTGTCATCATAGTGAACAGTTTTAAGAATTTAAAACAGTGTCGTCATGCTGCCAATAAAGCGAGACAAGAGTTATTTTGCATTAGGAGGACGCTGAGTAACGGTAAAGCAGAAGTATTCCCGCAGTTATATAAAGCAGTGGTTATGCCACATCTGGAGTACTGTGTTCAGGTCTGGGGACCGTACCTCCGTAGTGACGCCATGTGTATAGAAAAGATTCAGAATCTTGGGATCGGAGTGATCGAAGGTCAACGTGGGAAATCGTACGAAGATCGCCTAAGTAGTTTGGGATTATTTACCTTGGAACGGCGTAGGTTGAGGGGATTTGATGGAGACGTTTAAGATACTTAAGGAACTTAGTGGTATTAGCCCCACCCATCTGAGTTACCTACGTCGGACCACTTGCGCGGGCATCGTCTGAAGCTCAAAGAACACGGAGCTCGTTTGGACATCAGAGCAAATTTTTTTACAAACCGAG
Source organism: Dicrocoelium dendriticum (assembly GCA_944474145.2). NCBI lineage: Eukaryota > Metazoa > Platyhelminthes > Trematoda > Plagiorchiida > Dicrocoeliidae > Dicrocoelium > Dicrocoelium dendriticum. The sequence goes on from OX104064.1 coordinate 85,498,428, forward strand.
TAGTTAACATCTGGAATAAACATTCTGGTTTAGTGGAATGTGAGTCTGTAGAAGCCTTCAGAAGGGGCTTAGATGAGGGTTGGACTGACCTTTTCCCAGAGATATTGGAATTGTACTGGAATAGTGTATTCCGATGCTGACATGAAAGTGCAGAGATTGCACTTGTTCTTGCTTCATTCCTTTGCAGAAGCAAGAGTCAATACAACGTCGAAGTGGCGGGGCCGCTTTACTTACCGGCACAAGCGAAAGCCTACATCGTCGGTTTTACCTGACCTGACCTGATCAAGTCACCTCAAGCTCGGTCCTTTATCAGCAGTTGTGACAATGCCGTCCAGTTCGCAACGAGGTGTAACGAGCACCCCTGCCATCCAGCTCCGACTTTTATGAGGTGGTCATCCAGCCGCCTAGGAAGTGTCCCTTTTGCCTTTCAGCCCTCTCGGTTTAGTACGACCTACGTAAACCCCGGACACAAAAGACCTCGGAACCCTCAACCGGACGCATATTACATATTTGGAGAACCTGACTGCCCATAACGCCAGTCTCTGAAGCAGGACTGCGGTCGTTGCAGCGACCACCAATCTCTCCTCTCGCGGAATCGTCCGAGCCAATCACAACACTCATCAGTTTTCCAATGCGTTAGCAAGATGAGACGGGTCAGGATTTCCGTACGCGCTGAGGAAAGCACCACATAAGGGGAAATAATGTAGCGCCTCGGAGTGTCGCTGTCACAAATCAATAGATAGGACGTTGTCGAGCGAAGCCTAGGTCAGGTCAGGTCAAACGGACGATAGAGGCTTCCGCCTAACGAGCGTCCAGTTCTTGTGCCGGTAAGTGAAGCGGCCCCCGGCACTTCGACGTTGGATTGTCTCTTCTTGCTTCTGCAATGGAATGAAGCAAGAACAAGAGCAATCTTTGCACTTTCATATGCCAGCATCAAAATACACTACATATTTCAGTACAACTACAATACCTCTGGAAAAAGGATAGACCAACAATCGTCTAAGCCCCTTTTGAAGGCTTCTACGGTCTCAGACTCCACTAAATCAGAAGGAAGTTTATTCCAGAAGTTAACTACTCGGTCAGTAAAAAAACTTTTCCTTGATGTCCAAACGAGCTCTATGATGTTTGAGTTTAAGGCAATGCCCGCGCAGATGGTCTGACATAGCCAACTCAAACAGATGGGTGGAACTAATACCACTAAGTCCCTTAATGATCTTAAACGTCTCTATCAAATCCCCTCTCAACCTACGCCGTTCCAAGGAAAATAATCCTAAGCTACTTAGACGATCTTCGTAAGACTTCCCTCGTTGACCTTCGATCATCCTGGTCGCAAGTTTCTGAATCTTTTCTATACAAATGATGTCACTCCGGAGGTACGGTGACCAGGCCTGAACACTACTCCAGATGTGGCCTAACCACTGCTTTATATAATGGCAAGAATACTTCTGATTTAGTGTTACTCAGCGCCCTCCTAAGACGAAATAACTCTTGTCGCGCTTTATTGGCAGCATGGCGACACTGTGCCGGAGGCTTAAAATTGTTCACTACGATGACACCTAGGTTACGATTGTTACTTCCTCTCCACTTCGCCTTCCCATTTCGTCTTCAGTAGCATCAGAGCTGCCATTTCTCGTCGGTATTTTCACGTCATCCATCCAGTCACCTCACGCCCAGTCCTCCATCAGCGGCTGTGACAATGCCGTCCAGCTCGCCATCAGGTGTAATACAGGCACACGTTTTATCTAGATCCGACTATTACTGGGTGGTTGTGCAGTCGCCTACATAAGTCCTCGGAACCCTTAAATGAACTCACACCACAAAGGTGAAAACAAGAAGTAGGGTATGATATGCGGGGTCTCGTTCTGACCTATCGATTCTCGTCTGGTGGTAGTTCAATCGTTCGTGCTGATGACGCTTTGCCAAATGCCATGTAGGCACAAAGTCTGTCGTTTCCTGACTTACAATTTCTGATCTAGTCGTTTGCGCATGCTGCCTGACAATTATAATTAGCATTCTTGGCGACATCAGCCAAGGCAACTGGGTCCAACGTGGTTCGATCAAACTAAGAAAGGCAGAGTGCTAAAGAAAGAATACGCGATTGGCATAACCGGTATTGCGCCAAGATGCAAACAGGACTGGACATGGTACATGCATGATTAGTGGTCATAACGTAAAAGCTATATTAATGCAGCACCATTAAAAAGGATACAAACTGCATTACTTACAAGAACGATCAAATTTGCGAGTTCTTTGCAAGCCAGCACCTCATCCCTAGTATACCTTTTACGCCCACAAACAACCGACATGGTGACCGAGGATAGCGCCACATCAACAGAGGAAAAGGAACCGCCGAATGAGGTGAGTTGCACGCAAGCACCGTAGGCTTATACACTGCGTAGTATAACAAATAACGAATTGAACATATACTTACATGATATCGTAACAGTACCTTATTAATAAGTCCAGGAACTTAAAAGGTAACCTATTAATATATATATATATATATTAGTGTAAAACATGTCACCGCATGGTCGAAACTAAGGGATTATTTGCAGACGGATAATAATGTAACCTGAAGGAGTCAATCTCCCTCTCGCTGCAGCGTACGTGGATTATTGTCAAAGAATACCAAGTACGATTGCTTGACTGCATTACAGCTTGTACCAATGTCAACATACTGCCAATATTAAGTGAGGTCGTGGAAACGAAAATGAAACCGCTTCGCTGTCTCTGAATGATCCGTTACTGTGAATGCTTTTTCCTTGTACCCTGGCAGGTCACAATGAAGCGACAATCACTGGTGCCAAAAGCAGTTGTTCAGTTTAGCCATACACAAACCGTTGAAGTTAAAGTTCAAGCGGGACTGGAATGATAGAATTATCCCGTGGGTGTTCCTTCTTCGTTGAATCACAAATGTGAAAAGTTTAGAACAGTGATAACCCTAAAAGAAAGTCCGCATCACACGCTGTCCAACAAAGCAATGCCACGTAACTGCCCAAGTAGTTCCTGCTGGACCTATCGCAGGAATTAAGTAAGAGAAAAAGCTAAAAGCAGAAAGCGAAAGGATAAAGTGGAAAAAGCTGATCAAATAGAATACTAAGGTAGTTTGGTTATTAAACAAGGACTGTAAAGTGTAGGAGAGTCACCTATGAAAAAGGAAAGGTTTAGTTTTGCTACCCAAGAGCACCGAGCTGACGCGTGAAGCAGGAAACGAATTCAAGCTATCTATATCGGCGCCATAGAAGTCCTTTCGTCCGAAAAATATCAGACCGTGGTGTATGCAGTTTCAGTGGCTGACCGCGGAGGATAGCTAACGTAGTGGGACATTTTCTCAATATTCCGAATTAAACACCCAAAAATTTCTCCGCAAAAATTCTAGCCCAGCCGAAGAAAAAGCAAATCGAACAACATTGACCACGAAAAACCTGTTAACAAAAGCGCTGCCAACGTAGCTAAAAATGCCGCCAAAACGCTGTACCACTAAGCCGGACCTAGGCCAAATATATAGTGGGCTCAATTACCTTCGGCTTCTAGCAAGCGAAGGTTAACTGATGAAATTAGTAGCCTCCTTGCCAGAAATCCCTGTACTGGCGGTAAAATGAACGCATGGAAGGTTCCGGAATCTTCGAAATCGATGCAGGTTGAAAATAAGCGACTGAATATTAAAATAATGGTTTTCCTTATGTTTTTAACTTCGCCCGGAGACCTCTCCTCTTGAAGCGGCTGCCGCAGTGTATGATGCCAGTCCGGGATTCACCTGAAGCTTCCTGAAAGGTGTTCTACGCCTATCAGTCCATCGCCTTGACTGTAGTTTGCTGGATTCAAATTCCGTGCTCTGCATTCTACTCACATTCGTCTGATGACAGGATGCTTCTGCGGGCTCGGTTAGCAAGTTTAAGCTGTCTGTCAACAGGTCAGATGGAAGCTCGGACAATTCCCTTGCTTGTTGCTGACACATTGTTGGGCGCATTTGGTTTGCTTTTCCCACTCATACCTGCGTTCCAACCAGCACGTCAAAAATGACGCTCCCGCGATTGCGCTGGATTGTGCCTGGCGTTCATTTTGCGTGTCCATCCCGATAAGCACGTACAAGTGCTGGCTGACCCAGATTAACCGAACGTCGCTTAGCACTAATCTGCCGAGTAAAGTCACGTTCTACCTTGAGGTTCCTTTCATCGGCTGTGGACTATAAAGGCGGTCATACTGTATCAAATAGCATGCGAAATTTTCTCTTCTTAATTGCCTCTGTTGGTGACAGTCCACCCAGCGTTTATGGATTTTGTGGAGGTCGGTACAGAAAGATGAATCGGTCGATCACTTCCTCTATGTCTCTCTACCTTCTTGGTTTGTGGAGAGCGCGTTTGAATGTATCCACGAATTTCTCCGCTGGGTCATTCGATTGTGAGTGGAATGGTGGGAACGGCAAGTGTTTGATGGCGCAGAGTTTGCAGCATTCCGCGAATGGGGCCGAAGTAAATGGTGCACCATTGTCAGTCGCCAAGGTTTCAGGCAGCCGTACCTGCTAAAGATTTGTTGCCACCTCGAGCTTGTTACGCTGGTTTTCGTGCTCCTCATGAGGGACACTTCGGGCCACTTGCTGTAAGCGCCGAGCACTATGAGAAGGTTCTGGCAATGGATTGCGTCTGCAAAGTCGACATGAAGACGGCTCCAGAGTTTAATTGGTTTAGGCCACGCGTGGAATTCAGTTTCCGGTGGTGCCCTTGGAGAGGTAGCGCAGTAGCCACAACTTCTAGCTAGCAGCTTCAGCTGTCTGTCCGTAAACGGCCAATACACAACAGCAGTCAAGCGCTTTCATTAGGTTGGGCCCTGGATGTCCTGCACGTAAATGCCGCAGCACTGTAGCTTGCAAAGCCTCGCCCTGAGAACATGACGCAATCGTTTACAATGGAGAACGAGTGTCTTCCCTTCAAGAACTGCTGCATTTTGGCAGCTTAAAACGAAGGCAGCTAGCTAGTTCTGTTAGTGCGACACTTTCTTCAGGACTGGGTATCGAAGCGTTTCGGCGCGCACAGCATCGACCGTAACTTGTAGGCCATGTATTGCCTCGTTCACCAGGAATTTGACATCATCTTCGATTATAGTGAAGCAAGATTGGGGTGCTCGTGTTCTTGCAACTTCGAATCAATGAGGCGTGACAACGCATCTGCCTGGCCAAACGAATCCGTTGACTATACCCGATTTCAAAAACTATAGCCCAGCAAGGTGAATGCCCATCGTTGGAGTCGCTTCCCTGTATCGGCAAGAATTCCCTTCTTCGAGCCAAAATGTCCAGCAGCGGTTTGTGATGCTTCAAGAGTTTAAAGCGGAGACTATATAGCATCTTGTGGAACTTCTTCACAGCAAATACTATGGTCAAAGCCTCCTTCGCTAGCTGACTGTAGTTTCTTTTGGCGTTCCTCAGCGTCCTGGCGGCGTGTGCCAACATCTACTGAGATCCATCTGGAAAAGTATGGGAAAATGCGGCACCGATCCCTAGACTCGATGAGTCTGTGGCAGGCACAATTTCCCGGGAGGGTACAAAGTGAGTTAAGAGTAGGCCTGAAGCCAGCAATGACTTGACCAGCTCGAACGCAGTCTGGCATTCTGGCCCCCAGTTCCAGGGTTTGCCATTGCTTAGTAACCTATTCAGCGGGGCACGCAGGCGAGGCAGTTCGAGCAGAAATGCGCTGTAATGACTTCTTAGGCCACAGAATAAACGTAGCGATTGTAAGTCCGCAGGTAAAGGCATCTTTTGAATAGCTCGGATATTTTCTGGATCAGGGCGACGACCGTCTTTTGAGAAAACGAACTCTAGAAGCTTAATAGTTGGATTTAAAAGGTGCACTTGTCTTCACGGATACGGAAACCATATGACTAGATGTATAAAACACTTCAGTGAGCCGCTGAATTAATTCTTCTGCCTTCAAACTCATTATAATGATATCCTCCAGAAACTCCCGCAAGCATGGTGCCCATCAGCTGCTGGAAGATGGCTGGTGCTGTTTTCACGCCAAAAGGGAGGCGGTTGTACTGGTACAAGCCACGATTAGTGTAGTTGGTCAGTTGTTCTCTCCAGCTTTCATCAAACTCGACTTGGAGGTAGGCATCGGACAAGTAGAGCTTGGCGAAACACTTCCTACCGTTCAGCTTGGCAAAACTATCCTCTGATATCGGAAGATAGCATTGAGGTTCGTCCAGTGCGGCTTTCAGGCCAGCCGAAAAATCGGCGTAGACACCCATTTTACCCTTCTCACAGCAACAATCGGCACAGCCAATGAAGTGTATTGCACTGTTGAGATGACACCGGCTCGTTACAGTCGGTCGAGCTCCAGATCAACTGCTGCCATGGCTGCATAGGTTACGGGTCTTTTTGCTCTGAAGGCCGGCTTGGTTTCTGCGCGAAGGCACAAACTTTGCTGTGGACTTAGTACATCGGCCGAGACCACCTTCAAACAAAGCGGCAAGCTTCTGCCTTAGCTTTCTTGTCAAGTCTTCTATCGACGATGATCCATGGACTCGGTCGTTTTGGACGCTATTGCAAAGCTGACTCATTGGGACATGAAAGAGTTGTAAGTTTTCCATCCAGTCAAGTTCAAGGAGGTTCAAGTTTGGTCGCTTAGACAAGTGGCAAGTTCCGGCCTGTTCCACTCCGTTGAATGTAAATTTGCAATTTGTTTCTCCGATCAGCTTCAGCACTCCACTGGTGGCATTGTGGACGACTTTGTTGGAATCGAACATCTTCGGCTGCTTTATGGGCTTCCAAGTGCTCTTGGAAATGATCGGTTTATCTGAGGTCGTACCGAACTGCAGCCAGGTTGGGATTCCATTGCTGGCTAGCCGAACAACCTCCTCGTGGTGCCAGCCGGGTGATTCGGGTTTACCCCCTTTCAGCAAATAGTTCGGCGGCAGTGTTCCAGGACGTGGTGGGTTTTCGCCTGGCAAGCGTTCTCCCTATGAAAAGCCACATATGTCCGTTTAACAACACTGTGACGTGGCGGTTGTGACTCGCCACTAACTAAAGTCACCCATTGCTTATCCGAACAATCGCTTCAAGTCCACAGATAGCAAGCACTGGTGACACCTTCAAACACACTCAAGCAAAATGGCAGGAAACATTTACCAATCCCAGAAACAAAGCTAAACACGCCTACATGCAAACTTACATACATTCATATATAAACCTATGCAACAATCCCATTGTTCCATTGTACCTTAACTGATCACATTTTGTACTCTTAACATGATCACGCCTGCGCAGGCGTGCCTCGCTTAGTCGAGAATACACAATTTATTTATTTATTTATTTAAGAGAAATTGGCGGCAGGTTCTAGAATCGCTGTGAAACGTGGCAACCATCGATGGTCATTCTGCGGCAGGCTTCCTAAAGTCCTTCCTTCGGTAGAACTGCTTCACATTTCTTGGCCGGGACGGATGACAAAGGCCTTTTTGTGGCCGCGGTTATGACACTTTTCACAAATGCGACGCTTGGACGGACAGTATCGTGCGAACTACCATGCACCTCAGGACCAACTGGTTGTGATCGGCTTGTACCGCGACTTGTTGGACGGCTTGTTCGAGGCAGCCTTTCTTGCCTTTTACACAGCAGAACAGTATCGGCCATGCTGGAGCGACTCTGTTCAAGCATAACGGTGTCGTGTTTCAAAGTATTTAACCGTTTGCATTCGCCTACAAGTGAATTTAATGTCAAATCTGCAGCTTGCTCCAATGTAGCAAGGAGCCGAGTGCGGAATTCTGTGTCGCATGGAGAATGTAAAGCACTGACAAATGTGAGACACTTAACTAGTCATCCGTCATTCAGCGTAACTTGAGACCTTCACCTTCACGGTTAAACATGTCTGCTAGTGCCCAGAAGCATCTTGATCAAGCTTAATTATTTTAGACATCGGCAGCAAATGCTAAACAAATACCTCGACTCACCAAAAATTGGTTTGAGTGTTGCCATTGCTTCGTTGTCAGTGATGTCCCTCGGCTCTTTGGGCAAGACGTAGTCAACGAATCTTGTGTGTTCATTGGTACCGAGCTTGCGGAGCAAAACTCGCACTTTCCATATATCAACTTGACGGCCGAAATCCGTCCAAAACATATCCTCCCAGATTTCGAGCCCATCCTCGGCAGCGCCTTCGGAAGCAGCATCATAATGAAATTCATTGATCGCGTTCGTAAGAAGATCAAGTGAAACAGCCTGCGTGTCCCGTGTAGCAGCTCCGTTTCACTGTAGTTTCAGGCACTGCGGTAAACGTTCAATCAGTTTCATTGGGGCTTTCATCTGTGATTGTTGCTGGAGAAGCAGATTTAGAAAATGTTAAGCAGAAATGTTTGTAAGGTTTTGGCGCTTGTCCATCGCTATAGCTAGATCTTCACGTTTTCTCGCTATACCGTCTTACTCCCCAAACATCTCACTACAAAAATTCTAGCCCAGCCGAGAAAACTGCAGACTCAAGCACCCTTGATTACGAAACACGTGTTAACGAAAGCGCTACCAACGCAGTCAAAAATGCCGCCAAAACGCTGTACCACTACGCCAATCAGAAGCCAAATATATAGAGGGCTCAATGATGTTCGACTTTCAGAACACGAAGGTAAACTTGTAACATTAGTAGCCTTCCTGCCAAAATCCCGCAAGCTGGCGATCAAATGAAGGAATGAAAGGCTCCGGAACCATCGAAATCAATGCACGATCGAAGATAAACGAGTACTTGCTAACATAATGGTTTTCTTCTATGCTTTTACCTTTTCCCGGTTAAGTTAGGAGAAAAGAAAGGTTTGGTGTTGCCAGTCAAGAACATCAAACTGGAGCGCCAAACTCAACCGTAAGTTCCCTAACCACGTGAAATGGAAGCGCATGCTGGTGCCCCGTAACGGCGCGATGGACGAGTTTCCTACCTTATCCTATCAGACCATGCTTTGAGCAGTTTTAGTGTGTGACCACGGAGGTTATTTAACGTAGCGGGAATAAATAGCCCTGACAAGTCAGGGTCAAGCTTACCAACAAAAGTACGCTATGTGAGAACCAGGTCCCCTCTTATTCTTCGGTTTTGCATTGAGTACATCCCCAAACTGAGCAAGCGTTCAGGATACGTCTGTACCCGTAGACCCTGCACTAACCGAGTTCTCACGCGTAACATCCTCTCTAAATCCCTTTGGTCTCTGCTAAGACATAGTGGATACAATCTTCCAGGTCGGGTCGGACGAATGCCGAGAACAGCTTCACAAACAAATTGGCGGTCAGGATTCCAAAAGTGCAGCGAATAAACCGTAGCACACGAAACCCCCTGCCAAGTAGCCTACTTCCAATTGTCGCCAGAATGGTGCTGGTGGGCCTACTTTCCCTAAATCAGCCTGCTGAGTGACAACACGGAGTTAACCACCGACGACAACATATCGGCTGGGAGGATAAGCAGCTCCGATTCGGAGAATAGAGCACTTGACCCTTTTTATGGCCATCAACAATAAGGTAGCCCATTCCCAGCGTCTATCCAAGGAACGCTGATTTACCCCAGGACCACCGAGATATCCACAATGTTCTAGAGCTTAAGTTTGTCAGCAAGCATTTTTGATGACACACCTAGCTCTCCCGGCAAGTCATTTACATGGATCGTGCACAACAAAGACCCCAATCCCCAGCCCTGTGAGACGCCAATAAGGACAGCTTCCCTGAGCGATGGCTACGCCCCACCCGTGCGCACTATTCCCTCCCCTCAAAGAAGGTAGACACCCAATGAAGGGCGCGACCCGATACACCGTAAAATCTCGACTTTCTTGAGAGCCGACAGTGAGGAACAGTGGCAAAGGCTTTCGAAAAGCCCACGAATAGCACGTCTACGGCGTAGCCAATGTCTACCGCTTCGGCCCAGCTTTCACGAGCTACAAGTAGATTAGTTTGACATGAAAATCCCTGGTGGAATCCGTGTTGAGCAACACTGCCAAGGTTGTATCTATTCGGATGGTCCTCCACTGAATCCCTTAGCAGCCTTACAAACAACTTGACTACTACGCTTGTCAAACTGACAGGCCGGTAGTTAGCGGGCAGAATGTTGCTACATTCTTCCATTCCGAAGGTAGGATGCAGTTGTCAAGTGCTATTGAAAACACGCATGTAAGAGGCCCACTCAGCACCGTGGTCAATTTATGCAACAGCTACGGATGAAGTGAATCGTGACCGGAAAATTTAGTGGGATTAATGACTTGCAGTAGCGCGAAGACATCAGTCTCTGTTAGGTTAACCTCAGCTATGCAAGTATCCACTGTGTTGCGTTCAGTTACCTTGCTATGTTTTGCCCAATATTCGCTTTTCCTACTCACACTTCTATTTAACACTCGTTGATCCGTCATGTTTTCTTACACTTGATTAGTTGTAATGCATGTTTCTAGCGAGTTAAGGGTATTGCGTGTGCGTGCGGACAGTTTTCTCTATACATACATACGTGCCACTGCCGCTCTCTTCTCTGGCCTTTCCTAGATATAACAAATTGACGTCGCGTGTTACCGATTTGTTTGCATGCTATTGCCCCTTCACCTTTCTGGACTGACTCTGTAGTTACCCCCGATGCAGAAGGCAGAGAAGACTCGAAATGTAGTTTTTAAGATTATATTTTATGCTACCAGTTCTCAATCCATCTGGGACTCTGAAAACGGAGGATACTTGAATGATTTTGCTCTTGCACCTCGGCTCAGATGGTCGACGTATGTTTGCTGCTCTAAACCTACGTGGGAAACCCACGTTGGCAGATGCATTATCGGCCCTCGATAAACCATGGGTATTAGGTTAAACACCTGTAGCTATCGATACAACTTGGTGCAGCTGAAACAAACAACTGGTGAATCAGTGGAGGCATTCGTTTTCCGTCTTGTTTGTTCTGTTCAAAAGTGTGACTACAAGCTTACTATCCAGGAAAAGTGGAAGGGTCTATGCTAATACAACAATTAACTTGTGGTCTCACAGATGTTTGGATTAAAGAGCGTTTCTTAAAGGAAAACGCAGAAAAGCCCATATGGGACTGGGCCTGTGATGTGGCTCGCGCGAATGTCGCAGTCACGGAACAAAACCAACTTTTCCCTGTAACACAGGAGCTACTGAAATTAACCGATTGGATTCTACAGCGCTCTGGTGCGATCCGCAGTTAGAAATAAGTGTTACGGTTGTGGAAATGCGGATCCTCGTGCGAATGATAAGGCATGTCCCGCAAAAAGTGAAGTCTGCCGGAATTGCGATAAAATCAGTCATTTTGCTCGGGTTGATCGTACCCGCGCCATTCCTTTAGTTGCTGATACAAGTGACTATAGATCTTCCCGGTTGCCATTGAACAGTCTATATATGTCGTTAACGAATGCTAACTTCCGTCTCCAAATCAAGAACCTAAACTGCCTGCGCTAGCTCTCCGTCGTGTGTTTGAAGTTAGAAACAAACCCGTATGTTTAGAGATGGAATTAGATTCCGCGTCACCGAAGACAATTGTGCCATATGGTTTTTACAAACAGCCTTTTGGGCAGCTAGCTATGCATCCTTTTACTTAGACTTTCAGCAGCTACTCCGATGATGCTCTTCACATACTCGGTTATGTTATACACTTAATCTTTCTTCTGAACAGCAAAAGGCGTATAGTTGCAATTTAATTCTCTAAGACTGATGGTAACTCCCCATTGGAACGTAATTACATGGTCTTGTCGAACGTATTATCATGCGTCATCCTGATGACCACTGCCAGTGTCAACCCTTATTCGTTACGTTCCAGTTACCCAAAGCTCTTTCTTCCGGTTATTGTTAAATTTTCAAAAGCAGTGCACCGCATCCGGTTGATCGCGGATCATATACCGTTCAGCATTTCTCAAAGTAGGTCTGTACCTCTGGCGAAGCGAGAATCGTTATCGCCAGCTTTGAGAAAGCTTGTCACAGAGTACTTGATAGAACCCATACAGTCTTCTGTATGGGTTTATCCACTAGTTGCGCTTCAAAAGAAAGATTGCACTATTCCTTTATGCACCGACCTTGGAGCGCTTACTCAATATATACTTGTGGACAAGTTCCCCTCTCTTCTGTCGACGATTTGATGGCTAAACTACCAAAGGCCAAACTTTCCTTAAAGCTGGATTTGCACAGTGCATACTACTACATGCCACTGACCAGATTGCCGGCCATTGACTGATTTCCTCAAGCAAGACGGTTTGTATCAATACAACGTGCCAGCAATGGGCCTTAGTAGTGCCCCAGCAGCTTGGCAGAAATTTATTACCCTGTCGTTAGCAAAGCTCAAAGGAGGCGTTGTGTATATGGATGGTATTTGTGTCTTAGGTACTAACCGCACCGAGCATCAGGAAACCTTCAAAAGTTGCAGCGTAGACTGAATGAACTAAATCTCTGCCTGAATACCAACCGGTGCCAAGTCGCTGTGACGATGGTCGAGTTTATTGGACGTGTTATTACTACCTCCGGTATTAAGCCTCATGTGCGGGACACCAGAGCCATTCTCAATTGCCCAAGACCATGTAACGTTACCAGCTGGAACATGTCTTCGGTGTGTGTCATTATTACTTCCGACATTTACCGAATTATGCTACTATTTCCGAGCCGTTACGGATGTTGACACACCAAAACCAGGAGTTTCCTTGGGCCACTGAACGAGACAATGCTTACATGACCAGAAGAGCGACGATTGACTCCACTCACACGGTAGCGACATTTTATGAGCACTGTCCAAATGTTGTTTCAAGGGAAGCATTAAAGGTTGGCTTGGGTGCGGTGCTGTCCCAGCTGCACAATGGCGAGGGAAACGTGACCACCTACGCGGTACGTATCCCGTCTGGTGTTGAAAGAAATTACTTCACCGGCGAGAAGAGGCCCTCGCATGAGTCTGGGAAGGTGCGAATTGGCAATTTTACTTGTTCGTAAGTCGATTCGCTTTGCGCACTGCTCATTCTGCTCTTACAATGCTACTAAGTAGCAGTACCGGAAGCCAAAAGCCGGTACGCTTGAGTCGCTGCTACTCACGTTTACTGAACTACGATTATGAAGTAAACTACACGCCAAAGTGTTTGAACCAACTTGCCGATGCCCTGCCAAGGCTCCCAACGTTCAAGAAAGGACAAAGCGAGGACTCAGAGAGGTCAAACTTATAGCTCAACTCTCAATACAATACGATACCAGTTGATTTGACACTAAAGCACGCTGACAAGGACCCTGTCCTAGCGAAACTTTGGGAGTAAATATCCACTGCATGGCCCAGTCATACCAGGATCCAACCTGAGTTACTTCCATACTATACCCTACGGAACGAGCTTTCTACTGTGAGCAACTGCATTAGTAGAGGCGAGTAGGTTGTGGACCCTGCAACCCTTATTCCTATGGTGGTTTCATGTGCGACTGAAGGTCATCCAGGGAAAGTGCGAACTAAAGCTGCAATGAGAAAAACTTTGGTGGCCGAAGTTGAATTCCAGCGTCAAGGCGGTTATTCGAGATGGTTACGCCTGCCAAACCTTCGACGGGTGTTCGCGGCACTTGAATGCACCAGTCCCATCTATGGTGCACCCAATGAAGCCATGGGAAAAATTTGTCTTCGATGTTATGGGCTTGTTTGCCAATGCACCCCCCGCAGAAGCGAAACGTGCTAGTAGCTGTATGTTTCTACAGCAAATGGCCAGAGGTTATGCTATGCGGAGATGTAACTACAGACGTCATCATAGAATGGCTAGGTTGTTTGTTTGCAAGGTACAGTTTGCCAGAGAAAATAGTCATCGATAACGGCTCACAGTTTCGTAGTAACGAGTATGTTGAATTCCTAGGGGACATTGGCATCAGACGCACAAGGGCCTTATCTAATTATAAGGCTTCGGATGGACTCGTCGAACAATTTAATCGTGCGTTGTAAGTATCTCTGCAAGTCCTTCGGCTTTCGGGAAAATCCTGGGATGATGCATCGGTATCTGCATCGGAGGTATACAGAACCACTCCACATGGTGCAACGGCAAGGATCCTCTCGGAGTGAATGCCAGGGCGAACCATTCGAACTCAATTAAACGCAGCGACTACATCAGAAGAAACCGCCGATCACAGAGAATACGAAAGACGGGCTGTATACCAGGCTAAATATAGACGCGTTGGGAGAACGTATCCTACAGGGACGTTCGTACTTGTGAGGCTACCCTATTCACTTTCTTATTCTGCGCTCCCTATCGTATTAAGCTAGTTACTTGCTGCTCATGCACCTTGCAATCACCACCAGTCTTCTAACTCTCTTTGCTCTCTCCCCACGCAATTTTTGCTTCATACTAAACTGATACTTCATGGATTACTTACTGATACAATGCCCTTCTCTACGCAGGCGTTAGCAATTTACCCATACGGCTAATTATTCTATAGGACATTCAAAAGGCACTTGCAGCATAATCATTTTTGCCCAAGGTACATGCTTTTGTCTCAACTCCAAATGTTATAACATAAGACTATAAGAATGTTAAACATCACGCCTGTTCTTGCGGTCTTCTCTCGGTTGTCCCTCACTTTCCCTTTTCTCCGAGTTCCGGAATTTCTTGGAGATCTGGGATTGGACTGAGGAAAAGTATTCGCCAAAGAAGGACGTAACAACCGACAAAAACATACATGCAGCATGGTCGTACACCAACGGGATTCAACCACAATTACCACAGCCGTTGCCCAGTATAGAGAACTGGACGCATCTTCACACTCCCATTAAGTATGTATCTGAAAAATCCAGACAGCAGAAATTTTGAACTTTTGCGCACCTGGACTCACAACAAGACGACTATTCGCGATGTTCCCATCCTCAACCAGCCGCAACAATTATGACAGCTCTGATCAAATTATCTGTCCAACCAACAGAGGAAATTAGAAGCCATTCGACTGCGAATAACCGAATACGAAATCAGTCGTCAAACGGCTTTGCTAGTTATACATTAGTGTTCAAAATGCTTTACGGCCGTGTTACAGAACGTGGTGGGATTACGCCTGGCAAGTGTTCTCCTTATAAAATGCCACAAATATCTGTTTAACAACACTGTGACGTGGCGGATGTGACTCGCCACTGGATAACGTCACTGCCCACAACTACATATTGGCAACTCGACTAGACACATATTTCAACTTTTTCCCGACACATGCTAGAATAGGATACTCTCCGTCTACATGCACCGTTTCATTGCACTTATAGTGCCTTGACCGTTTCAACTACACACGATTGAACCTAAGTATCGTTGTGACACCCAATTGCCTATAAACACTAATCATGCCTGATTTGGTGTGTCTCTATAAATTTGAGAACAAACTATTTATTTATTTATTCCAGGAAAGGAGGTAATGTATTTGGAAGCCCGACCCAGGTGGAATCAGTGTGCATGCCAAGGACATAAACTTAGGCTGCTGGAACAAAGCTGAATGCAAGGCGGCTGCATATAGCGCTTTCTCAAGGTGCTATTGAACAGACGAGCACACTTACAAGGTTCGGTACAAACTAATACAAACTTACGACTTTTCGTTTGGAGAAACCACCCTGTTGACCAATCCGCCTTAACTGGTAACGACACGTGGTCATTCTTCGGGTTGCTGACATTAAATTAGAGCGTCCATGGACATGTAGTGCCTATGCTTTTACGAACAGGGGACGGGACAAGTTCGTGTTCAAGGACTGCATTGGTTTTGTCCTCCATTCGCTTTTCCTACTCACACTTCTACTTAGCATTCCATAGCCTATAATCTGGTCTTGCATTTGATAAGTTTTAATACGAACATTCATCGATTTAATTGTACTGTCTGTGTGTGTGGACAGTTTTCTCCATACATACGTTCCGGTGCTGCTCTTGTCTGCTGCTTTTCCTGGGTACGACCCGCTAAAACTATTGAAACCAATTCAACCTGTGGCAAAGGGGTCTCTCTATCGAAAAATGTTACTTTGGTTGTATGAACTTGCATGGCCACTTTAGTGCCCACGCTGTTCCGCTGATGAGTGAACGTACTCGCTGACTTCATGTGTTTTGTTTTCGCTCGTCAGAGCTTTGCGTTGCTTGTCTGCTTCCCTTCGTCGGCGGCTTTAACCCGGCCGAATAGCTCTACGTGTATTTAATCTGTGGTCTATTTTTAGCGTTCGCCTACTGAGTCACCTCAGTGCTTCTATCGCCAGAGTTGCACTGCAATTGGCGTCGCGGATACAGCGTCATGTGAAAAAATTCCGACAGCCCGCCACAGGTGAAACCACAGCGTCGTGCGGCAGTTTGTTGCTCTGGTTCTCGTATCGCACCAAGTCAACCCACGATGTTTCATCCCAATGACGACTATTTTGACTGGGAGCTTCAAGCGTTCCTTTACTTGTCGGAAAATCTAAGTGGCATATCCCAGTGCTTTTATTTTGTGTTTTCTCGGTGAACAAGCAATTCAACTATTCCGAACGAGAGGAGTACTACTTTTTTCACTCCAGTCGAAGAGATGGGCCTCGGTGCGCAGTCTGTTCGCGAAAATCGGACCCATAGCCGTTTTATAAAGTTCTTTGCCGCTCGTCGACAACTAACAGGTAAACCTGTGGATGGTTTGCTTGGCCCTACGCGGCTTATCCCATCAAGCGTATTCAGGCCAAAAACTAAGGGCACGAGGTGAATGGTTGTGTTCTTGCTTTCGCCTGGGACTGCGTGACGTTGCACTTCGAAGCAAACTTGTGAGGCGTCTTCGATGGCCCGTTACCAAAGCCGTGGACAACACTCGTGCTCACGAAGCCGGGTAGCTGCTTAAGAAAAACGAAAAGGAGCAAGCGATGTGCTCAGCGGTCAAAAACGCACCTTCACCCGCTGCCAAGTTCGAGCGAGCGCCGATGGCGTGTAAACAGATGAATCAACGTTGCTGGCGGTGCCCGAGTTCTGCCAGCGTGCTCAATATTTTGGACACAAGCTTCTAACCAGGTCACAAAGACGTCGAGGTAGGCCTATTTTTGAATGTCGGCCTTTGTTTGTACTGCATTACATTAACTGCAAACTGAATAGTTAACGGGTTCTGTGTTCTCTTTCCGATTGTTACTGCAGCATGCTGCTCCCTTGTATGACTTAGGATTGCTAAATGTCGTCCAAAGTGCTGCACGGTTTTCAAAATACAGCCACGGATAGTCACGGCTAGTGGAGCCGAGTTGCCTGTCTCGTTTAGTATAACCGCCGCTGTTTGTTTGAAAACGTGCTTGGGTTGCATCAATTTATAGTCTGTCAGATTTCGAGCTGGGAGACAAAATTAGCAAGGGAGTTGCTACCCTACCTACAACTGTCATGCACCTATCAGGCTCGACGGTACTGCTTAAACCCACCAACGACAGAATGAAGCCTATTGCTGCCGCGCAATACTATGGTTCCCAACAGATTTCTTTTCCTGTACAACCTTATTTCGAGTCTGGAGCTATCGTACCTCTACGCCTTGCTATGATTACATGGGAAATGCAGAAGACACCGCTACCCCCTTCTTTGCGCATACAAATCCCCTTTAGCAGCGTACCGTCGAACCGCAGTGGTGCCATTCAGAAAGAGCTCGACCCGGGGAGTCATCGCCATAATCGCAAACCCGGAGAGTAGCCATCCATTAGCCGCCTCAATTGGAAAGGATCAGGAACATGCTCGATACGCACGTTATTCGCCCATTTACAGCACTATGGAATCCCCTTACGTTCTTGTTGGAAAGAAGGACGAGGGCTTACGACTATGTCTAAACCGTCGAAAGCTAAACGAGGTGACACGTAAAGACATCTTCCCGCCCCCTCGCATTGATGCTACCTTTTAGGCTCTCCCCGGCGCACGGTGGTTTTCAAAGTTAGACCTGGCCGCTGGTTACTGGCAAGTAGAGTCCCAGCCCACTGATAGAGGACCAAACTGCTTTTATACAATATGCCAGCATATATGAGTTCCAGACGATGCATTTTCGGTTGGCCAGTACCTCAGCGGCCTTTTAGCGACTAATGCAAAAGGCGTTGGATGGAGTTGTGCCACACGAACGCCTTATTTATTTGGACGATAGCATAATCTACGGGTGCGCAAGCGAAGTACGTACTTGCCAGATACGCATTGTTTTCGTGAAGTTGCGTCAGACAGGGCTAAAGGTACAAGCTGCCATATGTCGGCTGCTCTTTAATCATGTTGTTGTTTGGCCACATAATCACACCCGAGGGCAACCGTACCGAACCGGCCAAATGTGACAGAACAAAGGCTTAGGGACGGCCTCAAGATTTTGAGCAGTTACGGTTTTCCGGGGCTAACATCGTACTACCGGAAATTTATCCATCATCCTGCGATCGTTTCAGCAGCTTTACACGATCAACCGGCAAAGGGTGCCGTTTTATCTGGACAGAGAAACGTAACCGACCGTTCCTAAAATTGAAGCAATCCCTTTGGTCATCGCCAGTACCAGCACTCTCTGAGGTCTCTGAGAATGCTGGTCTATTCGTGCTAGAAACAGATGCCAGAACGGACGCGATCAGGGCTGTGTTATTGCAAACAACGCCAGTGGGTGGGATGGTAATTGTCTACGCCAGTCGGCGGCTAGTTAGGCATGAAAGACGGTACAAACCGACAAGGCGCGAACTCCTGTTATTGAAATATTTTGGCCCGTACTTATTTGGAAAGCGGTTCGTTGCGCGGACAGATCGCCAGTCACACTAGGGGCTGCAAACTTCCTTGACCCTGTGGGTCAGCTCACACGTAGGCAGCGACAACTGCAGTGCAATGACTTGCGAGTATCGACCCGGAAAGCGGCACACCAACGTGGACACACTGTCAGGGGTGCCGGTAGCTGCTGAGGTTAATGCAGATTTGTTGGAGGCTGACAACTAGTTAACGTTTGTTCAAGAACAAGCAGAAGACCGGGATATTGCTAAGGTGTACAAGCGCCAACTTGACGGTTCCTACAAACGTTCCGACACAGAGATGCAGTTGCGGTCGCCGGAAGCGCAAGCAACTTGGGAACATTGCAGTAGTCAAAATATCGTTGATGGGATTTTAAACCTAATAGATAAGTCAGAGCACACGTTGATAGCACCAACGACGTGAGTGGCTAGCTTGCTGCAAAGGATCCATTATCATTTGGGCCACGTCGGGCAGCTAAAGACTGAGGCAGCCGTTCGTCAGCGCTGCTGGTGGCCTAGCATTCACACGGACATTGTAGGGCTGTGTACCGAGTGTGATGTTTGCTGTGCTGTCAAGCCAAGCGACTATGCATCCCGAGCCCCCTTGATGCTGGTAGTCAACTCATCCCCTGGCCAACGCGGTGGCGTTGGCCTTATTGCTCCGCTCCCTTCAACACCGAATGGGAACCGCGACATCCTAGTGTTATTGGACTACTTCACCAAGTGGCGTATTGTAACGAAACAGAAACCGCGTCCGTGTTTACATTAACGGTTACTATTAATGTCTTTTGTGTTGCGCCCATGCAGGTCCAGATGAACCCGACGATAGCTGAATTGTTGACATCAATCGTTCACTATCTGCCCAATACGCAAACCGTAGCGTTGGTTGTATTAACTTGCATGGCTACTTTACCGCCCACACTGTTCCGCTGCAGAATGCACGTTCCGGTTGCCGTCGCGCGTTTTGCTTTCTCACGTTAGAGGTTTGTGTTGCGTGTCTACGTGGTTAGCGCAGCGGTGTTAAACCGATCGCATAACGCTTTGGGTATATCCCCTGTGGTTTGTTTTCAGCGTTCGCCTACCTGACTCATCACTGTGCTTCTAGCGCCGGAATTGCAAGGCAGCGTGTGTAGCGGCGCGACGTTTTCCTCGCTTTGCTGGTATATGTTGGTATATTCTCTTAAATGTATTATGTTTTACCTGGTAGGCCCGGGAACCTAAGAGGTTAGATATTTTTGGCTGGTGTGCGGTTTTCTCTAAAGCCATGTGCACATTCGCGCTATCTTTGACTTTAATACCGCTCGCCTTCTTTTACCTTGCTACCGATTCAATGGGTTTCATAGCTAGTCTTGCCAATTTGTGTCGTCCTAGCCTTAGCTTAAACATGTTGTCTACCTAAATGTCTACCTACCTATAAAAAAACTAAAACCTATCTAAAGAGTATTGGCGTTTGCCACCAAAGATTCGGACCATCCGCGAAGTTCCGGTTGTCGAGTACTTTTTGCCTTCGGCTCTCGAGGTAACCGTTGTATTCGTCTTTACAAATTTGTGACCCTGTTTTCTCTGCTGGTTACGACACCTCCTTTTACAGCTTTGCACACATTTTATGGTGTGCAGCTTCCTGCATTCTACCGTTCTTTGCGCACTTGAGACGGTACAGTCAGTGTACTTTGTTATGAAATCTACCGTTTCCTATTAGTTAGGATCACCCCTTTCTGAGCAGCCAAGCAGAGAGCATGGTTTGCAAAGCTATTATCAGAAGGTACATTCACAGCGCTGTATCGTCTTTGAGGAAGTTCCATTTCTCGAATTCGGCAATTCCACCACAAGTCCCTGATGATTTGGATCCCATGATGGAGGTACTAGGTTAACAACAAGTATCCGGGCTCATAGGAGCAGCATTTTGTAAACGATTTGGCAAAGCGAACCGCCGACACAATTAGCGTAGCCTACATTGCGACTAATGCATTTTCTATTGAGCATCGCCCTTGCTTTTTCGTCGGCGTACTTATCACTTTTCATAGGCGTTCCACATGTTTTTCAGTTAGAGTATTGCAGTGGTCCTTAACACCGTCATTCAGCGAAGGTTGAATCTAGACGTCTAGATACTCGGTGTATCGCCCGAAGTTATCAGAAAACAAGACATAACTTAAGCAAAGGTAGACGAGAAATTGAACTTCTCCACTTTGCCGCCAACATGAGGCAGCTTCGGAATGGCTGTTTAGTGTCACTTTTACTACTCGTTAATATTCTAGCTGTGCAATTTTCCTTATTTATTTTGCGATTTTAAAACATCCGCGAAGCATAAGGTAAAATGTTGGCGGTACTCGCACTCGGGTACATGTAACTTAAAATGCTACGATTTTACTTGATTTGAGATACCTGGAAGATGTGGATCTCGGCAACCTGAGGCTTTCTCATGAGTTAAGAAAATGCAAGGCCCCACCTAATCGGTTGCACCCGAGGATAAGTTAACCAATGAATATGGCTGCATCAGGTTTCAGAGAATAAAGTCAAATGCCTGTGTACTATCCCTATAAGCCATATTCGCTCGGCCGTCTGACCCTGCTGCCAGAATCTGGTACAACCATTGACGGGTTCCGCACGTTACAGCACCTTGCGAGGATCATGTTGGTTTTATGATCAAGTTTAAAATCTACAGACTATCTGCAATTACCTGATCATGCCTTGGAAGCCTGCCTCGCGTTGCCTTGCATATACCATATATTTATTTATTTAGGACAAACGACAAGTTCCCCATCTTGTTCCGCCCTTGATCCTAGTACTCCAATTTGTGAACCCGAGTATGCTTTTGACCTTTCGCATACGCAAACCGAAACATTTATTGCTACCATCTGTACTACTCAGCAAAAGCCGGCTGCGTTGACCGACATCTTCCTATGCTAACAGAAATTGATATGAGTAAACATGTTAGCCCACAACTACTTCGGTTGTTGAAAGAAGTGCTCAGCTAGTTTACGTCACTGACTTCAGCACCGGTGTTGGTTGGCTCGTTGAGGATAACACAGATTTAGGTGTTCCTCCAGCTGGACCGTCTGACATGTAAGCCATAGCGCCTGCAAATTTGCATGCGGCCAGCTTAACACTAACTTCGAGTAACGGACAACGTCCTGTACGCTGAACATTATTTCTTAGCGATCACCCGAATTTGTTTCCTCCATTGTTGAGTTCCAGGACTTTAAAGGCAGGATGGATTTCCTTTAGAAATTCGACGTGGTAGATCACGTTTATCGATTCCGCTAACCGAATTCCGACGCAGAAATGGCCAGTGACGTAGCATCGTATAACCTGTTGTAAGGTGGACTATATTTTTGGCGGCATCAAGTTTCGGGTTTGTCAGTCGTGATAGCCTCAAGGGAACAACCACAGGACGCTTGCGCCTACACGTTGACAATGTGTTTAACGCCCTGCACCACTGACTGCTGCTACCCCTTTCAGTAAGGAGGCCCACTGCAAGCCGTTGCCGCTAGCGATAGCTTTGATTTCGAGTTTATTCAGCATGGTTCAAAGCCGGCGATCGCAGGAATCATTTGCCTCCATGCACATTCCGGAGCCAAAACCTCAGACTCCAGTAGTAGCACCAACCTATGTTAGGATGCAACAGCCTCCACGAACAAAAAGCTATTTAATAAGTCATCCTTTAAGTCCTCCAACCTTGGGATCAAAAAGAAAGCACGGTGCTTTGAAGCTTCTGTATGCAAACCTTCCAGAAGCACTGCCTACACCGTATACCTGTTTAACAACACTGCAACGTGGCGGATTTGACTTGCCCCTAAATACCAGCGCCACCGCTGACCCATCGTAGAGATCCTATTCCTCCGCAGTCGTCACTCATCCATCCATTCTTGAAACGACAAGCAGGTAAAACACAGTCAGCCATGCAGCGTCACATTACCCACTTTACCCAACGCTGCTACACAACTACTTATACAAATAATAACATCAAACCGGTTTGCAACTGGTTACATTGTGGCAAATGTATACAGGTAAGGGTCGTTTTTACAGTAACGTGCTCATGTATACGCAGGTTTGTCACACCTCTCCAGAAGTGACGATGCTCGTTGCTCATCCGAACGAGGTCGAACCAGAATGTCGGAAGCCCATAAATGCTTCTTACCACAAGCGAAGTAAGGCTCATGTATACACAGCGGTAACCCCATCCGGGGTCCACAAGGTATCGAATGCTAAACAGAGAAGTGCAACGGTCACTCCACAAACCTCGCCTGAAGCTGCAGTGCTCTGCACCCCGATTTAGCAGGTGTCTTGTCTAGAGCCGTCCCTGGCATTGGCAGAGGTGGAGCATGAAACGAGACACAACACTCTAGAGTTCAACCTTTCTAACGAAGTCGCCAGTGTGGTATTCAGACAGACGATAGCCGCATCCTACGGAGGCGAGCCGAAAAAGCCAGAAACTATCCGGCTTTCAAAGTGAATCGGTCGTTACCCCACTCCATTAGGCTGAGTTCAGGTGACGAACTCACGCTGCGCAATGCCATGGGCAGTTGTGAGCAAAGGCTTTTCGCCACCTGCATCAACCAGATCTATTTTGCGTCAAAAAGGCGAGAATTTATCAACGGCTTTTAGCGCCGAACTTCGCTCACCCATACAGGTTGAAGTAGAAGGCCGGTAGCCCATAACTGCTTCATATCGCCAGCAAAGTAAGCGTCATGAGTACAAAACTGTTGCATTATCCGGGGTCAACCAGGTATCGAATTCTAAAGGGAAAAATGGGAAGGTCACAGCACAAACCTGGTCCGAAGCTACGGTGCTCTGCAATTTGCTTTTGCAACTTGTGTACAAAACCGTCGCCGGCGTTCGCAACTGGTCCCGGACGCAAGATATAGCAACCTAGTGTCCAACAACGCCGAAGAAGTCTCCATCCAGTCGTTCAAAAAGACGCTAGCCGGATTTTGCGGAATCGCCCCGCAAACCTTAGAAGCTAACCGGCTTCCAGCGTGGAGCGGTTGTTACACCGCCTCCATTAGGCTAAGCTCAGGTGATCAACACACGCGGTGCATTGCGATTGCCAACCCTGAGCGAATTTGCCTATTTAACTTTTTCAAACGTATCTATTTTGTGCCACTAAATCTGAGGTTGTCGGTTAACACGAACGTCACCGCTTTTTTCTCCACCATTTAAGCGCGCAAATTTACGCCTGAACTGCCCCTTCTTTCGCTCGACACCTTTGCTTAAGGAGGTTCCTTATTTCATCCGATATCTTCCACTTTTGACCAATTTGCGGTGCAATTTTTATGCCACTGCGGGCCGCGTCGCGGCCTGTGTACTTATACATATTTGTTGTGGTTTTACTCAGCTTTCCGTGACTACACTTGCCCACTCCTCTACGTTTGAAGGTGCAGGAGCTTACAACATGTTCTTCGCCTCGGCACTGAGACCCCGAGACCAGTAGCTGCACATTTTCACACAGGATTATTAATGTTATTTCGCTAAATAGCGAGGTGCATAACCTTCCTCATCTGATATGCATGTCCGAACTAGATATGGTATTCAATACCAAAAACCGGTTCACACCATACAGTTGTGGGGATTCCTTTCGCTATGGCTACGGTCTATTCGCAGTGT
The DNA here is from genome assembly GCA_944474145.2 of Dicrocoelium dendriticum. Lineage (NCBI taxonomy): Eukaryota > Metazoa > Platyhelminthes > Trematoda > Plagiorchiida > Dicrocoeliidae > Dicrocoelium > Dicrocoelium dendriticum. The sequence goes on from OX104064.1 coordinate 85,522,646, forward strand.
CGCACACAAAACGAGGCGGTACGCGCACCATATGTGGAAGCGCCCACCCCAGCAATTGCTCTCCAAACGCACAATCTTAATGCAGGGGTTGATTCAGTTTGTGTTTCTACCGAAGTTCATGGGCTATCGTTGATATTTGGCTGTATCTATACGGCACCTGATAGTTTATTCACTAATGACAACGCGGTTTTGATGGCAGTAGAACAAGCATCACTCCTCCCGTATGGTTGCAAACTGAGCGCCAGGAAGTAAACATGCCGGAACTCAACTGACTTAAACCAGCCGCAACAACAAGGTATGCTAGCTTACAAGCCTTATTAACTTGGGTTGCTGGACGCAGCACCTTTCTTCACCACCTACAGTAGAACAAATACTGGGTGTGCGTTTTACTTGGAATACCACGGAAGTGAAAGCCGTAGTGGCCGACGCGTTACTTGGTAGTGTTCACAGGATAGTTCATGTTTCAACATGGATGAAGGGCAAGTCTACACGGACAAATAAGCATAAGCAGGTATTGCATCTTAGACCGTAGCACACAATACATTGGGCTGTAATTTCAACAAACTTGTGGGCGAGGAACTGGTGTGCATCCTTTCTTACTAACGCCGTAGCTGAAGAAAAAATAACGTTGCACAGTTGCTATCCGTTCCGGACTAAACAGCTTATGTACTATGTTCATTTTAAAACCCGTTAGTGTGCCGGTTTTACAGGCAAAACCCCAAGCAACTACGAATTTTGCTGTGGAAATACTGTAGTCTCCTAACTTACACCTAGGTAGTGAGGGTGCGTGAATTGTCGTTAGAACTACTAAACCGAAATCGGCTTCCTCAGATCCATCAAGAACGCAGCGTACCAGAGTGAGGGAGCAACTTTCCACTGCAGAACCTCGGTGGACGCTCCTAAGATATGTATTGTAAGAATCAGAGACGAACGCACTCCCAGCGACTAGCGAGTAACGTGTAAACTGTTTACTTCTTAATTTAAAGTGTCACTTTGTTGAGAGGGGAAGCCTGTGGCTGAAATGCCGCTAAGAAGGATTAACCAAACACTAAACCTTGTCCATTTCGACCATAAATGTACGCGGTCAATACTCTCAGCAACTAGGGTGTTCTCAAACACTGGCTCAGATGGAATACGAACAATTTTACTAAAAATCACTGGTGCATATAGTCCTTTCCTTCAACTCAAGAATGTACCTTATTCACGTGGCATGTTGCATATCCTAAAGATAGGGGACACCATTATTACGACACGACATAAAGGCGGACCGATGCAGGATGTCTGCAATTACCGCCCAATAAACCACACCTCCATTATGTCCCCTTTAAGGAAGAAACTAACTAAATACATAACTTATTGGTAAATTAGCGGTAAAACGAGGCACACCTGTGAAGGCGCGATCAAATTTGCATACAAGTAGGGCTGCTGTGGAATAGTAAAACATTTCGTTTTAATAAAAGTTATAATTAAACTGTTGTAGTTCATACGAGTGAGCGGTTTGTCAGGTAATAGTCCGACCAAGGAACAGGATGGCACTGGGAAGCGTAACCTCAGCCATAACTGTTGTGTCCGTATACAATTTGGGAGTGCTTGTGTCATGTAGTAATCCATGAGCTCAGGGGCCAACGCAAGGTTTCGGCGCACAAGGTGACCATTAAAATATCGGATGTTCTATTTTCCGGTACACTACAAGGGCCTCCCCTAGAAGGCTGAAAGATGGAAGCCCTAGATGGAGCTGTTAGTTGGGGAAAAGGAAGGTGAGGGTGGATGCGAATATTTGCATGCACTTGAATAAAGGCTTCTAAGGTGGGTGTGTAGCAGAGTTCGCTGGGCCCAGACTTTAGTTAGTTATTATTTATGATGATCACGTGGACCAGAGTGCATTACCGGTGGACCGTTGGGGCGGGCTGGTCGGACTGCAAAAACTGGCTAGTCCAGAAATAGGCCGACAGGACCTTCCCTTTGCTGTAGGCCCGACGGTGCGCTTGAGACTTGTCACTCCCGGCACCGCACTTTAGTCCGCGGTCCGCGTCCCACTAATAAATCCTGGCGAGCGGCCCAATGGGACCACCTTTTCTTTACATGAGACACCGAATAGGCAGCAGAACTGATCTATGTCAATTTTACTTACGGTCTAGTTGCGAAGGCTACCGTAATGCAGCATACAAGATCTGCGCCAACAAAAAGGGGCAGCGCGTCTACAGCAATGCGTCGGAAATTTTGTAAACTAGCAAGCACAAATAGCAGAAGCAATGACATCTCAAACCTTTTTAAATTACACTCTCTTTCCAGCAAACTTCAGCTACCACTTTCCGAACAAAGCAGGGCTGAGGAACGACACGCGCCTTTTAATGCTAGGAAAATTAAACGTCTCCTACAACTGCTCAACCGCAGGGGGCGTGGTGGAAACATCGTCACGTCAAGCTACCTGACCTCCTCAACCAAAGCCAAGTCAGAAAGCTGCAACTTTTTTAACCTTTATTTCTACCCAACGTTAAACGCCAGTATCAGCGTGCTATCACTACATCAACTTAAAGGACGCACCAGCTATTCGTTTTAGACCATTGCTTTCTGCATAACTGACAGCAAGAAAGCAACTAGTATAGTAAAACCATCTTACTGGAAAGGACCTGATGACATCACTGCAGTGCTTATAAAACAAGGAGGCCTGGATAACCCGTCCCGCCTTCAAAACATATTTAATCTATCCTTGCAATCCAGTTGGTTGCCTGCTCACTGGAAACATGCAATAGTGACCCGCGCCATAAAAGGGCCCAAAAGATAAAGTAACTAACCATCGCGCGATTAGTAACACATCAATTCTTCTCAAAATCATGGCGAAGTCTTTGAAAAAGAGACCTCCATCTTCCTTCTTTCACGAAAACTGCTAAACAATTCGCAGAATGGCTTTATCAAATGTCGCTCATGTCCATCGTGTTTGCTTGAGCTCTTGAACCACATCACGTACCCTGTCGATCAAGGCAAGGTCTACATAAGTATATTTTCTTGGACATGCAGAAAGCCTTCGAGCAGCTTCCTCACGACCGGTTATTGGTCATCTTGTCCGTATACAACACTGGCTGCTCTCTTGATTCAAGTCGTACCTCACAAACAGGAGCCAGGCTGTTCAAATCCGGCAATCCTCTGTCAAGCTGTAGGCCCGTTAACAGTAGCAGCATCCAGGGCAGTGTACATGGCCAATTGCTATTCCTTATCTACTCAAACTACGTCATTAAGACTTCTGAACACGTCTCGGCATACCTGTGTGCCGATGAGCTCAAGGTTGCCTTTAGCTTTGACCGCGCATGTCAGTACACTATACTTCCCAATATGCAAGCAGACGTTGCTGACCTTGGAAGGTGGCGCACCAAATCTAAAAGAAGCTCCTCTACGGATGCAAGCTCCATTATCGCATACAAATGCGATACTCAGTCTCGCACATTGCCGTTTCAGTGGTCAGCTCTTATTCATAACGACCAAGTTCGCGACCTAAGACTGCATTATTCCAATACCCTAAACATTTCAGAACATGCACTGTTTTCAGCGGCCAAAGCCAAAATTTAAATGCTATTCTACTTCGGCTGTTCGATTCGACCAGAGCCATCGTCCTGTTTTACAAGACTGCAGGCGTCCTTTACTAGATTACTGCTCCATGGTCTACTGCAACACAAGGAACGCTGACACCCTGGCGCTTGAAGGTGTTCAGCGCTCCTTGTACGACACACAGAAGTTGCTACGCAGCTCGTTGCAATTTACTGCACTTAGATCCCCCATGGCTTCGAAGGCGTAAAACAAACTTAAAGCTACTGTATGATATTATCTTTATTATTATTTCTGGTACCAGATCCTTCATATGGTTGGCGTCAGTGTCGGATGGATAAGTTACCTACCGCGCCAGTGTAGTCTGACAGCAATGCTTGGCCTCTTGAAGCTCATCTATTATGGAAGATTTTTGATCCGTAACTTCAAATGGGTTGAACCTTCAGATTCAAATCCTTATTATTGGATCGTCAACTAAAATGTTTCATCTCTCTGCAAGTGCTCAACATGCTAAGCCATGACGTCGTGCTTCCTTCACCTCACCAGTGCAAAAGTTCTCCTGAAAGTCTTTTGATCCGTATACTCTTTGGGTCTGAACCACTTTGATCATCTCGTTATTACTTCGCAACCTCGCCTTAAGAACCATTACAGCTCCCTGCAAGCATTCAACTTACTTGCGATTCCATGTCGTTATGCTCCGTCCACCTTGCCAGTGGATTACTTCTTCCTGTTATTAACACCTTCATCCAATTGGCGCCATTATACAATGGATACTTCACCCTCCTCGCCAGTGTAGTAAGCTAATTTTCTACCTTTAGGATTAAATTATATTTAGTCCATACTACTGCGTTCGGTTGTATCTGAATCCACAGACCACAGCAAGATCCTCGAGCATTTAAAACACCCTCTCCATGCAAGCGTTCTGCATAGCTGCAATGGCTATCTCTCGTGGAGCTGCTAACGACACCCAACTGGCCCGTGGGTTATTTATTTGGACAATGATACTGCTTATGATTTGCGTTCCATACCCACCTGCATAACGCAGCAACCCAATTTACACAGCCTGGCTCCGAACAGTATCGCCGTTCCCAACCGTTACTTGTGAATCCTGACTAAGCCCTCCGCCAAGACAACGGGAATTTGAGTGCACCATAACGGCGATTAACCGTTCGGCAAATCAGTGCTACAAAACCGTTACAAGTATCACAATGTTATTTGCATTGTGGCCAATGACGGGGTTCCAGAAGCTGGTGGGTTTTCGCCTGGAAAGCTCTCTCCTTATAATAAGCTACTAAAGTCTGTTTAACGACCCTGCGACATTTCGGATGTAACTCGCCCCTTAAATAAAGTCAATGTCCACACGAAGAATGAGCACAATGTCTGATATTTACTTGCAGAACGTGTTTATCAAACACTATATCAGACGCTTGAACCCACGGAAGAACGGTGATCAACCTCCGGAAACATTCGAACCCACACCTAGCAGTTCCGTAACAGAAACAATTAGTGCTCTTAGCGCGCTTCTGTGTCACAGTTCTTTTTGACACCAATGCTCAGGCCCTTCATCCCTGCAGCATTCCTATACAAACTTATGTGCAATTTTCGAGCCATATAACTTGCCAACATATAGTTCTGTCGTTTGGTGTACACAAGTTTTTAATGTTTCTGTGGCTCTGTCAAGCACTTGATCATGCCTGTACTGGCGTGCCTCACTTCGTCGAGACTATACTTATTTATTACTTTATGTACTACATGGCCGGAGTAGATCGATTCTGAAATTTGCGTACTGTAATGCAGATGACAGGTGGTGCACGATCGCTCATTGAGAAAACCATGCTGCTAATTATTGATCGGGCCGATGGAATCAACAAAGTTCATCATCATTCTGACTAGCTTTTCAAATAGCTGAACAATTATTGGTGTGGTGGATTTGTCGGCAGTTATCAATCGTTTCTTTGGGACCTCCTTAATGCCGAGGCATAATAAATGACGTTTTCCGTTTGTCTGGAAAGGCGCCAGCTTCCAGCGATAGCGTGAACATGCACAATAGTTGCAATGATGTAACAGGTCCTCATAGTTTAATGGTGGTATGTGAAGTGCCATCCGGCCCCAGCTTGGAAGATGGCCTGATAAATTTAATAACTTAACAGTTAACATTGAGCAAGTTATCGGCTCTGCTTAAGAGGTTTGTTTCAGTGCACCCCGTGAATACGGCCGCCAGATAAGCTTTGCGATTCATGGTAGTGACAAAAAGTCGCTGAATGCTTCAGAAATTTCAGGTGGATCATGGAGTAAGTGACCATCACCATCAGCGAATTATGTACTTAGAGAAGATCGGCCACTGGTCCTACGATGCAGTATTTTGGCTAGCTCCCTAGATTTGCTGCTTGTCCGTAGAGCCATGTATGCTTCCTTTTTCGTCGTTAATTGCAAGTGCTTGCCTCTGGCTGGGAATTCATGCATTTGTAAGACAAGTGAAAAGTCATGGGTCCTTCTGTAACTTAGAGCTAATATTTACGTTTGCTTGCTACTTTAGTGCCCCACGGAATCTTTGGAGGCATGAGGGGTATGAATATATTGCGGAGCACGTAAGGTTACAGCGTGATGGATTTGTTTATAGCAGTGCTCCACAGCGGTGCATACACTGGCGGTGAGGTAAAATACATCCCATTCAGCGAAGCGAATGAACTGCCGAAAGCATTCGCAGTTTATCTTACGGGTTCCAACTGGCGTCGTAGTGGGGAGGTTAGTGACTAATTTAATTTGGAAACTAAGTCAGATCAGGTTATGGCTGCTGCCATGGAGACTTTTAAAATCTGGTTTGTGGGTTGGGTATCCTCAAGGTGAATATCAAGTCCAGTAAATTGGCGGACCCGGTTAGACTCGTAATCCATTGTGTCCAACCACCAGCCCTGACGGAAGAAAGAAAGGAGGCGTGCAAGGTAGACTTTAGGACAAGACCACGATATTTTTGGTAGGTTGCAATGGCCGGCAGTAATCTTCTGGCTGTGTAGCAACTCTGAAGCGAAGTCAAATGCAGAAGTGATGTTGGTGCTACTCATGTTGGGCGGATTCTGTGGGTTGTAGATATACGCTAGCAGCTTGTAAGATGAGCCACACGCAATTGACAGACAAATAGATTCAGGGATATTTTCCAATTGTGAGTGGTCTATAGGTTTAGCTGTAAATGTTGTGTGTAGGTATATATTGCACCCTCCACCTTCCTTGTCGCAGGGATCTTTTCGAAATAGATGGTAGGTTGGAACCATCAGGGAAGAATCAGGTGCAGCCAAAGAACACCATGTTTCTGTGATGAGGATCGCAGGTAAGTCGCTGAAATATGCAAGCGTGTTTACAAAATGAAGCTTGTTGATTATAGATCTGGCATTAATCAGAATCACTGAAAATCTACTTAGTAATGGGGAAGAATTGTTGTCCGTTGTGCGATCGTCTGAATCTTTGCGTTCGAACATGGTGCACTTGGTAGATAAGGTCGAGTATGGTGGATACGAGTTAGCCATTAGAACCTTTGTTGTTAAGGGTAGTGTGTCATGTGTGGATATCGAGACAGTCGGGGGCCCGACGGGAAATCAAGCATCATGCTTAGGTTGCCGTTTGTTTGACCATGGACTAGTTTGTCATCTATACAAATTGGAGGAAGTGTGGAATCAAGGTGTTGAGCTATTTTGGATGTATCTGAGATGGGAACCGGTGCGATTTCATTCCCGTCGCCGTTAAAATACGGATGCTTGAAGCGGCAGCTTAAATGTGTAACGAACCTAGAGAAGAGCGGGTGCTAACATAGTCTTATTGGTCGACGTCCTTCCACTATTTGTGCACTTGCAGTGATTGCTGTGGAGCATAGGATGATAAATAGGTGTAGCCAAGATCCGTTGCCCTTGATCTTATTCACCAGCGAATGTTGTTTGCCCTAGTGCTGTAGGAGGTTAGTCGATAGAAAACTTTTGGTGCGACCAGGCATTTAGTACCCACACGTTTTGAATTACACAGGGCCCTGGATGGGAGGTCTGTGGGTGGCGGTAGACTATTAATTACAGCAGGTTGTCTATCCTTGGAATGCATTGTTGGTTGGGACCGGGTTGTGGCATATTCAACTAGTCATCACTACCTCACTGTTCCAAACAGAGGCTTTCCTTTAATCCTTGTGCTTAAGAAGTTTTATTTAATGGGAGTGTTGTTGTCGGGAATAGGAGAACCCGCTTCTCTCATTCCTTCCGTCGAGGATGTTTCAATGAAGCCAGGAAGGACGTCGTTAGCTAGTTGGCAATTTTGCTAGAGTATCGCTGGCTATATCAGTGCATCTAGTATCCAGCTTGGATGCACTCATATTTTAGGCGTTTGGCTTAGGTACCTCGAAGAACCTAGTTATTTTGTCCGGTGTTCGCAACACAGCTTCAAATTCAGACCTTTGTAGGTTGTCCTATCTGGTTTACGCAAAATTCCGTTAAATTAGTTGCACCGGCCTAGAAAACGTCCACAATGGAGAAATGGTTGCGCGAATTCGCTCAGTGATTTGAAAATGTTTGGACAGTATTGTTTCGGCGTCTTCCTTTTAAAACGCTGACGTCTGCAGTCATCGTTAGGCGGGGTACAGGCTTCCAGTAACGTTAGTTTTACTTTATGCAGACTCAGCCTGCCGGAACATTAAAAACAGCCACCTTTTGTGCTCTACATATTCGTTCGTGCATTTTAGAGACAACAGAAGTAATTAACTGCCTCGTTATAGAACGGGATCAGTCTCCTTCAATAAGTTATTGGTGTAGTCAAACGCAAGCAGGTGATATTTGGGGGATTGAAAGTGGGCCAGCGGTTTTCTCAGCTCATTAATTTGGGATGCTAAAGAAAGCAATTTCTTAATTAGCTCTGCGACTAGAATAGATGTAGCCAATGAACAAGTTCGCTTTTCTTTTAGATCCTCGCATTTAATTCCTATGCTTTGGTCGTGGAAAGTACACTAGGCTTAGTTTGCTGAATACGAAGATTTTATTGGGCCCTTTGCGATCTGAGCTTGTGGAGCTTCAGACGCAAGTGCCAAGGTAATATATTGATGCAACCAAAGCGAACGTTGTGATTTCTCGCAGTTGGAGTTCGATAGGATGGTTAGCTTCCAGGGCTAAGTTTGTCGATACTAGAAACCATGCAACTAACCAGTCCAGACCTGCAACAAATCCAAGATGGCGGATGCAGACGGTAGTTGGACTAAACAGTGAGACCTCCGGAATTGGCCAGAGAACCTTCAAAAATTTACACAGCTTGATGAATACACCAAAAGGAAAATATCGTCGCACAGTTCACATAGAAACCTCAGGTATGACAGAGTAATACAGATGGAAAACTGGAATCACGCAGGGTAATCCAAAAATCCGCAACTTCCTTTGGTACATTTACGCTGAAAATTGCATCCACGGGGAACGTGCACACGAGATATGGCTAACACGACAGTATACCAGTTCGCCTGCTCGGCACATAAACAACGGCCCAACATGCCATACCCCGTTTCGCATGCGGAATACTCAACAGACATAAACTTCCTAGCCTACTGCAGTTTGGCAAAACCACAGCGATTCATTAGCTCTATGGCATTTTGTGGCGGAGGGTCTAAGTATCACTCCAGCGTTGGGGTCACCAACCTCGGCCCGGTCATACTAAGGGCGTTAGAGCAACCGAATCGCTGAGAATTCGGCAAACTGCAATAGGCTATCAGTGTTCTTATTGTAGAGTATTTTGACTGAATCGTGCAGAAGTTGCAAATTGAGCAGCTTATGCTTAAAGCAATGGAACCAGTGTAGTACCGTGTTTGCCGTATCGCGTGTGTACCATTCAAGTGGGAGAATTGTTATGTGCACGCAATCGTCCGTGTACGCTGGTTATTATGTACGCAATTTGCAGTGTACGCCATTTATTCGTAAGCATTTTTAACGTACGCTTTTTACTGTACACAAGTTTTGCATGTGCTTTTGTCATGTACTGTATTTCTGGTCTCCCATATTGTGCCAGCGTGGGCTGAGCCAAGACAAGTTAATCCCGACACCCAAAACGTCAATAGCGAGCGGCTCAGTTTTATGTCTGCTGACCCAATTTCTACAATGTCCATGGATGTAGTACTTGTTACCGTGATATTTTGAACAGCTATAACCAGCAGATGATAGTTGTTCTTATGCACCAAGGCTCACGGTGACCAAATCCCTTAACTATACCATGCGTATTCTACGCCAATTGACAGTCCTTGCTGCCTCTGCCTCACATTTTAATGAAAGCTTGGTTCACATTATGCCGAGTAGATGTTACTTGTTCCCTTCCTGGTTTCCAGCTTTACACGCAATCTTGTATGCATAAGCGAGGTGAAGGTGTGTCATCTGCATAAAATCCAGTTACTCTGCAGGTAAGGAACACATCGAGCCTACAAAGACAATGGAATCCATGTGCATAATAGCCAATATCCTGGGAACGGCGGAGCTATTTTGATGTTTTTAGAGTCTCTGCCATCTGGCATACAAACGACAGGACCTACATTGCTACTTTCTTGTTAGCTTTAGGCCATCTGTGGGAATGCACACTTGTTACAGGAGACAGTAAGTTGCATGAACAGAACTGACACACTTACCATCCCAAGCAAGCCTACAGGCTTTCATCTGTAACAACTTGGGCGGACGGACAGCATGCTTTAGCCTTGACCGTGGCAAAACATATACTAGCATTAGGGTTCATGCCAGGCCTCCCGAAATTGCTTGTATCAGTTGGTCACTATTTGCCATAGTGTGTTCACAGCGTCTGGGCGCTCCGTCAGTATCTCAGCCCATAAACAACCATTACAATTTCTCCAAATTCCCACTACATCCTGCATCGGTCTTCGTGCAGATTAGCAAGCGTAACCTTAGCTGCTGCACACAGCAGGGCTATAAGCGATACCCTTTTATTGCGGGCGCCTCCGTCAATTTTTTCTCTACTTTAGGCTACACCAATCCACCCCACATTATTAACCTTCCTTCTGTAATTCCCATTTTGATTGACAAAACCGAAGTCCCACTGGAGTCACATTATCTGCGGCTACCTTCCAGCACCATTCATTGGACACCAGAGCAACAGTCCCTTATGAGACCATGCCGTCCCCTTTCGCCGGCGGCATTTAAGGTTTGCACCCTAATGTAGGTAAGATAACAAACTACACTCGCAAGCAATTTACAAACGCTGGATATTGATGTTTGTGTGGATCCGAAACTAAGGCGAATAACCCTACTGTGGTTGCTGAAGTAACTGTGCTTGGCTTGTCCACTTGTTTTTGGTTTCCCGCATCCAAATGTGCTGACGCAGCACTCACGGGTCAAGCCGAGGTAAGTGTCATTTGCAGCTCTAAGGCCGAGTCATGGTTTGTTGGTTGGTTGTGTGCTAGCAGTTTGCTGACATCAACTAAGGTGGATTTACGAAGTGGTGCAGAAGGTTGTTTGTTAGTGATTTCCGCTTATGCTCCCACCGGCCGCGGCGCTATTGCTGTCAGGACACATATTATCACGAACTAAACGCGCTGCTACACATTGCCACTAGCTTAGATATTATGGTACTTGCAGGGGCGATGAACGTACAGGTAGGGCGCATAAGCCCTTCAAAAGTTCGGCTAGATGGTATTCATGGGCTTAACTCCTACCGTTTGGCCAACTGCGAGCGTCGGTTGTACCTTGTACAGCACACCAGCGGTTTCTTCGTAACGCCGCTTTTAGAAAGTTTGGGCACCAAGGTGTCATTTGGCGTTCTCCTGTAGCTGACAATCGATGGACGCAAATAGAGCATGGTTCCAAACGCTACAGGTAGCGTAGTTCCATCCCGAATTGCCGCCCTTTTTGGAATGACTACGTCGACTCCGATCACGCCTTGGTAAACTGCCGTTTCGCCAGCAAATGTTCCTGGAGACGCAACAAAGTTCTATCTCGATTGGCAAGTAAGAAATTGTCTTAGCCCCGGGGCTTGCAAGCCTATCAGGAAGCGTGAATTACCGAACTTCCGCTGCCTTGTCCTACTGACCTTGGGCTCTAATGGATAGGATCTGGACCCGTATGTCCTACGCAGCAGCACCCGCCTAAGGCACGCTTACTCGCCACAGCACCATTCACTAGAAATCCTAGAGCTCCGTGAATTTGTTGGAATCCCGAAGAAAACACCTATTTCACACTGAGCACAATGTGGCTTGACGGACTATTAGGTGCGAACTAAAGTGGAGCCTGCTTGCCTGTAAGGAAGCCTGTTTGACCAGTCGGGCTCTAGCAATGGAGGAGGCAGGAGCAGTAAGCAGTTATTGCAAGTTCTTTTAGCAGATCCGAGCCACCGTCTCCAGGAAACAAAGGGTCAATGAGACAGAGACAGTGCTGCCTACTGTTACACAATGAGTTGCGTCGCATAGCCTGCAGGGTAGAACACCTTCAAGGTCAATGCAGCTGGCCACCCGCTACAGGACCTCTTCCTACTCAGGCCATGCAGATTTTTACCAGGGCCGGTTAGGTAAGGGAAGGAGTGTCCAAACTTTTGCAAGGAGACGCATTTTGAGGTAATAAAAGGTTGGGCCACATCCAGTCTGATATTATGATAATAACAAAAACTACACACGCAGGAACAAATTTCCATTGTTACTTAATTATTTTGTGCCGAGGCCGCGGGCTAGGTACTACATTAACGCAGGCCGCACTTGGCCTGCGGACCGGGTTTCGGACACCCTTGATTTTGAGGCCTCATGGGTGGCTGAGGTCCGAAGCGCGATCACAACCCACAATTGTTTCCGTGCCGCCGGCTTGGGGTACTTGCCACCTTCACTATTTATGGATGGAGGCGTGGTCCTCTGCCAATCACAACTAACTAGTCCAATATAACTGGACGCAAGAGTATGTTCCGGCTAGCGGTAATAGAGCGATAATTGGGGAAAATACAATCAAGGCAGTCGCTGCGCCTACGCTAACCGTAGTGGTATTAGCCTAACTATATGTACGACCACATTACTGGCTCCGATTCTCGTTCGCCACCTCACTGCGGAGCGAGAAGCAAGTAGTTGGAAAGAGCAGACAGGGTTCTTCCCAGGCCGTGGTTACATTGACCACTTATCCATATTGCAGCAGGTGGTATAGCAGCGCAACGCCTACCACAGTCCGAGAATAACTGTATGCCTCGAATCCTAGAGTGCGTTAGATTTAGTAGACCAATGCATTCTGCTGGAACTACTTGGCGGATCCGCGTTCGCATGAAATACGGTAAAACTCTAAGTGTTCTGTACTCGAATGCTACAGTCTGCGTTAGGGTCTACAGGGAATCACCGGATATCTTTCCGACAACAATTGGCGTCAATTAGGGTTGTCTGCTTTCCGCCCATTATTTTCATTTCCTCAAACTTTATCATGGCGTGTTTCCACATATAATGTCACAATTTAGGCGTTGACGTGCTGCCTGGTGACGCTTTATTTGAACTTGATTCTGCGGACGGTATCTTCGTGCTGTTTCAGGGGGTTATCGCGAAGCAATCGATCCTGCATGGCCTCTCTAGAGTGGTCAACTGATTTGTGTATCTTCCGCACATTCAACGTGCAGTATTGCTGCAGAACCACCAGCCACTTGGGGACCTCTTGACTCTTGTTAACGAAGTGCTCAAAATGGTTGATTGAGTCACTAACTTTGGCCGCTGCATCGTCAAATATGGTTGCATAGCAGCTGAAGTCAGTTTTCCATTACAAACGCCAGTAATCTCTTCTCGAACCCGCGTCACATTTCGTTACAGGAGGAGTTTCCGTCGGTCTGGAAGACCGTGTGTACGAAGCCACAGTAAGGGCGGTTCCGTTCTATGGGAGCAAGGATTGTCCTTTACTATCCAAAGGGCTGTGGAGCCCTCGGCTATTTGATCATCGTTGTCTGGGAGCATTGCTGGTCTCGTATGGTCCCAGCGTGTTTGCAATGATGATGTACGTAGGCGAGCACTTGTCAGTGATATCCAATCTGCTTCCTTGGAACAATCAATAGCAATGGATAACTTGCGTAGGCTTTGGCTTGGGTTACGTACGCCTGATCACCGCTTACCTTGGAGGGCCTTGTTTAGTCTACCAGGTTTAGGGTGGCGCAAGGGTCGTTGGAAAAATATGTTAACTTGGCAGCGGGAAAGGTAATCGATGACGACCAAACTCCCTACCCTCGATCCGTTACGCATGCCCAGCTAGTGTCCATGTGACCCACCTTGTGTTTGGCTCGAGCATATACAGGACACGACTCGCAGCTTGCACCAGGGGAATATCTGCTGTCGTCTCCCAGACAGACTGCCTGGTAAAGGTGTGTTTGATGCCTTGTTATCTGCGGAGCAATAGCCATTTATGACATGGGCCGTAGAGTCCCAAGGAAGCTGCCTTTCTGCTGTCGCCTTATCTAGGTGCGAGAGCCAGCTGTTTGTGACGGTATGCTCTTAACCTAAGGTGTAAGCGCTTTTGCCTTGAGTGTGCGTTGGACAATAAAAGTTTAAGGCATGTGACCATTCTCTCCCTTATTATTCTTCATTCTGTATATCAGCTTGGTTGAATGGCAGCAAAGCGTCTGTTCCATTGGCTGCTGTACCGCTGTTGTTTTTTGTTTAATTGAATACACTGCTCGATGTACCCAAAAAGCCTTAGCATCTGGCCTTTGCAACTGACATTTGAGATTGCCGCCCTGTGGATCTCCTAGACTGGCTTACCGATGCCATGCTCAATAGCATAGAAATTGAGAAGAAATTTTTATTCGACTTATTGTAGCAACCGGCTAAACTATGTTACAAGGAATTTCTCTATGGTTTGAACTATATGGCCCCTTACTTCATTTAAAAATAAACCCATCGAAAAAAACCAAGCATTGCGAGGCATAGTATGCTGCGTAAACTACGATGTTCCTACAATAGTACATACAAAGCTGCCTATACCGTGAGGACAAACTAGATTACGAGTCGGTTAACTGCCGGAACTATGCGCATTAAAAGTAACAGAAAACGAGCAACAAGGCATAAGACGAATTCAGCTTGTTGTTTCCCTCGCGCAGTTCTAAATATAAGACATTGATCGTCATGCGCACTGACCTTAAAGTAGCATTCAGTTACCTAGGTGCTTCAGTAGAAGTATTCAACCCTTACTTTAATGACTCTAAATGCAGGAAAGTAGCTTCAGTCAGTGCTGAGTTGCGCGGGCCTACCAACCAGTCAGTATGCACCATGCATTTTACCTTAAAAAGTATTCCACCTGATGCGTTGACCATTAGCACACCATGGAAGCTCGGTCCAGGCTATGTTCTACCTATCCTTACTAAGAACGTTGCTGGAAACTTTTTCATAGCCCAATTAAAACTTCACCAAGTATTTATGCAGCAGGGTGAATATCCTTTTGCTTGGAAACCCTTTATCGTCATTCCGCGCCACAAAGTTGGCTCCTGGCAAATACTAACCAGTTCCGGCTGCCAAAACACATAGGTATTATCTCACGAGTTATAGCAGCTTCGGTTCAACGAGCACTCATGCACCTTCTCTATGCAGGGGACATGGTAAACAAGGCAAAACACAGAGTTCGGTGCTCTCAAACACGCGCAACCTGGATGGGATCCAACCTGACCGCATGCACGCAACCGGTAAAAATGATACTGGTTGAGGCCAGCCCTGAAAATATTTTGAGCGGTGCCGTACAATGGAGCGTACTTGGTCGGGCTCGCTGCTTAAATTATTTATACGACACTTATAAAAGACTACGAACTGACCACCACTCTCTCTTTGAAAGCGATATAAAATCATTCGTAACTTCCTACTGCATGTCAAACGTCCGCACTTTCTGAGAAAGAAAGAGACCTGAAAGCATTAGAGTCACGGTCTCAACGAGGACAACAGAATGTTCCAGCCGAAAAATCGAGTATCGTGAGGTAAAGATGTTCTATAAATAAATAAATATTTTATGCTCGACAAAGCAAAGCACACCTTGTGGGCAGGATCAGCATATTGCAATATTTTACGTTGTAGCCTGGTTAGCATGGCCAAGAGCTGGAGTAGTACAGACGGTGTCATTAGTGTGGGCCCACCTGGCCCATAGATGGTAAGAAGTCTAGCTTCCCAGAATGCGATGCGGAGATAAATGTCGGGTCATTAGGGTTAGGCATGTTAATGAGGAATTATAAAATTTAACACGCATATTAGCGTATTGTACCAAGCTATTAGCGTGGTCCATTTTCCAAATAGCGTGCTGTACATTCAAGTTAGCGAGGCCAGGAACGCTGATTTGGCGTCCTTGACACTCGCATTGGTCATGAGACACAAACCAATGGGACTTCGGTTAGAAGCCACCAACAAAAGCGACAGACACTCCAATGAAAGTGGTCGAGCACCACCATCTGGTCTGCCTTAATGCCCATCTGAGTAAACCTCAATGATTGGTCTCCAACCTGAAACCGACCAAAAGGCAAATTGTGCTGTCTGTCAAAGGAGGAGATGCTAGCTACCACATTATCCAAAGCTAAGACGTAACCAGTGCGGACAGACATACTATGCAGCACATGAAGCGGTCTATACTTAGTGATGGCTAGCAGCTACCTGGTGGTGGCTTATTCAGCGGTAAGCTTAGGACGTAACCAGTGCGGACAGACATACTATGCAGCAAATGAAGCGGTCTATACTTAGTGATGGTTAGCGGCTACCTGGTGGTGGCTTACTCAGCGGTCTAGCCATGGTGGAGTAGACAAGCAATGTTCTAATTGGTATTCCGCAGATCAGCAGTGGCTGCTAGGCGGTTAGACAATTGCGTGTGACTGTCAGTGCAACGACCATGGGGAGCATTGCTCCCATTGAAGTTGGTAGACCAACCTGAAGCTGAACAACGAAAATTCTAAGTTTGCTTACTTCGATCACAGTTGCTGACTCAAGAAACTAATAGGAATCCAAGTGTGGCGTTGACACGATGTTAGTGAGTATTCCTTCGTCTTCACACCCATAGGCGTATATTTTAATCAGTTATCGCTTCAGCATCTTCATGTATGGCACTATGTAAAGGTAATAGGAACGTATGTATTCATAGGATAATTATGCTTCACTTCCATATGGTCGCCCATAGTGGGGTAGCCAGGCAATCATCTAACTGGTATTCCGTAGTTCAGCAATGGCTACGAGGTGGTTATAAAATTTTGTGCGATGGTCATTGCAACAATCATGGGGGACATTGTTCCCATTGAAGTTGGTAGACCAAGCTGAAGCTGAACAACGAAAATGCTAAGTTAGCTTACTTCGATCACAGTTGCTGACTCAACAAATACTAATAGGATTTCAAGTGTGGCGTTGACACGACGTTACTCAGTGTTCGTTTGTCTCCACACCAATAGGCGAATTTTTAATTCAGTTATCGCTCCATTGTCTCCATGTATGGCCTTATGTAAAGGTCATAGGAGCGTATGTATTCTTAGGATAATTACGCTTCACTTCCATATGATCGCCCATACATGTTGCGGCGCTTTGACAAGTGGCTCTCCAAATGGAATCATTAGAAGCACAGTCTATGCTGATGGAACCTCCCTATTACGTCCATAGACTAGCATGCTATCCTCATGAAATCGGCATTATTCAACAAAGAAGCACCTAAAGGGTCTACAATGACTACAGTGTTTATACATGCTACATCATCTTGATAGAAAGAACGCAAGACTTATAATTATTGGCGATGCAGGCAATTTATTCCGGCAACTCAGGTGAGTAGTTGGAACAGACAAACACTGTTGACTCACCACGGGCGTTACTACAATGTGTTTGCAAACATTTACAAAGACAAACACGTCCACTAATCCTGCTATGGACCAGTGTTTCAGCTAGTCTTAGAAGCAGTCATGTGCGCCCGCCGTGACACAGATTGTTTTCGACTTGGCAACTACTGGGAAACATTTTGTTGTTGTAAGTAGGCAATTCCGGAGGTATTGTTGAAGGAGGAAAATTGCTCCACACTCTATGCTTACTATGCGTATGCAATGCTCGTTGACAGCTTATATCAGGGCCGTAGGGTCACTTGACAATTCAAGCTTATCAATCACTTGGAAGTGAAGTATAAATATCATATCGAAACGCAGGATTGACCTGCATCTTACGACCTTAACATAACGGCAGGTCCATGGGTCCTGTAGCGGTAACTGATTACCGAAGTAGTCCACAGGTGTGGCGACGAACGCACACTCACTAATGTCGTGTCACCGCCACACTAGGAACCCTCCTCTCTGGAACAATGGCTACAGATCCAATGATGATCTTACCTACACAGCGAACTTGATCTTAGTATACAATGCGCCGACTACATAAGCAATACCTATCTACGCTATTCACAGGAGTGTACGGCCAACTGGAAAAACACAGCACGAGAAATTTGTAGCCGTAAAGCTTCTTAAAATTCTATTTGCAAAGTTCTAGTTTTACCTCCCTCATACGAATTATTGCAATGGTTCCGATTACCTCACACTGCATTAACAATCACACGCACATCCTAAGGTAAGTCGCACACCTATCGATTCTCCAGGTTGCTCGCAGTGGCACGATTAAACTATGCATCACGTGTGGCCAGATAGGCTAGCGAGAAAGGTAGGCAACTTGCATCCGACCCGTAAGCCTACAAAGCTTCCCTTCCAACAGGGTTGCAGCCAATCCGCTTCCTATCACTACTCAATTAGTTGTCATCACTCTTGTGTAAGTCTTCAGAGCCCCTCTTACAACAGGCTGCAAACGCTGCAACCTCAAAAAGCCACCAATCCGCTTCTTATTACCACTCACAGATTTCCTCTCGCCCCCGTGTTAGTGATAGCTCCTTACGCCAGATTGGCAGCATGAGCAATCACGCACTTTGTCTCCCCTTGGCTGATCATCCTCGACACCACTGTTGTGTGCCGATGCACCGCTTGCGATCAACAGACAGACGACCGACAACCGGAGTGAGTGGTACAGCGAAGTTGCAAGCCCACTACTAGCCTGTAGGTAGTTTTAAAAAAAACAATCGTTCCAAAATATGCTCTTGTTTAAAAGTACCATCACATGCTGTGCCGCTCCAATGCGCGCCTGAAGGAAAGCCGAGGCGTTCTCTCTGCATTCAGACCGTCCAATCGACATGATTGAAATCGTCCCTACGACTGCACGCGCGCACAGTGTCACTGTTGTTGGTCTTCCCTTTGGTGTGGCCACAGACTCGACCCCAAAGTGCATCGCGTGATACGCAGCAGACCAAGGTGGTGCAGACCACACGAGGAGTTTACTAGGCCAAATAACATGTAACATTACAGCAAGTGCTCGATAGCACTGGTTAACCAGCGGTTTCGTCGTCGTGTCGAGGATGATCAGCCAAGGGGAGACAAAGTGCGTGATTGCTCATGCTGCCAATCTGGCGTAAGGAGCTATCACTAACACGGGGGCGAGAGGAAATCTGTGAGTGGTAATAAGAAGCGGATTGGTGGCTTTTTGAGGTTGCAGCGTTTGCAGCCTGTTGTAAGAGGGGCTCTGAAGACTTACACAAGAGTGATGACAACTAATTGAGTAGTGATAGGAAGCGGATTGGCTGCAACCCTGTTGGAAGGGAAGCTTTGTAGGCTTACGGGTCGGATGCAAGTTGCCTACCTTTCTCGCTAGCCTATCTGGCCACACGTGATGCATAGTTTAATCGTGCCACTGCGAGCAACCTGGAGAATCGATAGGTGTGCGACTTACCTTAGGATGTGCGTGTGATTGTTAATGCAGTGTGAGGTAATCGGAACCATTGCAATAATTCGTATGAGGGAGGTAAAACTAGAACTTTGCAAATAGAATTTTAAGAAGCTTTACGGCTACAAATTTCTCGTGCTGTGTTTTTCCAGTTGGCCGTACACTCCTGTGAATAGCGTAGATAGGTATTGCTTATGTAGTCGGCGCATTGTATACTAAGATCAAGTTCGCTGTGTAGGTAAGATCATCATTGGATCTGTAGCCATTGTTCCAGAGAGGAGGGTTCCTAGTGTGGCGGTGACACGACATTAGTGAGTGTGCGTTCGTCGCCACACCTGTGGACTACTTCGGTAATCAGTTACCGCTACAGGACCCATGGACCTGCCGTTATGTTAAGGTCGTAAGATGCAGGTCAATCCTGCGTTTCGATATGATATTTATACTTCACTTCCAAGTGATTGATAAGCTTGAATTGTCAAGTGACCCTACGGCCCTGATATAAGCTGTCAACGAGCATTGCATACGCATAGTAAGCATAGAGTGTGGAGCAATTTTCCTCCTTCAACAATACCTCCGGAATTGCCTACTTACAACAACAAAATGTTTCCCAGTAGTTGCCAAGTCGAAAACAATCTGTGTCACGGCGGGCGCACATGACTGCTTCTAAGACTAGCTGAAACACTGGTCCATAGCAGGATTAGTGGACGTGTTTGTCTTTGTAAATGTTTGCAAACACATTGTAGTAACGCCCGTGGTGAGTCAACAGTGTTTGTCTGTTCCAACTACTCACCTGAGTTGCCGGAATAAATTGCCTGCATCGCCAATAATTATAAGTCTTGCGTTCTTTCTATCAAGATGATGTAGCATGTATAAACACTGTAGTCATTGTAGACCCTTTAGGTGCTTCTTTGTTGAATAATGCCGATTTCATGAGGATAGCATGCTAGTCTATGGACGTAATAGGGAGGTTCCATCAGCATAGACTGTGCTTCTAATGATTCCATTTGGAGAGCCACTTGTCAAAGCGCCGCAACATGTATGGGCGATCATATGGAAGTGAAGCGTAATTATCCTAAGAATACATACGCTCCTATGACCTTTACATAAGGCCATACATGGAGACAATGGAGCGATAACTGAATTAACAATTCGCCTATTGGTGTGGAGACAAACGAACACTGAGTAACGTCGTGTCAACGCCACACTTGAAATCCTATTAGTATTTGTTGAGTCAGCAACTGTGATCGAAGTAAGCTAACTTAGCATTTTCGTTGTTCAGCTTCAGCTTGGTCTACCAACTTCAATGGGAACAATGTCCCCCATGATTGTTGCAATGACCATCGCACAAAATGTTATAACCACCTCGTAGCCATTGCTGAACTACGGAATACCAGTTAGATGATTGCCTGGCTACCCCACTATGGGCGACCATATGGAAGTGAAGCATAATTATCCTATGAATACATACGTTCCTATTACCTTTACATAGTGCCATACATGGAGATGCTGAAGCGATAACTGATTAAAATATACGCCTATGGGTGTGAAGACGAAGGAATACTCACTAACATCGTGTCAACGCCACACTTGGATTCCTATTAGTTTTTTGAGTCAGCAACTGTGATCGAAGTAAGCAAACTTAGAATTTTCGTTGTTCAGCTTCAGGTTGGTCTACCAACTTCAATGGGAGCAATGCTCCCCATGGTCGTTGCACTGACAGTCACACGCAATTGTCTAACCGCCTAGCAGCCACTGCTGATCTGCGGATTACCAATTAGAACATTGCTTGTCTACTTCACCATGGCTAGACCGCTGAGTAAGCCACCACCAGGTAGCCGCTAGCCATCACTAAGTATGGACCGCTTCATTTGCTGCATAGTATGTCTGTCCGCACTGGTTACGTCCTAAGCTTACCGCTGAATAAGCCACCACCAGGTAGCTGCTAGCTATCACTAAGTATAGACCGCTTCATATGCTGCATAGTATGTCTGTCCGCACTGGTTACGTCTTAGCTTTGGATAATGTGGTAGCTAGCATCTCCTCCTTTGACAGACAGCACAATTTGCCTTTTGGTCGGTTTCAGGTTGGAGACCAATCATCGAGGTTTACTCAGATGGACATTAAGGCAGACCAGATGGTGGTGCTCGACCACTTTCATTGGAGTGTCTGTCGCTTTTGTTGGTGGCTTCTAACCGAAGTCCCATTGGTTTGTGTCCCATGACCAATGCGAGTGTCAAGGACGCCAAATCAGCGTTCCTGGCCTCCCTAACTTGAATGTACAGCACGCTATTTGGAAAATGGACCACGCTAATAGCTTGGTACAATACGCTAATATGCGTGTAGAAGGGTATAGTCCGATGAGTTTGTGTACACGGTGTGGGTCAGGTGCGTGAAGCATAAGGAAAGAACTGCAAAAATATTTTAAGAATAGTGCCATGTCACCGATCAAATATGTAGGCGTAGTTGCAAGAGAGTCGATATATGCACGGAATTTGTGCAAAGAGGTATCGGTCAAATTGCAAATGCGTGTATGGGGCAGTGACTTTATTGAGTGGCAACTCAATCAGCCACTTGGCAGTGATGTTAAACAGAATTTGGTGACTTATTGTAAGGAAAACGCTTGCCAAGCAAAAACCCACCAAGTGCTGGAACACCGCCGACAGGTAATATGACATTGACAAAATGGCCTCTGACCGATTATCTTCGCGGCTATTCGCAGCCTTGTTTCGCCATTTTGTTTCCTATGGTGGCGTAGGTGTCACCTTCGGGGTCGACCGCAAGTACTTGGAGCTGTTGAAGTCGGAAGACTCAGGTAACTTGTATTGATTTGATTAGTTTTCTTAGTTCTTTTATCACGTCAGAATTGCAAAGTGCTGCTGGTTTGAGCATTCTGGGTTGATTCCGTGTCCAGGAGGGCGTTGCAGGTATGTGCTTAAATGTGTTCCGTGAAGATAATGTTACCCTTAGTACAAAGGAAAAAAGAAAATGGGACCGAGCAAACGGCTAAGGAAATGGTACATGGTTGTGTTAAGGTTTAAATACAAAACTTTTGGTGACATTGTGTTGGTTTAAACTAATGGAATGGCTGAATATATTATACATCAAATCTGTTGTTTTGCATGCAAGTACGACACCGGATATTTGTTGAATGTGAAAGACAAATGCTGTCCGAATTGGCCTGGCTACGCAACATTTGACCTGTGTGGTAACTAGACATATTGGGAGTTGTTAACCTGTGAATAGCTAAGGGAATCAGAAGAACACTCTAAGTAGTGAAATATGCGAATAAGATAGAGATTGAGCGATCGGTTGAAAGTGGTAGGGATCATCGTCCGAACATGTATGAGAGCCAGTGGAGTTGCCACTCCGGGTTAGAGACCCATGAAAAGCATAATTTAACATGTTCAGTAATCGGATGCTAGAGAACCAGCTGGGTGATCGTGGGAACGGAGTGTCAAGGAAGTGGTGACCATAATAGGAAAGTCTATACTACAGCTGTAGCAAAAATAAGGTTGGAAAGCCAGCTCTTAAAGGGACCTAGAATAGCGGAAAAGGATAGGGACTTCGACAGTGCAGCATACATGTCAAATAGACGGCAGGAAAAGGCAAGACTGGAAGTCGGACAAATTATTTGAAGAAACTGCCCGCTGTCGTATAACGAGGTCGAAACTGATAAGCATTCAAGGTTAAAAACAGGTGCGAGAACATAAAGGATTGCATCCTGAGGTTGTAGCAAGAAAACGGTGGTAGAGCCAGCGCTGAAAGTGACCTTTAATATCAATATAGTGTGAGCAGCAGCGCCTTAGGTACTAGGTGTTCCGCTCCAAGGTGGACATCTAGCGTAGAACGTAAAGTCAAATGTGCGGCTGGTTAGTGAGTTGCTGGCAGCCTGATTAATTACTAATCAGGAGCGGCATGCAGTTTTAGGCTCTGCATGGACTAACGGTGTACATTGTTGAAAACAGGAAAGAGAACAGACAGCAATACTTGCAACAGCTGTAGCGAGCATAAGGTTGCAGTGCCAGATTTGTGAGTGACCAAGGGTAAGGGAATAATACAGACAGCACCGCCTGGTGCTAAGCGTTTCGCTCGAGGACTGCGATGTTACGCTGGCGCTCTGGGTACCTAGCCCACTATTGAAAAGTTGCGAGATTGACCAGTAAAGGTGCCGAACACAACATACGTTAGAGTAGGGTTAAGCACAGAAGTGGATGGGATCTGAAAACATTTGGTTGGCCCGAATCTGGTGCTGGTGGGAAAAAGGCGACATCGGTCCGATAGACGGAGATGCAAACACTATAGCGTACGGTGTAGTCACGAAGTGGTAGTAGCGTGCAGCCATATAGGGTATAGGATAGGCAAAGAGGATGAGATAAAACCTCACCGTTCGGAATCCAACGGTAATTGAATTAGTTGGGTCAAAGGAACCGAAGTCCTGAAGCAGCATTGGTTAGGTGGGGATTGAAATCCCAAAGAGAGCAGACGAGTGATTGTTAAGGCATCATAAACAGCTGTGGTGTGAGGTTGCACTGAGTTAGGAGACTTTTGAAAATAAATAATATAAACGGGGATGTAGGCCTATTCGTAGAGCTTGTTTGTCCTGGCTCCCATAGTTCGCGTTCCGGCACTTTGAAGCTTAATATTTCAGAAACGGTGGTTAAGTCGAGGAATCGTCTTATAACATTGTTAAATTGTGTTGATTACAGGTGATCGGATATGCAAAGGGAAGTTGTTCCATGTGTCCGCGTATCTATAAAGGAAGAAATTATGGCGTATGCCGCAACGAGCAGAAGGCAGACTGAATGAAAATACCGCGTTGCGCAGAGGATCTCGGGTATCCTCTGCCGCTCGGTAGTGTCGCGTCAAGTTCATTTCCGGAATTTTGTAATCTTTTATAGAAAGGTAAGGTTTAGTGTTAACCTTCGTAACGCCAGCGGGTCCAAGCTTAACTGCTTGCCTGGACTACGATAGTTCAACATGTTTGAACCTAGTAGATATTTGGTGAAGGAACGCTGTACTTTCTCAAGTGCAATCCTGTCACACTTACGTGCTTTCGTAAGGACTATATAGAACAGTATTCAAGAATAGGCCTAGCGCATGTTTTATACAGCGACAGCTGAGGTTCTAAGAGCCACCTGGATTTGAAGATATAGCCAATAATGACCTCGCTTTAGCTGCACTATAGCTTACTTGTTCCGAAAATTTGAAGGAAGTAGAGTACTGGACCCCAGATCACGAACATAGTTGCTGACAGTGAAGGAAGCGCCACTGAGAGTGTTCGGTGACCCTATGCATATATGAGAGAGAATGCTACCTTTTACTGGAGAGAAGTCGAGGTTGCATGTTGCACACCAGTTTTCTAGCGCCCTAAGGGCTCATTGCATTGCGGAAATGTTACCTTTCATAACCTCTGAGTCGATGAAAAATGCCACTTTTATGTCGTCAACGAATAGGCATGGCGTACCCTAGCGGAAGAATTGGAATACGTCATTGGCGTAGAGTAAAAGGAGCGTAGGGCCCTGGACACTTCCTTGAAAGGCTCCAGTTTTGACCGGTTTTCTGGAGGATGTCATACCGCATAGGCACCCATATGGTGTTCGATTTGATAGGTAGGATTCATACCAAGAGAGCAGCCTTCCTGCCATGCCAAAAGAGGAGAGCTTGGTCACTAGTTTCAGGTGTGGAGCGCGGTCGAAGGCTTCCTTCATTGGGACACATACGTTTAACCTCCTTTCCATCCTGCTCAACATGTTGACAAAGATTTTACTACAAAGTATTCTACAAGTCTTAATTTTTTATAACGTGTATTTTAAGCCACCAAGACACGACAACTAGGCGTTGACATGGTTGGCGGTATCCGTTTTTGGAGTTGTATAAGAAATAACGAAAACGGATTCATCATGGATAAAATGCCTATGCTGGACAAGTCTCGGAGAATTGATAGTGGTAACTGAAAACTAAATGAAGCAAGTGCTAAGTGTCGTCTTTCTAAGCATCTACGTTTAACTGCACTGCTGCGTAAAACTTAGTTTGCAATGGAAGTAGAAGTTGCACAGACTAGACCTTATAGCGCGGACTTTTATTTCACGTAATCCGTAAGAAATTAAAAAGTACAACTGACGTCACTCACTTTGTGCTGCTGCTTTTGCCCACTGTGGAACTTTAATCCATTTTAGGTATGTAAAAGCTGTTCACACAAACACAGGTGTTTGTAGTCTTTCCGGATTGTTGCAGTGGGGCTGCTAAGCCTATATGTTGATTGGCGTTATTTGGTCTGCCGAGAAAAGCGGACTACATTAAGTTATACAAATAGGTGTTTCTAGCAAATAGTTCGGCGGCAGTGTTTCAGGACGTGGTAGTTTTTCACTCAACAAGCGTTATTCCTGTAAAATGCTACAAAGGTGTGCTTAACCGCACGGTGGCATATCGGTTGGGACTCTCTAAAAACTAGTCACTGCCCCTGGATTATCCGCTAATTCTTTCCAACCCACGGACAACAGGCTTTTACTTGTATATTGCTGACAATACCAAACAGTTAAGAATGCAGCAGCACAAGTACCTGCACAAACTAAGCACTATACACACACACTTAAATACCTACATGCCCCCTACACAAACATATATTTATGGCAAACCCATCGAAAGTTTGAACATTCCTGACCACGCAATGCTCTGTCAATCTGAGCATGCTTGTAAAAAGGTGCATCGCCTCTTCGAGGGTAAAATTTTATTTACGCATTTCATTCCTAAGCGTATTTTGAAAAGCGGTAAGGTTCAGGCAAGAGTGAGTTATACTAGTAGGACATTCTAGGCTCGGGACACCGAAGGAGGAAATCGTGTTGTCGACAACAAAGGCGACTGCAGTGCGTAGCTAGTTTAAGCTGGAGGCCACTCAGGTTGGGTTTTGACTCAGTTGCGACAGCTTGCGCCAACGGTTTATCCGATCCGTTAGTAGTAAGCAAACCCTGAGGAGATCTCCATGCTAACGTCGATATTCTCCACTTTGTAACCTCAGTGTCTGAAGCCTGAGCTGGTAGGGGAGGTGAAGCCATACTTTAACGAGTAGGGCCCCTGTTGTTTGAGGCGCAGCTGGTGCACCGACGTTGCGCTTGCTTTAGGGACACCAGGTTTAGTTCGCGTATTTTACTTGGGGCTCATGTAGGCGTTTAGTATTTGCAGAAAGATAGATATCAGGAAATTTCCGTAAGCTATCGGTAAGTGTCCGAGTTATTGAATGACCCTTTGCAATGCCTCTGCAGCGTGTCGAGGAAGCAACATCATCAAAAACGATAAAGTAGAAGTCGTAATCCTGGGAAGCACGTTGCAACAGTTAGTAGGCTGGTGCCGTATGCTTAAAACTTGGTAGTTTTCTGGTGTGGTGGTGTCTGTCTTCAGAGGACCAAGTATAAGCCATATCGAGCTCGATCCTAATTGCCGCGTATCGTTCTCTGCCTAGACGTCATGCCAGATTTTGAGATTGTTTGCAAATAGCATGAAGCTCGACGGCAGTATACAAGTAGGACTCTTAGTATATACAAGAAATAAACGCGTCACAAGTACCGAGCCCTGGGGCACGCTACATTGGACGCCATTTGGGTTGACGAAACGCGTGGGCTGCCACTTGTTTAGACAGCGCTAGGCCATGTGTTGCACTATAACCTGGATCCAGTGCTGCACGATACGGAGGTTGCTGACGTGTATGTGCAGAAATTTGGAAGTTGTATAGCCTTACACTGGTGCCGACGTTGTTCTTGGCCGCTCAACTTGTGACCGAGCATCTGTTGAGTTGTGTAAGCATCCAAATGCTGATTACTCGGGCAGGCATTGTAGACGCTCCAAGTTGGAACACTTATGGTCATTGTTTTTAGTGTGACCCCTCAAGAAGGTCTTCACTTGCTTCAAGCGGAATACCTTGCATTCTGATGCAGTTGCCTCTATTCCGGTGATTTGATTAACAGGCACCTTCCAGAACACTTCGAGTGCCTGCTCGGCTGGAAAAAGACCATTTGATCTCTTGAATGAAGTCGGACACGTTGTCCTAATGCGTGACAAGGTACGTTTCGCCTCTGTTCTTAATGAAGTACTCAGTCTAGCAGATACAACGAAGGAGCAGCGTAGCCTGATCGATACAGTCAAGTGATGAATCTATGGTCAAGGTAGCAGCCATTACATCCTCATTGGTGAGAACTAGGTCAAAACAGAGGACGCGTCGTCTGTTCTGTATCGCGTGTGAGTGGTACCATGGATGCAAGAGGTACATCGGCGATTAGCGCTTGCAACTTAACTTAGAAATGTTTACTCAGCAGTGCTGCGCATCGAGTTCGTAAATGTTAAACTCCCAGAGCAGTAGGACGTGACTAAGTGGTCGTATCAAGACTCGCATCATCGCGGATGCTAAGCGTTGATCCAGTTTCAAGGTAAACAGCGGAGGGCGGTAGCCTATTGCTAGTAAGCACACATCACCACATGTTGGGTCCATACGACAACAAAGAAAATCGACGACTTGCCTTCCTGGATCCGCGAAGGTATCAACCTGCAAGTCGGATCGGTAATACAGGCGCAGTTCACGCTCTCCGATAGGTGGATCGTTTAGGTTAGCTTGCTCAGAAAACTAGGTGCATTGGAATACAAGCAGGTGAAGGCATCGGAGTATAGAGGAACTTCAGCGATTACTGCGTTCTGCTGAGGGTCTATGCCGGTCTTTGTGGGGTCGGCTTTCTGCCGTTTTTTGTAAGACCGCCGACGCAGTCCTTTTTACCGTCTCGGGTTCTTGTATAGAACACCCCGTATTAGCCATTAGATAACCACCCACACCTTCTTCAACCGCCGTCGGTTTGACCCACCCTGTTCCAAGCCGCATAACGACGGGGTTGTACAGTTGAAATGAGTGCTTAGTATTACCTTGTTCATCGATGGTGGCCTGTCTATCATCTTTATACGTAAATCGGGTGGCGGCATTTTAAGCAATTTTCGACAAATCTCAAGCACGGTTTTACCATCATTTTGGATTGCAGTGGTGCTCTCCTCACTCAGAGACCACATTCCTTTTAGTGGGGTGATAACGTAATGTTGATGTAAATAAATAAATAATTATTTTATTCACGACCATGCGAGGCACGCCCATAGAGGCATGATTAGATATGTACAACTGTACAGATATTTTGTGGCAACAGTAACAGTGACGGTGGAAAATTGTTCATATGTCCATGATTGGAACCGTACTGGTGAAAATACGAAACAATAACTTATCTGTCGTGAGATCGGGACCTCGGTTTATAGTAGATTGAGGATCCTGAATGATGCATAAGATGCTAATTGAAGAGCACGCTGAAGTGAGATAGGACAATACAGTGAGTTCGTGCATAAGTAACGAAAAGGTGAACGGTGACATCGTAGAAAGCAAAAGGACGAGAGTATATGCAGATGTAGAAGTTCCAGTGTAACGAACCTGTCTAGAATGGTGACGCTAGTTGACCTGCCAGTGTGAATTTATAGGCTGCGACTTTATTCGGTGGCGAGTCCCATTCGCCACGTTGCAGTGTTGTTAAACGGACATTTGTGGATTTTATAGGGCGAACGCTTGCCAGGCGAAAACCCACCACGTCCTGAACCACTGCCGCCAATCCATTGAATGACAAGTTGTAACTGGCTGTTTCTGGTTGAACGTTTGTTTGCTCCTTTATTCGCAGTCAGGTTGCGTCCCATTTTTCTGTTGGCTGATGCGTTAGCCGGGTGCTTATTGCTTTCCTGATTCCTGTCCTTTACCCGATTGGTAGGTCGGGAACTAAACATACCTTTTGATTATGCTGTGTTGAGCCTGTGCAGAAACACGGGAAGCCTCCGAGGGATATACATTGAAATAAGTTGAGTTGTCCTTGAAGTGTTGAAGGATAAAATATGGTTCCGAAGAAAGAATCGCTGATCCCCCGGGGGTATGTTGTAAAACTGATTAGAAATTCAGGAAAGTACGGCCCAATGAGTGGTCGACGCGGATCGAAGAGCTCATAATGACCAATTTTACTGGCTTAGTATCGCAGGAGAATGTGCTTTCCGAAGTCAAAAGTAGTTCTCCAGGTAGGAGTTATGTGGAAGAGATAGTGGTAAGCAAACTGAACCCAAAGGTTCAAGCCTCGGAAAAGTTGTATCCGTGCATGATAACGAATGATTTGTCCGGTTAGTAAGTTGTAAAAGCTGTTGATAACCTTTTGCTCATGTCGAATTATCGATAACGTTTGTAGAGGATGCCCTTCACTAATGGAACAGCAAGCAACCTAGTCCTGCGCTTTAGCAGCTAGTTCCCTCAATAGTTATAGCTCGGGGACCAGGTGGGCAAGGCTTGAATTTACGTCTGTTTTCTATGGAAGTCATCCACATTTTCCTTGCGATCCTGTCGACCGCCCCTAGAAACAGCTGGGAAGGTTCAAACAGTGCATGTGGTGGTACAAAGGAGAGAGGATGACAATAGGACTGCCTCCGCATCCTTACCTGACTGAGTGTTACCTGCCGTAACTGCGGTCCACCGTATTGTACGGAGTTTAGCTGACACACAAGGCGCACCATAATGGCTGGATTAGCATGGACCCATGTTAGTCGACATATGGAGTCCAACTGTTTTCTGTCATCTAGTAGCT
This sequence comes from Dicrocoelium dendriticum, assembly GCA_944474145.2. Classification (NCBI taxonomy): domain Eukaryota; kingdom Metazoa; phylum Platyhelminthes; class Trematoda; order Plagiorchiida; family Dicrocoeliidae; genus Dicrocoelium; species Dicrocoelium dendriticum. The sequence continues at coordinate 85,552,520 of OX104064.1, forward strand.
TAACTCTTATAAAGTTCGCCTCGGATTCAGTCACAATGGAGTATCTAACCGTCAGGAAACTAAGGAATTGTCTCGTGTTCACTTTTTGAAGGGTGGTATGGTTGTTTTGTTAATTTGGACAGTCGACGGCCCTTGAGTCCCCTAGTAGTATTGGTAGCATTGATTGTAACTAGTTTGACAACGAGCAGGGTAACCATAGGCAACGCAGCACCGACCTCGAAGTTGTCCGGCCTCTAACAGTATTCGATGTGGCACACGGCTCTGAGGAAGGTGTGGCAGGCTCATCTTTATGAGCATCATCTGCTATCGGTGTGGCTAAATTTGGATCCTTACTCTTATGTTCGGCCCAGATCCACCGTTCTGAATTAGAGTTGGATGTTGTGCACCAACTTTGAGACACTGGTTTGGCTGGTTCTTGTTGAACAGCTCTCACGGCCGCCGCTTGCTCTACCAGCTTAGCCAATCACTTGCAAGTCTGTGCCAACATACCTACACACCTGACAAGTAGAATAGCATATATTCGGTGCAGAAACGGCGGGAAGCAAGTGGTCTATGTAATTCCCTTATATGGCTGAGGCTAAGGCAAGCACAACTAGGAAAACCTTTTCTGCTGCCGTTTGTGCATTCTACGGCAACTCGCACAAGTTTAACACAGCACGCTGTGTCACCATTAAGTTTCAAGTCTAAAGCTTTAGGCCTAGTTTTTTGTAGGCAAGCTGTACTTGCCAGGATCATCGTTGCCTTTGCTAACCTCGTTCGTTGTACGGTCTACACAATCAGCCTGAATACAAACGCTGCCGGCCAAGTTAACGTTGAGGCTGACACACGGTAGATTACTGCTTTTGGCATTAAGACACTTGGCATCACGTCCGCGCATGAAAGTCAAAGTCACACGGTGACGGTGGGGCAATGTCTGCAGGCCTTCGTTGTCCGGTCAGCAGATTGTGGTTGTCGGTGTTAAAGTCATACAGTTTTGTAGATAAGGTGGCTTGGTCAACTGATCGCTAGGTCTAGATGCGGAATGAGGTTTAATACGAGAAAAGCGAGGATTATTCTTTAGCGGATTCATGTAGTGTTGATCTGGAGCGACTTTGAGCTTGCCAGAAGGCCGCTGAAATACTCTATCGAGTGAGACCAAAGTTGGAGTCCAAAGGCTGAAGTTTTTCAATCTTTGCAAGTGGGTAACGGTGCAATGTTTATCGGAGTTCACAAATCAATTTAAATGTAAGACGTACTGTAGTGTACTCCAGCAAATATTATTTTGGTATAGAGCATGTAAAATAAAACAAACTATATATAATGGTGTACTACAGAATGCCACTGCAAAACATTGAAATAATTCTAGAGTGCACAAATGCGCGATTAGCACGTCTGCGTACACAGAGGGACCATGGGGGTCTTGTGCTTCAAGGCCTACAGCTCCATATGCACATCAAACATCCAGGGTAAGACTGAAGGAATAAAACCGAGAGGTAAGTAGATCGGAGCGAAGTTTCATCAACAGACTCAGCCAACACGCACTCAACAAACAGCGCGGAAGCATTCATACTTAACTGGGAAACCATGTGTACTGGACGCACAGAGGGCGGTGTCTAGGCTATGGCCAGTTTCACGCTTGATGCTTGGGACGACGCTTTGAGCCCACCATGCCCACGAGGAACCTGCACCCCGTCTTTTCTAGCCATGATCAACGGTCCCCAGCAGACAGTATAGACAAAGTAAAGGGTTTTGGGCAGTTAGGCACCTTAGCAACGTTCACATCAAACGCAGTCACACCGGGTATATGAAGCAGCAACCGACCCCTGAAATGCAGGCAACGCAACACCATGACACACGGACAGAACAACCGCAACGGCGATGCGATACAAGTGCCACACCAACTACGTTACTCGCTTGGGCTAGTGCATGGATGGAAAGCGGACTTAACGCACCTACCAAACGCTGCTCGGACTATGTGTAGATAATCAGTCGGCTTCTAGTCTTGGTGTGGCTGTACGTTGGAGAATAAATTATTTATTTATCTATTTGCTTTGGCACGCTGGCAGCATCCCAAAGCTGCTTGGATCAGGCCCTCGCGTTTGCATGTGCGCTCGAGGTAGATGACCTAGAATCCGTCGGCGCCTCTCGTCTCGGTACTAAGCTTTTCTCCTCTTCCTATAATAAATAAATAAACACATTTATATCCTCAGTGTGGAACGAAACACGTCAACAAGGCAAGGTCAAATGTGTATAATCAAATCGGCAACGACCAATGGTGCTGAACTTTGGTCTTGACAGTTGAAAGTGTAAGACGTGCTATAAGGCTATGGTAAGTGTTTGACCTCACAGTTGAAACATTTGGTTAATGAAAATGGAAAACTGTAGATAATCACCTTATGTGATAATGGAATTCGTTCCAAACAAAGGTTATGGCCTGAATAGGTTTCCTGTGCTGTTACTCGCAGTCAGATGTTATCCACTTCCAACCTCAAGTGTACGGTGCGTTCCCCTCTGACCGCGTTGGGGTTCAATGCTGCTCCTTCAAGCGATGTGTTCTTTGCGAGGGTACTAATCGGAGCTGTTGCCTATGGACCATGTAGTCGTTGAAAAACTGCTCCTGTCCAATAGACGTATCTGTGGGAAACTTGGAACGGGTCACAGTGGATCAGAGCAAGCCAAGGAGAAATGAAATGAACACGCATACAAGGAAACGAATGCTAGGCAACCAAAAGCTGTGATAAAAGCCTATGCATACTGTACATTTGTCGTTATATAAAGTTGTTACGCGTGTGAATAAAGGACGGGAAACCTTAGAGCTGCGAGGCAAGCTTAGTGGCCCGTTTACAGCTGTTTACCGCTATTGGGCTGCGTGGCGCAGGGTTATTAATGTGAACGTCACTGCAAGTTGTTTGTGGCACAGGCAACTTAAATGAGGAAAGGCTAGTAGCAAGCTAGATCGTGAACACGCGTAAATATAGGATGAATATCAGTAGCTACACGGCTAGTGCCTGCTTGGAAGTAATGGGGAGCCAGTAACAAGCGGAGTACCAGTCAAAGTCTAAGGCCAGGTGCAGTGGAGACGGATACGTGACGTTACGTTAGAGGAAGACAGTAGCAGACTGAGCGGCCATTCCCTAGCTTAGGATCATGCTGGTAGAAGTATTAGCGACCATTAATGACCCAGGTAATAAGCCCCGGAAGGAAGTGCATAGAAGATCATTAGCTGTAGCGCCACTGCGCTAGATTGCTTGTTGTAGGTGTCGTTGTGGTGGACCAGAGGAAGACAGCTAACACCAGCTTGGGGGTCAGATGCGGTAGCAAGTAAAGATGAAATGGGAAGGGGTTTCGGGGTGGCTCTCTTCTATCCCTGCACTCCACGACCGACGGTTTCGTCTTGGTTTAGACTCATCAGGTAGAGATATCTGAGCTAGGAGCGGAACCCGAGGCATAGTGTTTGGCGGCTATCGCCATGATCACTATGCCATTGAGTTCCGCGAGCAGTGTTTGACACAGCGGTTAGAAGTAGATTTTCGGGAACGAGCCACAGTCTAGGTGGCTACTTGAGGCATATAAGTCATACCAGATAAACAGATAGAGATAGAAGCAGCGGATAACGACATTCACTATCCGGAAGGAGATAAGGAAACAACGTACGACCAACGCGGCCTCAGGCGTGAGGTGGAGGGTTAGGACTATCGGCAAGTTAGCTGGTTGTGAGCAATGCGGCATCAATCTCTTAATGAAAGTCTGTTAAGAAGCAGTGGTAATTGGCCGCTGTCTAGTTGGCTCTCCAGGACTGAGACGACATGTTAGAGTGTGATAATATAGCTAGGGCAAAGCAAGCACCGTCACAATAAATCCGGGAGGTAGATGACACGTTAAAATGTAATGCGGTGGGGACCTGGAGCATGAGGGGAAGAAATGAAAATGCTAGCCAGTTGGATAATTGTGAGCAATGCGGCATTACCATCCAAAAGGTAGGAATTGAATTTGGAATAGTAATAGGCCAGGACCTAATTGGCCGTCTGAAGCCTAGCAAACTACTAACGAGTAACAGGGGAAGATAAGGAACAGCGAACGACGACATTCAGACGCAAGGAGAGGATACTATGCATCTAAGGCCGAAGTATCATTAGGCATGACGTGAAGGGATAAAAACGTATGCTACTGGAATGGTTGTGGGCGATGTGTTGTCGCAGGCCTAAAGAAACCCTGTTAAAATGAAATGGAAGTGAGCCGCGTGCAAGGCTTTTCATCGAGACAAATCAGTCATATTAAAGATAAAGGGCTGGAGCCAGGCGGCGACAGGTATCAACATTCGGAGAGAACAATGAGAACGTAAGCTTACAGTGACTGCAAGCGTATAATGAAGGAATGAAAACGTAGTAATAAGGGTGACAAGGAGCGGTTCGGCATCACAATGGGAACATTAGTAAGTGAAAATATAATGGGAATGTGCCGCAACCTAAGTGACTCTATTGGGCGTTTCAGCCATACAGGTAATAAACAGATGGAGATGCGAAGCAGTGGACAATGACTTCTCCTGCACCGCGACAATCGCCCTCGCGATCAGCCCACACAACTCTCGCCGACCAACGGCCTTGGAATCCTTACCTCTAAGATCCACGTTAGTTTGTGTTAAAAGCATCTTGAGCGTATCCCGGTAACCTAACGCCCCTCATTCCACGTGTCCTTCTCCTGCCCTAAGTTGGCCGTATAAAAGCCTCATGGGCATCCTTGCCGAATCCATACTGCTGATCTAACGCAGTCACTGCAGGTGCAGCAACAAAACTATGTAGTCCACTCTAGCAATGTCACTGCGACGCAGCACTTCCGTATCTTAACGGTTACCCCAATAGATGCGCAAAATATATCGTAGACACGCAAGGAAGGGATCCAGATGACTAACGTCCGTTTAGCACATTCCACACCTTTTGTTGCCACATAGAGGTATAGACGGCGCCATAAACTTTTGACCATCAGCATCGTTCCAATAGTAAGCAGGAGGTTGTTCCACGCACGCTGTTTAACCTTCCAACTGCAGCAGCTACTTTTGATACAGGGGCGCGTAGCAGGTTACTCGTTTTAAGGTCGGTCTAATGTCATCAATCCAGGTGCCAGCACACGTTAGTGGTTTTCAAGTGATCTTAACCCATGCGGGTTTGCAGAAAGCATACGGAGCACATATCTGATCTAGGCTGATAATAGCGGATTTTGTTACTTTAGTCCAGCAGTGCAGCATTCCAGTTTCAAGCACATTGCGGATTATTTATCCTCGGTCGCAGGGTCTTACTTGAGAGGATCAAGTGAAGCACAGTTGGTTATTCTCCAATGCAATTTTCAACAGCTGTACCACATTGCTTACTACTTAGCGGCTAGTCTAGTCTTCAATTGCAGTTGTTCAAGTAACTAAAGCCAAAGGCCAATTTGTCACTTGGTCAACCAGAGCGTACCCAATCACATCGACTAGCGCAGCCACATCGCTCAATAGCCTGTCGTTACTTAACTTTCCCAACCAAGTTGCTCGTCTGACTGGTGCGCAAATCGAAAAAGAGCAGTATGATACACAACCTCAACTAGCTCATTATGTCAGGTAACCGGAATTTGCTGAGTAGCAGTAAGCAAGTAAATACCAGTCCGGAAGGGTTCCAGGTGAAGAGTATTGTGTGTTGGAAGAATGTAATCGATGAAGCAATTTACGTTTAACCTGCTCACACTGTTCTCACTCGTGCTATTCAACGTGCGGAACATTGTCCTAACGGGAGGACTGTGATCGAGATGGCTCTCAAGATCTTCTATGGTTTTGCACTGCGTGTGCGACCGTCCTAATCAATAAATGGTATCCCTAACCTATTCCAAATTTGTAGTTTGTTAGCAGCGGAGGTCAAACAACAAACGAAACCAAAGGGTTAAATCAAGGGAAGTAAGTTTTCTCCACGACAGCGAACTGACCCCAAGGCAAACCAATAACGCGCAACCTGCCTTTCTCGTACTACGATAGAAAAAGACCCCATTTCCGTTATTTCTGCTAATTTGGAAGCGCACCAGACGAAAACGTAACGGTACTCAAGCAGTCAAACGGAACTCAGGACAACGGCAATCGGACACTATTTAAACGTGTTATCGGCCAATCTTCGATAGCAGTAGCAACCTTTATCAGTGCCTAGAGCAATACTTCTGCCGCGGCAACGCAAGGGTCTCTAGTCGCATTTAAGTCCCCAGAGAATTCAGTTCCATATGCAGTGATCGCTTCAAAATTCACGCAGGACGCCAAGCTTATGGTCTGGTCTTTAGTAACGCGGCTGACGAGCACAGTGAGACAGTCATGAGTCCTTCATCACCTGGTATAAAGTCGGGACAAACGATCACCCGACCTAGCAGCTCAACATAAAAGGGATCCAACCATAATGTCCGGACAGTTTGATACGCGGCTGTCTCCGAACTACCGCAATTACACTACGGGGGAGTAAGTTTTCTTGAAACCAAGACAAGTGGAACTCATCATGCCTTCTGATGAACGCCGAAGCCAAAACTACAACACTAATAAGAGTAACTTGTCACCCAAACTATGCACATTATGGCAAAACCGGACGTATTGAGGTGACGGTAGAATACCAGCCAGAAAAGCAAAAGCGGAAGGGGATAATAACCAACGTTTTCGCGTACACTTTTGTTATGTTTTACAGTATTAAAACTAACAGTGATGCAGATGTTATTCGTTTGTACAAAAGTTATTGCATATCTAACTCGGTTTTCTAACTTAAGACAATCTTTTCGATTAAATTGGCGTGTATTTGATGTTATAAGAATCCGTTGACTTGGTGGTATTCTTCCCTTTCAGTGACAAATTAGAAGTTATAAAGATAGTACCACCGTCACTTGTACTCACACCTGCTCCATGGTTGGAAGGATTCGAACCAAATCCGCAGAATTACATGCACGTGAGCAGGTAATTATCCACATGAAACGCTAAGCACACTTTAACTAACCTGGTACATTTTTCAAATTTTGTGCAAAAGTACGGTAGCTACGTCACTTCCAGGGCTAGTACTAAAAGCTGACAAAAACCAGTCGTAAAAGATTGTTCGCTTTCCGTCTATCGCTTTTGGGTTCTTTCTGAGCCTGCCGATAACTTGGTATCTTCCATGACGAAGAGTATGCTACTAGTGTAGAAGACGTGCTCTCTACAATTGCGCTAGAACACGGTTTCTGTGGGATACGCAGCTGTCTTCTTGTCCCCGGGGCGCGAGAAAGTATAACGTAAACAACGCAGAAAGACACAGAAAGCAGGATTACCTAAACGCAAACCACATTCATAGCGTGGCAGCATTTGTTTACGATAATAGTCAATAGGCCGATAAGCACAATTTGGTACAGTGGTGGTTCGTTTGAACAACGCCTTACTTGTGCAGAAAATGACTCGGGCTCCGAGCTGAACGAGTTCTCTGCAGATGTTTCGTTACCAATCGCGGTGGATCCGTCAGAGGGAAGTAGGCAGACTTAATGGCAGGTTGACTCTTGGCCGGTGACTTATTGACGGTTGAAACTGACCACTTGAATTCACCTCCCGTGATCATTGCAATCATCGCCGTTGCAGCCGTACGCTTTGAGTGGCCCGCCCAAATTCTCCGTTGGCGATAGACGGTAAACCGGATCTAATTCAACGAGCAAGTTCACAAAATGCTTCGTAAAGTACCAAGCGTTGAGCGATGCTACTACTTAGCTCGTCGAGCCCTGTGCTTTGAACATTGTTTGCTCCAGTCAAAGTTGTGCCCTTCCTCATCAAGGTGTGCCGAGACCATTGATCATTACAGACCATAACCTTAGCAGACCACCCGAGCCACAGCTATGTCGCTTTATGGCAAAACCCAACTTGGGTAAAGCTATTGCTCTAGCATCCTGAATTCGTCCACTCACAAATTATACAGCCTGCGATCCCAAAATCCTAAAGTAGTGGTTCGGTCACAACAAAAAGCGACGGTGTTAAAACGTTGGTAAATAACTCGGAAAGGCCTTACAGCTGAATTTTGGTTACAGCTGTTGAACCCTTGCAAGAATCAACCGTGAGCTTATTTGAACAAGAAAATCTGCCGGCGATGACGCAGGAGCTGGGCTTGACCTCTCGTTCCCACGATTCCGCAGTAGGTCCGGACGGTTATTTGGACCACCCTGGCTGTCCTTCCGCGGTTTATATATCAACATCTAAACCAGCATAGAATAGCGGTTGATCTTATATCTGTCGGCATTCTCCTACCTCTGACCACTTTATGCTTCAGTGGGCTCCAACAGACCGAGTAACTATCCTGGACTTTAATTAATGCTCAAGGCTTTTACAATAAGCTAGCACCACTGAAAAATCGTCACATTTCTAAGCTATGTTATGTCACCAGTGTCAGGGAGATATAGTTACGCAAAGGAATGACGGAATCTGAAGTCTCGCTACAGGGTATGTCAAGCATCTGCAACCTAGTCTTACAAAGCAAGGAGGGGTGCTTCTTCTTACCATAGCCACCTACGGTGCCAGACCGTGGAGGATCAGAGTTACAACACACCGATCCTCTTTGATATTGCTTGAAATTCAACCACCTTGGTGTATGGCACCGTTAACTATTTCCGAAAAGACCGCCGCTTTGCAACAGCTATAAGACGCACAATGAATGGAAGATACATTCTCATTCTTAACCTTGAGTGCCTTTAACGCACATTGTTTCGAAACAACTGCCATGATCAAAGAGCCATTTAAGGCCGAGCTGAAGAGGCTTTTAGCACTGTTCCGCTTTATGCTCACGTCACTTTACCATCCCGGTTCAGAACAGGGGACAAATCACCAGTGCTGGACCTTTGCTTACCAGCGTGGAGCAGTTGATAGCAGGGTTGGCTTAAGGCTACCCGTTGGGTCACATTGATCAAGCAGTCATTAGATTCAGCTTTGCCTGTGTACGTGCGAACCATCACAAGCTAGGCCAATTAGCCCAGCTTGTCACAGTCGCAACCTGGTCGTTCCTTGCTGAGAAACCCCAGACCTTGCCTGGCTTGAGTTCTACAACAAATTCAGTCAGCTAATTACAGCTACCAGAAACAATCATTTGCAATGTGCCGAAAGCAGCTGCTTTCGTTCAGAGCAGCAAGCAAAAATAGACGTTAGTACGCAACGCAGTATGGCGGACGTATCGAGTAGCTCCAACGCTAGAACTTAGGGACAACTACGTAACCTAACCTAATCAGTGCCCTCAACTGTCCAAGGATGACACGGCCGCACATCAGCGAAACATCGCAGAAACCTTCATTGTGAGCCACAAGCATTCCTACAAGCGTACCAATTGCCTAACATAGCTGAGGCGATGACTCTCTTCCCTCTGGGTGGCTAACCGCCCTGAAGGAACAGTTACAGAAGCGGCAAATGTGCTGGGGAAAATAGACCCCGCCGCTGCGGGTCTTGTCATGAAGCGACCTTTCATCTTGTCTCTCCGCCACTAGTAACCACACACCCCTCTTTTAAATAAATAAATAAATAAATAAAGCTTTTATTCTCGACAAGGCGAGGCACGCCTTTACAGGCATGATCATTATGACATAACAATGCGTGATCAAGAATGTGCAGGAATCCGTTATGTTTGCCATGCCAGTGTATGTTTATGTAGGGGAGTATGTAATTATGTAACTGTCTGTGTGTGGGTGTGTAACCATGAGGTTCCTGGTTGTAACTGTGCTGCTCTAATTTTGATTCTCATGTCGTCGGCAATGCTCGAGTAGAAGATGGATGTCCGTGTGTTGGAAAGGATTATTCGGATACCCACGGGGCAGTGACTTTATTTTGTGGCGAGTCACGACCGCCACGTTACAGTGTTGTTAAGCAGACATTGGTGGCTTTTATAGGGAGAACGCTTGCCAGGCGAAAACCCACCACGTCCTGGAACACTGCCGCCGAACTATTTGCTAGAACGGGTTAAACCCGAACCACCCAGCTGGCACCACGAGGAGGTTGTTCGGCTAAAGCTAACTTGTAGAAGCTGTCGTTTGTGAGCAAACATAACTGCGGGGGTTGGGTTTCTAGTCGCTCGGTGGAGCTGAGATCAGCAGCAACCGGCAGTACCTTTGGCTCAGTTCTCCCAGTACTGTCTAGACCAGACCAGTGTTCTGCTATGTAGTTACTTGGTATAGGAACCGGTGCACGAAGCAGAAAACAAAACTGAACCTTTAAACTACCGCTTAGTATAGCTTCTCATTCTACTGTTCAAGTTAATAGAGTCCACCATTGCCAATACATTGGAGGGCCATCTGAAAAACCGTAGCACTACTTCCAACTGCACGGCTTCCGTTAACAACAGATTGACTTTTCACCGTTGCTTAACTGCATATTGGCACACAGACGTGTGCTTCCACGCAGTTGACACAGCTTCAGCAGCGCTACCTAGTGCTAATCATTTATCTTCACATTGCGTCTTATGCACCGTTCTCGCAAAATAAAATCCAAGAGTTTTGCGGATCGTGCACCACACAGTAACAGCTGTAGCCACAAACGAAAACCAACTCTGCGGCTTACCTGATGAGTCATGAATCCTAGCTGTCAAGCATTAACTAAAGTAGCTATCGTAAACTGCTGGTCTGCATTGCTCAGCCGCTTGGTTTATCTGGTGCACGGTCTAACTGCTTAAAACTGCGCCATCAGAGCCAGACGCAAAAAAAAGTGACCATACTGAAAATGCGGAAAATTCGACGCACACGCCAGCCGCAGGGAGCGGTAAGCGCTTGGATCAACATAGAATTGGTATTGCTCTACGCCATGGATTTTAACCACCAATCAAGAGCTCATAGTTACGCTACTTCGTTGTTATCACTCCCAGTCAGCAGGCTTAGGCAGTCTGGAAAAGCACCAGACGCCGGCGTCTGATACTTTTCCAGACTAGCCTAAGGCCGCTAATTGGGAGTGACCTGGATGAATTAGCTGAATTATACCCAACTTCCCCCTACTATTCGTCAGTCAAAAGCCAGTACTTACTGCATGTAGATCGACCGTGGTAGGTGGCTTTTCTTCATGACTTAAAACTGTACAAATTTTAAATCGTGTTCCAAAAGCATTCGAAAGTTGTATTCTATGTGTTCCAAGCTCATAGTAAACCAGTTGGAGATATGCAACAGTCAACCGGTTTCATTGTGGTCCTTTGAGGTATGTAGCTTTACTCCACTGGGTTATATTGTAGAGCAACTATCCCACAAACAAGAAAACCTGATAGCAATGCTTGAAAACTGAAGAACCCCAAGGTTGATCCATTTGATGGAAGCGCATCGGAATATAAGTCCTGGTCCTTCCCATTATGCTCCGCTTTTAAACTGAAGAATAAGGCAGGGCAGCGCGTTATACCTGCAACATCTGTCGCTTTAAACGTCAATAATATCAGTTTCCTAAATACCCCGCTAGTCCGATTGGAATGTGTGCGGTCAGAGTGTCGTCCACCCTTTAAACCGTCTTAGATTTTACCTGTGGTGGCTGTAGGTTGATGTCTGCCAGCGGCACCAAGTATCCTATGGCCTGGGTCCCGCTGGCTGGGAGCAAATTAAATAAAAGAGACAAATCTGTAATTATACGTCCTCCATCGTTTTTATGCAGACCAGCTGAGCGGTTGATTTCCACACGAGTTGCAATGGGATTCCAGCAGCACTTAGCACAAACGTACCAGCATATACATCAAACTCCTTAAAAGGTAAACAACTCGATGATGCTAACCTGTGGAGCTTCAAATTTGATTTCATATGCGTCGTAACTAAGGTCGTCCAATCGACACGCGCTACCCGTTGCCAAAATGCACAGCGGTGCGGTTACCTAAGACTTCTTTGAGCTGTATTGACTTTCGCCATTGAAGCAGAACCTAGCCTGTTATCCATAGTTTGAATCCGGAATGGGTCATGTTCATCCGCAGCTGCGCGGATATTCCGTGAAGCCAGCACAAACAGGTGGGGCACTATTTGGAAGGAATCCTGTCAGGGCCATCCTTGTAGGCGGTGCTACTGAGGCTGGAGGTCATGCTGAGCGCAACGCGACCACTCACAGGTAAGAACTTTCCCGAGACCATCCCTCTGGATAATGGCAAAGCGCAAACGAGCATGGTACCGTGCAGCTCGCCAAGCTACAACGGACGCTGCCCGAGGATTGTGAAGTAGTGCTTCAACCCCGAAAAGTAGCGAAGTTTGTTGGGGTGCATGTTTGCGGGAAGTAGTAGCCTTACTTCCGAGCTCCGGACTAAAGCAGCATCCGCGAACCAAACACACGAGAGCGGCAAAGTAGTATGACCATTTTCCGTCAACAGTTCGGATAACAAAGCAATCAGCCAAAGAAACTGGCATACACTAGTAAAAGTGAGAAGCGAAGAGGTACTGGTGGAATTCCTGACGATAAGATATGAGTTCGTCCCCGCCCCACCCAAAAGCGCTTAGTAGTTGACCTTTACTCACACAATTTCCTGATGCTTTGGCCACCGCAGAGGATAATCAACGGTGCACTATCTGCTGCTTCGAGCAGTGTGGATAGGGCTTTAGATCCTAGTGCTCAAGTCATCCATCTTCTTATTCCCCACTTACGCCTTTTCTCTCTAACCGTCCCGTTCCAGCTTCACTTTTATCCCCCTGCTTTTAACTCCCAATCATTGGACTTTCCCCACTAGCGTCAATGGCTGCTTGTCAGCTCGTTGCAACTCACATGTGAACGCAGTGCGTCATTCCTGTACTGTCGACAAGCCCCTGTCCAACCAAGCGGCCGAGCCCAGTTCATCGACTTCCACTTCGAGCCCTCGATAATTCTTTAGATCCACATGCCACAGTCTACGCACACTGCTACAAATCGGTCGACAGGTAGCAGTTGAACAAACATTAGAGACCCTCTCGATCGATATCTGCTGCCTATCGAAGACCCGCCTGCAAGACTCGAGCTCTGTGTCCACTTTACGATACCCTTCAGGTGACACCAGCGTCACTTTCTTACCGCCCCTATCCGGTGACGATGCAGCTTAGAGCACTGGCCAAGCTGGTGTTGCTTTCGCCCCGCGTCCCCGGGCTGAAGCTGTTCTGGTTGACTGGATTCCAATCAGTAGCCGGATGTGTGCGGTCCGATTAGCTGGCTCGTTCAAAGCATCGAAGTCGCGCCGAACTAACAGGTGGCTACTCAACCTCGCTGCCTATGCACTCTATCGATGCTTAGGTAAAAGACGACTACGATGCCGATTGAACGAGCTCCTTCACCCCAGAAGAAGCACGGACACTGTTGCGCTGGCTGGGAATCTGCATGCTCAAGTTGGAAGTTGTCCACTGATGAACTGCATCTGAGCGGTCAGCACTGTGTAGGCTCCCGTAATGATAACGTTGTGCGGTTACTTCACTTGTGGGAAGATGCTCGGTTATTTCTTGTGCGCACTAATTTCCAACACAGCACCCGCCGGAGGGTGACTTGGCGCCCACCAGCTTCGAACTAGCTATGGACGCAAATCGAGCATATTGCGATAAGTTACCGATGGAGAGGCTGCGTCCAGAACTGTTACTTGATTTGGAGCACATGTGTGGAAACCGACCACGCACTCGTATATGCGGACCTGCGAATGCTTCCTGGCGGACGCCAAAGACGACGTTATGAGCACATTGACACCAGCCAACTAGAGAAAGTAGCTGTCCTGAATGCCTATCAAACTACGCTGCAAGGTAAGTTGAGTAAGCACGCACTGGATGCAGTGGAAGTTCATTGGCCTCATATTCACCAGTCCTTACTAGCAGCAGGTAAATCCTCATGTAGTATGTCTAATCGCCAACGTGGACATTGGGCTTGTTCGCAGTAGCTGGAACCTTACTAAGCTCGCCTGCACATTCCGGCTAGGAGCAAACACAGAGTAACTCGCAACGAGTTCCGGGCGAAACTCCGTGCTAGCCTGAAGAGGGAAGGCAAAGCTTGGTGGTCACATTGTGCAGCAGAGATGGAAGCGCCCGCTACACTTGAAAATCATGGTAAGTTATTCCGGCTGATACGGGAATCGGGCAACAGAAGACTTGAGGTTAATGAAACTAGAAATGACGACAGTGGACAGACTCTCAACAACGTGTCAAAACACTTACGGCGTTGAGATGAGCAACTTAAACGGTATTTTAATTGGTTGGGAATTTTGGATTTCTTGCCGGCCAGTGATCGCTTCGCTCCCTGGGCTGTCCCTTTGGATCCACTCTCTCGCTCAGAAGTCGAACTTGGGATCGCCCTGTTGACGTAAATAAAGTCGCGGGACCAGATGGTCTACCTCCAGCCTTCTACAAATTCAGAGGAACTGCTCTTATTGAGGATGTACATGAGTTACTCGTGAAACGGTGGGAGCAGGAAACTGTCCAACCGACTGCAGCCGCTCCGTCATAGTACCAATTTTCAAGGGAGCTGACGATCGGAATGCGGTAACCATATCAGTCAAGCAGTCGGATCTCAATCGCCGCCAAATTGCTTGCCTCTGTCATCCTTCAAAGACTGACTGCCACTTGCGCAAGCCAGATTCGTGAGGTGTCAGCCGGTTTTCATCGGAGTCTTGGCTGCATGGACCACATCTTCACTTTGTGTCAGTTATTAAAGCTCCGTCACACATATTGGTGGCCCACCGTTCATTGGATTCGGTCGATAGACCTGCGCTTTGGGACTGTATATACACGAAAGATGTACCTGATAAATATGTAAATATTATCCAAGCGTTATAATCGAGTAGCTCAGGCAGAGTGAAGGCTTATGGTAAGCTGTCTTCGCCCTTTAATATCTCCAGCGCAGTGAGACAAGGATGCCCGCTGCCACTTTTCTCTTCAATCGCTATTGACGAAGTCATGTAAATAGCGTTCTCAGGACACGATTTAGATGGTATGGATCTGCTCCCAGGAGAAAGACTTCTTGCTATGTGGTATGTTAACGATATTGCCCTAAGCTGCGGCAGCACCCAGGCGTACCAAGCGGCACCGGACAGCTTAGCACTGGCAGTCAGCCGCTTCGAGATTTGCTGTGCAGTGTTGAATTGCAGAGCTTTCCTCCAAGCTTGACCTGGACTGCCTCCTTCGCTGACCTTCGGACGAGATCAACTAGAAGTCGTGCAAAAGTTCAGCTAACTGGGAACTTGTATCAAAGTTTTTGGGGTTGAAGATGAGGTCGCGGACCGTATAGCGAAAACATGAGGCGCATTCGCAGACCTTCGTGACATATGGCGCCGGCGCGACCTCACTCTCGCCCTGAAGGGTAGATTGTACAGTGCGGCGGTACATTCGACCCTACTGTACGGCTGTAAAGCCTGGCCCCCTTAAACCAGCAGACATAAAGAGGCTAGTTACGTTCGACCACCTGTATCTTTGCAATTTAACTCACTCTAGTGTGAACACCGAGTAAGTAACAAGCGTGTTCGGCGCCTAGTTTACGGCATAGGAAAACGAACTGAACCGCTCAGCATCGTTATTTTATGCACCAGGCTCCGATGGCTTGGCCACGTGTTATGCATGACAGCTTACCGACTTCCGCGACGTGCGTTGTTTGCGTGCTGGGGGTGGATGGAAGAAGCGGAGAAGTGGCCATGCCATGATTTGGTCGAGAGGACTGAGGGCCCTCACTTTGAAGCTGGCCACAGTTAAAACGTCTCGGCTCCCTGGTTGAGGTCCGAAAGACGATGAACGCGCTTGGCTGGATACACTTGTTGCTATGGCTAGGAGCCGACCTCAGTGTCGCTCGTGTTGTGAGGTTGGTTGTCTTACCCCATCCCTCTTTGCCTCCCTCTCCAACCACGAACTCATTATTTAACATGTTATAATTTTGCATAGGAAATTACTTGCTCGCTTCATGGTAGCCGGCAGCTAGCTTACCGAAACCATCCCATACGTTATCGGTAGCTCAACTGGCTTGTAACTGTAGCACTTTATTCGCCCCTGCACTAAGGGTATTGTGGCACAATAGCTGAGGTGTTTCCCACTTATAGCTGAGGTGTATAGTGTGTGTGTGTGTTACACCGGTCGGCATAACAGTGTTGGCAAAACAGACATCCCCCGATGCACTGCTAAGAACAGGGAAACTATCCTTCCTATACACCAATAAACAAGGTTTCCTGAACAGGCTTTCCGAACGCCAGCATGGTCAAGCATTATACACCTAGGACCTCATATTCGTAAAGGAAACCTGAATGCACTCGTAAATTAGGGACGCTGACATCGCGATTCATGGTATGTCCCTCCTCCGAAGCCATCGCCGCAGCAAGCATAGTGTTAGGGCTGTACTACGGGTATGAGCTGCAGTGCAATCCGGTGGATGCTTAGGAAACGGGGAGCACAGATCCGTTCTGGCGCAATCTGCGACTGAGACGCAACGGCACTTGGCCTTTGATGGTTGTTTATCTACCACCAATAACCACCACAGAGATGGACTCCCGACTAAAATAGCCTTGAGCACGGTCCTAGGACGACGATGAAGTTGTGTGCTAATCTCATGCGACTTCCATATCCAATAGCCGGAACTCCCAGTGTCCCCGACGAGCAACTTAAGGCTGACCTACAAGAGTAAGTTGAAAGCATTCCGCTCTTCAACCATGTCAGTTGGCTTACCCGATTCACAGTGGGAAAGTAAACCGCCTGTGCTTAGTTTACTGCATACGAGCGAGGAGCTCATGCCTGAGAATGATCACATAACAATGGGCTACGACTGTGGGTAATGCGGAAGTTTCACAAAAACAGTGGCTCGTTTCGAACAATAATACGCCATCTTATACCAATAGCCTTTGTTGGAGATGCCACCTGGGTGGTTTCAGACGACGGTTCCATTGGCATTGCTTGGATGGGGTTTGCTGGTAAGTTCATAGACCCGATTAACTTCACATCGGTAAATATGCTCCTGTGTTCTTCTAATGCATCATCATTCCTTCGGAGCGGACCCGAAAATAAGTGACTATAAGAGACGCAGCGTGAATTGTGTACAGAACAAGCCCTAACTCCACCAACCAAATTACTAGGTAGTACATGTAATTACTGCACTACACTAGTTTGTGCATTAAAGGTGGTAGCCCGCTGGGCCTAGCAGAAGTGTTTTGTGCCAACCAAAGGCTTCTGTACCGACATGAGAAAAACTGATGACATGCGGAGTGTGACTTCCCCTAGTAACATCAGCACTAACCAGTGAAGATGCAGCCAACATTTGACAAATTCAGTATGCTCCAATTTTCTAACGTACTACCACCAGATGAAAATACCTGACTTATTTTCCCAGCCGCCAGTATTTACTGGTCACCTTTAGTTTAACGATGGTTTTGCAGAACGGCTGGCTGCGCACTCATAGTTCCCTTGCGTTAGCAAGGTTCCTAGAAAGCGCTGCGAGCAGCAGTTACCAGAACACTTGTGCCATTAGCGAGATTTTTCCAAAGATGTTTGGACAAACAGCCGGTTCTTAACACGCGGAAGAAGGAAAACAACACCACGAGTTTTAATCATGGCAGCCGTTCACAACCCTGTCACTATCGCTTAGTGCTTTTCTAGCGCTGCTCGCAGTGAAACAGACGATCACACCTGAGCTTCTAATAGCCCACTTTGAAAGGTCTAACGTCATAGCACAAGAATAACATGGCTTTTGTCCGCCCCGGTCACGTACTACCAAGCTACTGCTTGCCCATGGCAATTGTATTGCGGGAGCCGTCCGTGAGACCGGCATTTCTGTCAAATAACTACTTTTCTAAAGTTTCCGACCATATAGATAATTGCATATTGCTCCAAAAGTTGCAGGCGAGCGAAATTAAGAGCTCAGTTCTTGGATGCATCGGAAAATTCGTTCTTCAACGCGCCTTCAGGTCCGAGTCCAGGGCGTAGTTTCGGATCCAATTAATGTTGACTACCGTGTTCCACAAGGTTCAGGCTTAAAGCGGCCCTTCTTGCTCTTTATTAAGGACCACGTGGCTGTCTTTGAGTTAACGGTTTTTCTTTTTGCCGGTGACATTCAGCTATGGCGGGTGATGGGCTGTTAGCAGTCATGATAGTGCAACGTGACTTAGATCCTACTTTTAAACGACCTGAGGCAAAGCAACTCCTGGTTAACGCGGACAGGCGCAACACTGTGCATGTGCTCTACAAGCCCACGTACGCTCATAACCCTGGAGACCACAGGTTAACAACGGCCTAAAGGGAGTGCGACCTTAGCGTGGTAAAGCAAGACAACCTTGGCTCAATCATTAAGTGCTTTCAAAACCGTTAACCAGCATGTTGGTCGTTTGCGGAGGGCGCGCGTACGCTTCGACTCCTCCGAATCCTTTCAAATATTCAAGGCGCTTTACGAGTTCCCATATAGAGTGAGCAATCCATGCTTGACAAATCTGATTAAAAAAGTATATGTTTGCACTAGAGTGCACAGAAAAGAGCAACCAAAATCTGGAGTGGTTGTTCTACCTGCCGTGCCAACGGCGACTGAAAGTCCATGGATTGTACAGCGGGGGATCGCCGCCTACGTGGCAACCTCAACTTGGCGTTCCAAATATACAAAAGCCCCGGTCACGCTGGCCGCCACCCCTGACGCAGCCGCCACACAGGATTGCGGGACCAGAAGCTGAAACCGACCACCCACTAGCGTCCGCATAAGTGCCGCCGGAATTAATTTACCTTTCGAAGATGTCAACAGTGGAACCGTCTGTCAAAGGTTACGATACTTGCGCCCGCGCTACCAATTAAAAGAACAACTCGACGGTGCCTCAGGCCGCTTGGATTACATTATATTTTCGTTCAGTGCGTGGTGATAAGGCCCAGCCAAACGTTGTGCACACTAATCTCTACGAACTCTGGGTAGCCGGATATACTTTATGATAATATGTCTGCTATGGTGAGTCCACAAATGGGTTTTACACGCTTGTATAATTTTTTTCCTGAACTAACGCTATACGCATAAACCGTTCTACTGGACTGGGTAAGTCTTGGCTTTTTAGCAGTCTTATTTATTTATTTTCAGAGTTCGCTAGTCGCTTGGAGCGATTTGACTTAGTCAGCTGACACTGGAAATGTCAATGATGTGATCTGGCTGGATTTTTCGAAGACATTTGAACATTTACACCGTGGGATACTTTGTGTAAAGCTCCAATTTTAGGAGGTCGCAGAATCTCGCTTAATCTGGATCGCCAGTACTATTTTTCAACAGCAATTACTGGCCGGAGTTCGGAGCTAGTTGTCAGTCCCATGCAAGTCCAGTGTGATGTGCCGCAAGGCTCAGTTCTAGGGCCAAGGTGGCTTCTGCTGACTACCATTATCTCGCACAGGAACTCACTTCAAACCCAAATGTTTGCCGACGATATCAGGAGTTGGCACAGGATGTATAGGAATACCGACCAACAGGCACTTCAAGGTGACCTAGACGAGCCTTTTAGTGGTCAAAACAGAGTTCACTATATTTTAACTGGTGTAAATGGAAGATACACTCCACATTACCCCAAACCAACCACTGATGGGTTACGCCTGGATTACTAATCGTAAGTCTCGTTAAGTAAGAGCATGTCAAATGCGGTACAGTGTAAAAGTTGGAGGCGAGTAAACCCAAAGTGTATTGTGCATGCTACAAATATAGAAAGCAAATCAACCATGGCGACGAACGATGTTACGTGACACTCACCAAACAATTAGTGTACACAGAATGGCCTTCAGTAAAATAACTGTGTGTTTGGAAGGTTAAAACAACGGTAAAACCTAAGGTTGCATAATACTGAAACAGCGTGTCCTCCAGTAAACAACAAGGGCCACCCTTTAAGGCTGAAGAATGGAAGCATTTGATAGAGCTGTTAATGTTGGGTAACGGGGGGAGCGGATGGGTGCGAATAGTTGCATGTGCTTAAACGTGGGCTTTCATGATAAGGCATGTATCAGAGTTGGCTGGGTCCAGAATTTTGTTATTACTTATTTATGACGATTGCTTGAACCTGCGTGTATCCTCCGTGGACCTTCAAGGCTGGCTGGTCAGACTGTAAACAGCTGGCCAGTCCAGCTGAAAGGCCGATAGGAAAATTCCTTTGCTGCAGCCCCGACGGTGCGCTCGGGATGTGTCACCCCTTCACTGTACTCCGGTCTACCGTCCTCATTCCACGAAGGATTCCGACCTACCTTCTTTGCAACGCCCAGCCAGTCGGTTGGAGACGAAGCCGTTCGTTTCGGCCCGCGGTCAAGGGAGCCTGACTTTTCCTTGGTTCAGAAAGGAGCCATAAGCCGGCTGACGAGTCACTCGAGGGTTGCCCTGACAGTTCAGGTGCTTGGTTTCTGGAAGGTAGTACTCAGAGTTGGTGGGCAAGGGTCAGGGTAAGTAGCTTGACTCCGGATAAAGAACATGGCATGCATGATAAAGCAAATACGTATAGGGGTTTTAAAAATGTTGGGTTTTTTATCGATTTTACAAAACCTTCGTTGGTGAGACGCATGCTTATCCCTGAGGGCGTGTTAATAGAAACAACAGACGTTTACTAACACTGTGAAATGGACCAGACGTTTGACAGGTCTACCGCGTCGGTCGGTTGCCTGGGGTTAATGCAGGATAGATTGCGGACATTGGAGACAGAGGGTTTCGGGCCTTTTACATCTTGCGGTCGCCGCAGGTGCGGGCGCTTGTGTGCTTGCATCAGGATGGGGTGCAAGTGGTTTTCCAAAGTAATACACTTTAAGGCTGTCGATGGACCCCTTTGTTCGGTGACCTACTTACTTTAGTTCGTTGCGGCTAGCTCATGCGACAGGATAAACCGGCTCCTTGAATATGGCGGATTGCGACTACCCAAGCACGCGGTCGGCGGCAAGCTACACGCAGGTACCAAGCCAGTAGTTCCTCCACCTACTAACGCCATGCACTACATGGGGTCCAGAAGCTCGACATCCGCTTTTACTGTAGCGGGCCACGGTTTTAATCGTCTACCGTGGCGTGGGTGAAATCAGGACCATAGTGTACTCAGTGTCGGGTCTGCGGATTACGTGAACGCACCTCTGACGTCTGCGGCGCTGGATGAAGACTGAAAACTGCAGAAAAGCGTAACAACGCTAACGAATTTCGCTATTTATGATACGCTTATGCCACAGCGTTTTCAAACTAAGCCTTAGACACCAATGATCGAAGACTTTTAGCTTCCGGTTGGTTTGGAATGCAGCGGCCATGTTTCGCTAACGCGGAGTAAAATGTCACGAATTGTTGCTGCTAATACTCGGATCTGCTGTCCAACCTAATTTCCGTCCTTCCGCACAATGTGTGGCTCAGTTGTAAGAAGGACATTCCGGCGCTGTTGATACGATTCCGGATTTCGGATGTAGCCTGACCATTGGGAGTATAGTGCATCCGGGATACTTGAACTCAGGAACAGGTTCAATGAGTTGTCCATGTAAGGAGAGCAACAGTGTGAACTGGGTGGGTAAACGCGAGAAGTACTTCGTCTTGCTGATAGTAGCTCCACGACCGGTCATAGAGGCTGATTGGTTGACTTGATTTAGCAGTATCTGTAGAGATATAGCATCTTCTGCAAGAATAGCCATAGCGTTAGCAACTTCTAGGTCAGAAGACGGAAGTTGGGGCTTATTTGAACATTACAAACGCCCTCAAAGGCACGGTACGTAGCCCAGTAGACTACGAAGTTGAACGGCACTGGAGAAGTGAGCAACCCTACCGGAGTCCAGTCTTGACGTCGAATTTTTCGATTTCTTTTCTATAGACCCCAATCCGGAACTTCGGGCAACGGTAGTATGATCTCGTCAAGCTAAAGACTGACTGGCGCGCCATATGCGAGTAGGATTCACCAGAGGGCCTCATGGTCAACTAAATCAAAAGCAGCTGGAAACTCAACGAAGCACACAAATGTGGTCTGCTGCAAGGGGTACCAGTGTTTGTTTACACAACGTAAAATAAAGATTTGGTCAGTGCAGCCTTGGCCTGGTCCGAAGCCGCCTTGGTTATTGGGAGCTCGCGGGCGCCTCTTATTGACAAAGCGAGAAAGCAAGTTTCGCGCGAGGGTTTTGACAGCCTCCCCGATTAGGCTAATCTCGCGGTAATTACGTCGCACAGTTCTGTCACGTTGCTTTGGCAATAGCAGAAGCACTGAGATACTTTTCGTGGAAGGACATATTTCGGTCTTCCAGCTCGAGCAGAATAGAGCGTGATAATGAGCAAGGAGAGCTAGTAGACAAGGTTTGTCGATTTCTGCCAAGATGCCGCCTTCTCCAGGAACTTTCTTCTGCTTCAGGTGACGAACGATGTCGACTATTTCTGTTGGAGATGGCGGTGTGCAATCTGGGTCATATCCTGGGTGGGTTAAAGCTGAAATGGTGACGGCGATAAATAAATAAAACAACTAGGTATATTTCTAGACTGACTAGAGGCTGCACCTATATAGGACTAGGTCAATCTTTACCTTAAGCCTAGGTTCTTGCATAGGAGTAGGTAACATATGAGTATATGTTCTTCGTTGGCCATTACGAATGCATTGGCATTGTTTGGTGTACAGCTAATGTGGTCCTAGGCGCCCACCTTGGTATGCTTCTGGTTCCTTTGGGCGATATTGTGCTCCTTGATTTTGTTTGTTGTGAAAGTTGCGCAGAGCCGTAGTTGTGCAGGTTTTCTTTGAAACAGGATCCAATTCACCACAACTTCACGTTAAATGCGGTGGACTGTTTTGGCCCGCTTAGTCGCCACAATTAGTGGTGCGCACATGGAAGAAATAAGAGCGGCGGAATTATAAGGCATGCGGAAAGGTTAAAAATAAGTTCGAGAAATGAGGATTAAATTAAATCGTGTTTGTTAAGAGACATACTAAGGCGGCGTACTTCATTAGAAAAATACAAATTACCAAAAATGTAACCAACTTTTGCTTGCACTGAATTTGATTTCTGGCGCCAAAATTTGATCTGAGTACACCTCAGAAAAAAGGATAAACCTATTCTAAGGCTAAAATACTGCGTAAAGTAGCACACAAATAAGCTGATCATAATAAGTTTTAACCGCTGATGACGTTAAAAGTAAAACAATACAATACCTGCAGTAGTTCACGAGTTATGCGCAACTGGATGGTTGTCTACCAATAACGCCATTGTGCTTTATCGATAAAAATTGCTTTCTGCTTTGCAAGCAGGTGTCAGCAACAAGAAAAGCAAATGTAAAAACTAACGAAACGTTATACGTTTTAAATCGCCATAGCTATCTAGAAATGCTCTAACTAGCTCGTAATTTCCCGGCAACAACTAGGTACGTCGTGGGTGGACAAAAAGTATACTTTTCAGGCATACATAGCCAATGCAGGCAAATAAGCCATAAGGTTGCACGAGAACACTAGAAACCCGGTAAGGAATATTAGGTATGCAAGGAAATTTGGGACAAGGTATATTTAACCCACCGTCAGATGGCCACAAGGTGCCATTTTCAGTGAAGACTGAGCCACATAAACCACTAGGAATATAGAATTTAGTAATTTTAAGCCTCTACGTAGTTCTGAAATTTATATCATGGCTGCTTGAGCTAGGTCTACATGAACAACGCAGGCGGCCTATGGGATCATTTGACAAATTTGGCCTGTAAAATGCACACGTGGCTTAGATAAAACATGTAAGTTTTATCGCTTGGAGCCGATTTTCTATATTCACGAGGTTATGTCTACAACACCAGTGAACTAGAGGAGCCTGGCACTAATAACAAAGTAATGACTATCGGAACATTTAGCAAAATGCTTCTGGGCGTGAAATGCACTTGGGTCTGCGTTGGTGGGGAATTAACAACTCTACTTCTGGGGATTGAGCTTTCACGAACATAGGGAATTATTATGCCTGTTGTGTTGATGCACACTATTGGCAGCTCTTTGAGTAATTTTAAGCTATTCCTCTTCAACTGTAAGTTCCGCAACAAGTGCCAGCGGTGTTCATCTAGGTGGCCATGTTAATTAATGCTATACTGTCGCGCCGGCTATTTCCTCGGTGGTTTTCCCGGCAAGACCTGTTTTAGCGCCCTAAGCAAAGAGTGATATAGTGGAGCAAGAGTAAGATAGTAACAAAAAGGTGGGAGCTGGTTGTTCACCCACCAGTGCGCGTAACATATGGTAGGCTTTAAAGCCAGCTAAAAGATAATTAACGCCAGGCGGCAAAGAAAAGACATGTGGTGGTCAAAAGTTTCAGGTGGATCAGCCAACCAATGTGACAGGGGCCTCCCTGTCGCTGGTTAACTTTCGTGCCAGTGAACTACAATCTGAAAATGCGAATATTTCACTGTCAAAAGCAGTTAAAGAGTAGAATCCGGTTTTCAGGATGCCTGTCTACCAGTGTTGCCAATACTGAGAGGTGTACGTATTCCAGATAAAGCCAAGTATATGGGGCGAAGAGAAGATAAATGGAGATCAAAATGTCTGGTTTTGGGCTTATAACCGTAAAGTGCGCTCACTGTCGACACTGGGGAAGATATATACATTATTTTGCTATTTATTTACCGTTAGTAGTTGGAAAGGGCGGAGTAAAGTAGCTAGTGCTCAGGCTTAATGAAAACGCAGCACTTAAAGTCAGCTAGCTACTGCCATCTACGTAGGTACCTAAAGGTAGATCTAAAGTCGGTATTTAGACGGTGTTGGACAATTCTACTGCTACTCAGGTGTAGCAGCAGCAACAATAACTCTCAACATCTTATGCAAGGATTAGGTCTGGCAGCATGTCTTTACTAGGCGTGGTTCAAAGGTCATAAGCCTAATATTTTTCCACGGACCCAGTGGTCAAGAAGTTGGAAAGTGAAAAAAGGTAAAGCTGGAGACAAGGAATGAAAATGTAGATAAGATGTAAGGATTGAATTTTCCCTGCTCGGGTGGCTGCGTTATTGCCCTGCAATATCCTATGTGAGGAATACCTTGGGTTTGCCAACCTGCCAGTCAGCAGGCTAGGCTGTACTGTTTGTTGAAATGTTTAAACTTTGACGAAGTGACTATTGAAAAAGAGAAGCCGGAAGGTTGGGGATACCAACTGGTCCATGTGGCCTGTGGACCAAGGTGTCAGTGGGGGATGGAAGCACGATAGGAACCAAACAGTGGTGACTAACTGCCTTTTGCATTCAGCATTCTAATGTTAACACCTGTAACATGCGTGCGACTGATCTGTATGAGACATCCGAATGGTTGTGCTTTCGGTAATGGATAAGATTCAAAGATTGAGCATGGATAGAGACAATTCTTGGGTGTTGGGCTAAGGATTATCCCTTACAAGATGCCTTTGTGGTGGCGTCTACTCTTCTCATAGTGCAGTATAAGGCGGAAATGTCCGTAGGGGAACTCAAGCAGACCAAGGAGAGATCACTGAAGGATAAATTCGTCTTGTACTCTGATTTCTATTCCTAAAACCTAGCGCAGGAGTGCGTGGAATACCGCCAACAGTCCGCCAAGAACGTTAGGACGGTAACCAATGAAGGTGGATGAGTTGTGAGCTCAAGGTGCTTAGATGTCATACACTAAATCGTGGGCGTCCTCAAGTAACGTCAGGGCCAGTTTCGAAGAAGTGGTTTGGCGAAGCGCAGATAGGGATGATGCTTAGTATATTCGCAACACAGAAATCTTTGTATCCCCTTCCTGAATGCCTACAAGTTTTGGATTTCCATTAGTTTGAAAGGCAAACTCTTCCATATGTTCACGTACACAACTAAGAAGAAAAGCGAGCGCAGTCACTTCTTTACCCTTAGCGGAATAATGGAATGGCCCTTGTTTCCGAGTTCAGCTACAGCTGCGCTCCTTAGTTTAAAGCAAGTTATATTACTGTGCAGCTTTCTATGAATTATCTTATGTACGAAGCAGAGGTTAAGGGTAATGCGCCTTTGCCATGGGGCTGCATTTTAGGGTGTTTGTACCTTTGTCGGTAACCCAGCGCTTGCTGTGCTAGACTCAACCTCTTCGTTAAGCGCCGGATGAGCTTTTGCAGGCCGAACAATGTCCGACTATCCGTGAGTTGCTGCATATCAAAGAGCACGTATTCCAGATGTGGCCGGACGTGTCTCTTATAAAGTTCTAGCTTTGCCTCTGCAGATTTTACGTAAACGGTGTACGTGGAAAGGTAATCCCATTACACTCGCCACTTGATAATGAACTGGTTATGCAAATGTATAGGCCCATGCAGTAGCGCAAGCCGAAATTTCTTGTTTTGGCGTTTTGTTTGTTAGTGGTGCTGTTTATTGTTAGGGACCCAGCAGGTATGGAAAATTTATGAGTTATGACATTACACTTTTGTGCAGAGAACGTCATTTGCCAGTTTTCGCACCAATTTTCAAGTACTTTAATCTCCCGCCTGCTATTATTCATGGCGGAGGTTTCATTAGCGAGGACAGATGTAGACAACGTTTAGGCCGACAGCGAAGGTGAAGGAGCGACCGTATTTAGTAGGAGGGTTAGAAGGTTGCTAAAATACTCCACCTACCTGAACAGTGTCCATTCTGTATCGGGGTAGAACCTGGCCTCTCAAATTGCGCCAACATAAGTTGTGATGTATGGCGCCTTGCTGGAAGCTAAACGGTCGAGACAAAAGAGATGACCCAAGTTGACTCTGAAGTGGTGTTGCCTTCTGTGTTGCCTACGGTAACATACCAATAACGGATTCGCTTCTTTCGTGCCGCGCGGGTTGCCTCATGTCGCAGACGACGGTAGTCTATGGAAATCATGGGAGGTACTTCGCACGATTTAGCAGAAATCAAATGGTATCTTTAGTGCTCCAGTCACTGAACACAGTGATTCACCAAGGAGATCGAGGCAAAATTAACAGCCCCGTATGCCTATATAGGGAACGGAGTGGTTGCTGTCAGTATCGATTATTGGCTTTGCTTTCTACCACCTAATGCTACTTAACTGCTATCAATCCCTCGCTGAAGTTGCCACCTCGAATGGTGGCGAAAAGTTTGCATTCAAGTTGCCCAACTTGGAGAAAGCCACAGTGACTGAGAAAGCCTCCCGAGCTACCAATATTCCAAAGCATTTTTTCTTTCCTGGCATAGAGGTGGAGCGCAGGGTAGGTGAAACGGCGCCTTGCACTGATGCATTTAGCTTACACCAGCGAGTCTCGACAGACTCATCTTCGGCCAGTACGAGGTGTGGCGCGCTATCAGAAAGTTCTGCCTTTACTGATGCCTCAAGGGATGGGCCGCAGTCCGCGCTTTCCAATGGGGCAGTGTTGATACACTTTGGGGGAAGAGTCTTTCGGCGCGTTGTCAAGCGAATTCTGAAGCTGGCACGCAGGAGTAAGTACTCCGAACCAAATTTATTACCCGTTTTAGTACTTTTGTATGCTTGACTGTCCCACGATGCAGGACCTCTACCAAGCTAGGATTGAAACGTAAAGTACCTGGCTGGCTGCACGGCCATTGTTAGAGTACCACGTCAGTGGATGGTTCTTGGGATGCTGGAAGCCAGTATTGGTTACGCTCAACCGTTTAACATCAGAGAAGCTGCGCAACTAATCGTTGCTGTCACAGCGCACTCCAAGGGCGAAGCTCCCGAATACGTGACGGGTCTGCTTGCTCCCAGACCCGGTTCGTGCATTTTGCTCCCCAGCAATGCTGAGTATGTCTCGGTTTGGAACATGGTTTACCACTCTTTTAGAACATGGTAATATTTTTCATTTCCCTTTCCGCTGAGGGTAAGGTTGGTGCGTAGACAAAGATTATGGTCAAGTTCATTGAGTGACCTTTGAAACTGGCAACTGCTATTATAGCTGATACCAGCTTCCATGAAGGGAGAGTGTAATGTGAACCTTCTGGATAAAGGCGTAGTGTTGCGGAGTTCATTGCAGTACGCTGTAGGGGCAGTGTATGGAGGATGGAGAGGGTGTCACACTGCAGTAGTGCGGAGGTAGGAGTGGGTGAAGATAGCGAATCCTCTGTACATTTTGCTCATCTGAGTCTGCTCACTGGCGGTGTAAGGCGTTACTGAAGGCACGAGTTAAGCTAGGGAAAACACAGTTAGGCGAAGGCAGACTGGACCGATGTCGTGGGGCCAACGAATTCTCATGGCAAACTTTAGCCTTGTGCCGTAACCCAGCCCTGCTACTGAACCGTGCAAATCAGCGTTGGTGCTGCTGCGAATGCCTAAGCGTACGGGAGAAACGTTTTCGCTCTACCTAAGGTCAGAGGAGGCGCAGGGCGAGGCTTTTGGCTGTCTGTGGAAGCGTTCAACAAAACCATCAGCTGCTGTGAAATAGGCCGCCGCATGAATACAGCGGTGGCCTGAAAAGCTGCAGAAACTATCGGTTTGTGAAGTTTCGAAGGGTCGTTCACGGAACGTTGAGGTTGGATGGGTATTCGTAGTGCCAAACTCACCGACCTAAGGAGGCCGGGATAACAGTCTCTATTGTGCAGTCTGTTGTGGAAAGGGCCTTTGGCCACCTGGCGAATCGGTCGGCAAATGCAGGGATGTGTGCGAAGTCGCGTGAAGGAGGGAAGTGATGTACTGGGTCTAAGTGCACATGCGAGAAGCCAGAGTCTGGGGCAGGAAATGAACCAAGTGGCTGCAGGCGTGCCAATTGATTTTGAAGCGCTGGCATTTAAGGTAGGCGCGTTCGGCCAGATACGAATAGGTTTGTTCACGCGTGGCCAAAGCAAACGTTCGGTAACCTGTTTCATACATGCACGGATACTAGGACGTGCTAGGGAGTGCAGTGCGTCGAAGACAGTGCATGTGAAAGAGATGAACATGAGAGTCTAGGACAACATGCAGAACTGTCACAGAGAGTAGTTCCTTCCGTGGTTTGGAGAGGTACAGGTTGCAATGCAGCGAAGTGGACTCCAAAGTGCTTTGTATGTCTACCTTGAGCTTGAGCCGATGCCATGACGCTAAGGTCGACGGTAGAAAAATCGTGGAGAGTAAGGTCTAAGAGTGAGGACGTCAGCGATTGTACGGTCAAATTCTGAGAGATGAAGTCTGTCAACAGTGAACTGCATGACAAAGCCTAGGTGTCTTGTTTCCCGGGTTGAGCATTTGTCGGCGGAAGCGTTAAAGACGAATATGAGGTGAATGTGATCAGTGCAGACCGTGGAAGCGCGGCCTTCTTGTGTGTGCCGGAATTGAGGAATGGCTAGGTAAACGGCGAGCAGTTCTCTGCCAAAGGTGCTGTAGCAGGATTCCACTAGCTGCGAGCGTTTAAATAAGAACCCAAGAGGTTGCCGTTGTTTACCAAGGTGTTGTTGGAGGAAAGCTCCTTCCGCGACTTCTGGGGAAACCGGCATGCTAGAAAGGAGTGAAGTCGCTTCGGTATGTGCGGGGGGTATGTTGATGATAGCATCCTTGAGTTCGGCGTGGGTTGTCTGTG
>OX104064.1:85582266-85633865 GCA_944474145.2 Dicrocoelium dendriticum
CTTACTAGCAGCAGGTAAATCCTCATGTAGTATGTCTAATCGCCAACGTGGACATTGGGCTTGTTCGCAGTAGCTGGAACCTTACTAAGCTCGCCGGCACATTCCGGCTAGGAGCAAACACAAAGTAACTCGCAACGAGTTCCGGGCGAAACTCCGTGCTAGCCTGAAGAGGGAAGGCAAAGCTTGGTGGTCACATTGTGCAGCAGAGATGGAAGCGCCCGCTGCACTTGAAAATCATGGTAAGTTATTCCGGCTGATACGGGAATCGGGCAACAGAAGACTTGAGGTTGATGAAACTAGAAGTGACGACAGTGGACAGACTCTCAACAACGTGTCAAAACACTTACGGCGTTGAGATGAGCAACTTAAACGGTATTTTAATTGGTTGGGAATTTTGGATTTCTTGCCGGCCAGTGATCGCCTCGCTCCCTGGGCTGTCCCTTTGGATCTACTCTCTCGCTCAGAAGTCGAACTTGGGATCGCCCTGTTGACGTAAATAAAGCCGCGGGACCAGATGGTCTACCTCCAGCCTTCTACAAATTCAGCGGAACTGCTCTTATTGAGGATGTACACGAGTTACTCGTGAAACGGTGGGAGCAGGAAACTGTCCAACCGACTGCAGCCGCTCCGTCATAGTCCCAATTTTCAAGGGAGCTGACGATCGGAATGCGGTCACCATATCAGTCAAGCAGTCGGATCTCAATCGCCGCCAAATTGCTTGCCTCTGTCATTTTTCAAAGACTGACTGCCACTTGCGCAAGCCAGATTCGTGAGGTGTCAGCCGGTTTTCATCGGAGTCTTGGCTGATTGGACCACATCTTCACTTTTTGTCAGTTATTAAAGCTCCGTCACACATATTGGTGGCCCACCGTTCATTGGATTCGGTCGATAGACCTGCACTTTGGGACTGTATATACACGAAAGATGTATCTGATAAATATGTAAATATTATCCAAGCGTTATAATCGAGTAGCTCAGGCAGAGTGAAGGCTTACGGTAAGCTGTCTTTGCCCTTTAATATCTCCAGCGCAGTGAGACAAGGATGACCGCTGCCACCTTTTCTCTTCAATCGCTATTGACGAAGTCATGTAAATAGCGTTCTCAGGACACGACTTAGATGGTATGGATCTGCTCCCAGGAGAAAGACTTCTTGCTACGTGGTATGTTAGCGATATTGCCCTAAGCTGCGACAGCACCCAGGCGTACCAAGCGGCACCGGACAGCTTAGCACTGGCAGTCAGCCGCTTCGAGATTTGCTGTGCAGTGTTGAATTGCAGAGCTTTCCTCCAAGCTTGACCTGGACTGCCTCCTTCGCTGACCTTCGGACGAGATCAACTAGAAGTCGTGCAAAAGTTCAGCTAACTGGGAACTTGTATCAACGTGCGTGGGGTTGAAGATGAGGTCGCGGACCGTATAGCGAAAACATGAGGCGCATTCGCAGACCTTCGTGACATATGGCGCCGGCGCGACCTCACTCTCGCCCTGAAGGGTAGATTGTACAGTGCGGCGGTACATTCGACCCTACTGTACGGCTGTAAAGCCTGGCCCCCTTAAACCAGCAGACATAAAGAGGCTAGTTACGTTCGATCACCTGTATCTTTGCAATTTAACTCACTCTAGTGTGAACACCGAGTAAGTAACAAGCGTGTTCGGCGCCTAGTTTACGGCATAGGAAAACGAACTGAACCGCTCAGCATCGTTATTTTATGCACCAGGCTCCGATGGCTTGGCCACGTGTTATGCATGACAGCTTACCGACTTCCGCGACGTGCGTTGTTTGCGTGCTGGGGGTGGATGGAAGAAGCGGAGAAGTGGCCATGCCATGATTTGGTCGAGAGGACTGAGGGCCCTCACTTTGAAGCTGGCCACAGTTAGAACGTCTCGGCTCCCTGGTTGAGGTCCGAAAGACGATGAACGCGCTTGGCTGGATACACTTGTTGCTATGGCTAGGAGCCGACCTCAGTGGCGCTCGTGTTGTGAGGTTGGTTGTCTTACCCCATCCTTCTTTGCCTCCCTCTCCAACCACGAACTCATTATTTAACATGTTATAATTTTGCATAGAAAATTACTTGCTCGCTTCATGGTAGCCGGCAGCTAGTTTACCGAAACCATCCCATACGTTACCGGTAGCTCAGCTGGCTTGTAACTGTAGCACTTTATTCGCCCCTGCACTATAGGGTATTGTGGCACAATAGCTGAGGTGTTTTCCACTTATAGCTAAGGTGTATAGTGTGTGTGTGTGTGTTACACCGGTTGGCATAACAGTGTTGGCAAAACAGACA
This sequence comes from Dicrocoelium dendriticum, assembly GCA_944474145.2. NCBI lineage: Eukaryota > Metazoa > Platyhelminthes > Trematoda > Plagiorchiida > Dicrocoeliidae > Dicrocoelium > Dicrocoelium dendriticum. The sequence goes on from OX104064.1 coordinate 85,584,549, forward strand.
TCCCCCGATGCATTGCTAAGAACAGGGAAACTATCCTTCCTATACACCAATGAACAAGGTTTCCTGAACAGGCTTTTCGAACGCCAGCATGGTCAAGCATTATACACCTAGGGCCTCATATTCGTAAAGGAAACCTGAATGCACTCGTAAATTAGGGACGCTGACATCGCGATTCATGGTATGTCCCTCCTCCGAAGCCATCGCCGCAGCAAGCATAGTGTTAGGGCTGTACTACGGGTATGAGCTGCAGTGCAAGCCGGTGGATGCTTAGGAAACGGGGAGCACAGATCCGTTCTGGTGCAATCTGCGCCTGAGACGCAACGGAACTTGGCCTTTGATGGTTGTTTATCTACCACCAATAACCACCACAGAGATGGACTCCCGACTAAAATAGCCTTGTGCACGGTCCTAGGACGACGATGAAGTTGTGTGCTAATCTCATGCGACTTCCATATCCAATAGCCGGAACTCCCAGTGTCCCCGACGAGCAACTTAAGGCTGACCTACAAGAGTAAGTTGAAAGCATTCCGCTCTTCAACCATGTCAGTTGGCTTACCCGATTCACAGTGGGAAAGTAAACCGCCTGTGCTTAGTTTACTGCATACGAGCGAGGAGCTCATGCCTGAGAATGATCAAATAACAATGGGCTACGACAGTGGGTAATGCGGAAGTTTCACAAAAACAGTGACTCGTTTCGAACAATAATACGCCATCTTATACCAATAGCATTTGTTGGAGATGCCACCTGGGTGGTTTCAGACGACGGTTCCATTGGCATTGCTTGGATGGGGCTTGCTGGTAAGTTCATAGACCCGATTAACTTCACATCGGTAAATATGCTCCTGTGTTCTTCTAATGCATCATCATTCCTTCGGAGCGGACCCGGAAATAAGTGACTATAAGAGACGCAGCGTGAAGTGTGTACAGAACAAGCCCTAACTCCACCAACTAAATTACTAGGTAGTACATGTAATTACTGCACTACACTAGTTTGTGCATAAAAGGTGGTAGCCCGCTGGGCCTAGCAGAAGTGTTTTGTGCTAACCAAAGGCTTCTGTACCGACATGAGAAAAACTGATGACATGCGGAGTGTGACTTCCCCTAGTAACATCAGCACTAACCAGTGAAGATGCAGCCAACATTTGACAAATTCAGTATGCTCCAATTTTCTAACGTACTACCACCAGATGAAAATACCTGACTTATTTCCCAGCCGCCAGTATTTACAGGTCACCTTTAGTTTAACGATGGTTTTGCAGAACGGCTGGCTGTGCACTCATAGTTCCCTTGCGTTAGCAACGTTCCTCGAAAGCGCTGCGAGCAGCAGTTACCAGAACAATTGTGCCATTAGCGAGATTTTTCCAAAGATGTTTGGACAAACAGCCGGTTCTTAACACGCGGAAGAAGGAAAACCACACCACGATTTTTAATCATGGTAGCCGTTCACAACCCTGTCACTATCGCTTAGTGCTTTTCTAGCGCTGCTCGCAGTGAAACAGACGATCACACCTGAGCTTCTAAGAGCCCACTTTGAAAGGTCTAACGTCATAGCACAAGAATAACATGGCTTTTGTCCGCCCCGGTCACGTACTACCATGCTACTGATTGCCCATGGCAATTGTATTGCGGGAGCCGTCCGTGAGACCGGCATTTCTGTCAAATAACTACTTTTCTAAAGTTTCCGACCATATAGATAATTGCATATTGCTCCAAAAGTTGCAGGCGAGCGAAATTAAGAGCTCAGTTCTTGGATGCATCGGAAAATTCGTTCTTCAACGCGCCTTCAGGTCCGAGTCCAGGGCGCAGTTGCGGATCCAAGTAATGTTGACTACCGTGTTCCACAAGGTTCAGGCTTAAAGCGGCCCTTCTTGCTCTTTATTAAGGACCAAGTGGCTGTCTTTGAGTTAACGGTTTTGCTTTTTGCCGGTGACATTCAGCTATGGCGGGTGATGGGCTGTTAGCAGACATGATAGTGCAACGTGACTTAGATCCTACTTTTAAACGACGTAAGGCAAAGCAACTCCTGGTTAACGCGGACAGGCGCAACACTGTGCATGTGCTCTACAAGCCCACGTACGCTCATAACCCTGGAGACCACAGGTTAACAACGGCCTAAAGGGAGTGCGACCTTAGCGTGGTAAAGCAAGACAACCTTGGCTCAATCATTAAGTGCTTTCAAAACCGTTAACCAGCATGTTGGTCGTTTGCGGAGGGCGCGCGTACGCTTCGACTCCTCCGAATCCTTTCAAATATTCAAGGCGCTTTACGAGTTCCCATATAGAGTGAGCAATCCATGCTTGACAAAACTGATTAAAAAATTATATGTTTGCACTAGAGTGCACAGAAAAGAGCAACCAAAACCTGGAGTGGTTGTTCTACCTGCCGTGCCAACGGCGACTGAAAGTCCATGGATTGTACAGCGGGGGATCGCCGCCTAAGTGGCAACCTCAACTTGGCGTTCCAGATATACAAAAGCCCCGGTCACGCTGGCCGCCACCGTTGACGCAGCCGCAACACAGGATTGCGGGACCAGAAGCTGAAACCGACCACCCACTAGCGTCCGCATAAGTGCCGCCGGAATTAATTTACCTTTCGAAGATGTCAACAGTGGAACCGTCTGTCAAAGGTTACGATACTTGCGCCCGCGCTACCAATTAAAAGAACAACTCGACGGTGCCTCAGGCCGCTTGGATTACATTATATTTTCGTTCAGTGCGTGGTGATAAGGCCCAGCCAAACGTTGTGCACACTAATCTCTACGAACTCTGGGTAGCCGGATATACTTTATGATAATATGTCTGCTATGGTGAGTCCACAAATGGGTTTTACACGCTTGTATAATTTTTTCCTGAACTAACGCTATACGCATAAACCGTTCTACTGGACTGGGTAAGTCTTGGCTTTTTAGCAGTCTTATTTATTTATTTTCAGAGTTCGCTAGTCGCTTGGAGCGATTTGACTTAGTCAGCTGACACTGGAAATGTCAGTGATGTGATCTGGCTGGATTTTTCGAAGACATTTGAACATTTACACCGTGGGATACTTTGTGTAAAGCTCCAATTTTAGGAGGTCGCAGAATCTCGCTTAATCTGGATCGCCAGTACTATTTTTCAACAGCAATTACTGGCCGGAGTTCGGAGCTATTTGTCTGTCCCATGCAAGTCCAGTGTGATGGGCCGCAAGGCTCAGTTTTAGGGCCAAGGTGGCTTCTGCTGATTACCATTTATCTCGCACAGGAACTCACTTCAAACCCAGATGATTGCCGACGATATCAGGAGTTGGCACAGGATGTATAGGAATACCGACCAACAGGCACTTCAAGGTGACCTAGACCAGCCTTTTAGTGGTCAAAACAGAGTTCACTATATTTTAACTGGTGTAAATGGAAGATACACTCCACATTACCCCAAACCAACCACTGATGGGTTACGCCTGGGTTACTAATCGTAAGTCTCGTTAAGTAAGAGCATGTCAAATGCGGTACAGTGTAAAAGTTGGAGGCGAGTAAACCCAAAGTGTATTGTGCATGCTACAAATATAGAAAGCAAATCAACCATGGCGACGAACGATGTTACGTGACACTCACCAAACAATTTGTGTTCACAGAATGGCCTTCAGTAAAATAACTGTGTGTTTGGAAGGTTAAAACAACGGTAAAATCTAAGGTTGCATAATACTGAAACAGCGTGTCCTCCAGTAAACAACAAGGGCCACCCTTTAAGGCTGAAGAATGGAAGCATTTGATAGAGCTGTTAATGTTGGGTAACGGGGGGAGCGGATGGGTGCGAATAGTTGCATGTGCTTAAACGTGGGCTTCCATGATAAGGCATGTATCAGAGTTGGCTGGGTCCAGAATTTTGTTATTACTTATTTATGACGATTGCTTGAACCTGCGTGTATCTTCCGTGGACCTTCAAGGCTGGCTGGTCAGACTGTAAACAGCTGGCCAGTCCAGCTGAAAGGCCGATAGGAAAATTCCTTTGCTGCAGCCCCGACGGTGCGCTCGGGATGTGTCACCCCTTCACTGTACTCCGGTCTACCGTCCTCATCCCACGAAGGATTCCGACCTACCTTCTTTGCAACGCCCAGCCAGTCGGTTGGAGACGAAGCCGTTCGTTTCGGCCCGCGGTCAAGGGAGCCTGACTTTTCCTTGGTTCAGAAAGGAGCCTTAAGCCGGCTGACGAGTCACTCGAGGGTTGCCCTGACAGTTCAGGTGCTTGGTTTCTGGAAGGTAGTACTCAGAGTTGGTGGGCAAGGGTCAGGGGAAGTGGCTTGACTCCGGATAAAGAACTTGGCATGCATGATAAAGCAAATACGTATAGGGGTTTTAAAAATGTTGGGTATTTTATCGATTTTACAAAACCTTCGTTGGTGAGACGCATGCTTATCCCTGAGGGCGTGTTAATAGAAACAACAGACGTTTACTAACACTGTGAAATGGACCAGACGTTTGACAGGTCTACCGCGTCGGTCGGTTGCCTGGGGTTAATGCAGGATAGATTGCGGACATTGGAGACAGAGGGTTTCGGGTCTTTTACTTCTCGCGGTCGCCGCAGGTGCGGGCGCTTGTGTGCTTGCATCAGGATAGGGTGCAAGTGGTTTTCCAAAGTAATACACTTTAAGGCTGTCGATGGACCCCTTTGTTCGGTGACCTACTTACTTTATTTTGTTGCGGCTAGCTCATGCGACAGGATAAACCGGCTCCTTGAATGTGGCGGATTGCGACTACCCAAGCACGCGGTCGGCGGCAAGCTACACGCAGGTACCAAGCCAGTAGTTCCTCCACCTACTAGCGCCATGCACTACATGGAGTCCAGAAGCTCGACATCCGCTTTTACTGTAGCGGGCCACGGTTTTAATCGTCTACCGTGGCGTGGGTGAAATCAGGACCATAGTGTACTCAGTGTCTGGTCTGCGGATTACGTGAACGAACCTCTGACGTCTGCGGCGCTGAATGAAGACTGAAAACTGCGGAAAAGCGTAACAACGCTAACGGATTTCGCTATTTATGATACGCTTATGCCACAGCGTTTTCAAACTAAGCCTTAGACACCAATGATCGAAGACTTTTAGCTTCCGGTTGGCTTCGGAATGCAGCGGCCATGTTTCGCTAACGCGGAGTAAAATGTCACGAATTGTTGCTGCTAATACTCGGATCTGCTGTCCAACCTAATTTCCGTCCTTCACCACAATGTGTGGCTCAGTTGTAAGAAGGACATTCCGGCGCTGTTGATACGATTCCGTATTTCGGATGTAGCCTGACCATTGGGAGCATAGTGCATCCGGGATACTTGAACTCAGGAACAGGTTCAATGAGTTGTCCATGTAAGGAGAGCAACAGTGTGAACTGGGTGGGTAAACGCGAGAAGTACTTCGTCTTGCTGATAGTAGCTCCACGACCGGTCATAGAGGCTGATTGGTTGACTTGATTTAGCAGTATCTGTAGAGATATAGCATCTTCTGCAAGAAAGCCATAGCGTTAGCAACTTCTACGGTCAGAAGACGGAAGTTGGGGCTTATTTGAACATTACAAAACGCCCTCAAAGGCACGGTACGTAGCCCAGTAGACTACGAAGTTGAACGGCAACTGGAGATAGTGAGCAACCCTACCGGAGTCCAGTCTTGACGTCGAATTTTTCGATTTCTTTTCTATAGACCCCAATCGGAACTTCGGGCAACGGTAGTATGATGTCGTCAAGCTGAAGACTGACTGGCGCGCCATATGCGAGTAGGATTAACCAGAGGGCCTCATGGTCAACTAAATCAAAAGCAGCCGGAAACTCAACGAAGCACACAAATGTGGTCTGCTGCAAGGGGTGCCAGTGTTTGTTTACACAACGTAAAATAAAGATTTGGTCAGTGCAGCCTTGGCCTGGTCCGACGCCGCCTTGGTTATTGGGAGCTCGCGGGCGCCTCTTATTGACAAAGCGAGAAAGCAAGTTTCGCGCGAGGGTTTTTGACAGCCTCCACGATTAGGCTAATCTCGCGGTAATTATCGTCGCACAGTTCTGTCACGTTGCTTTGGCGATAGCAGAAGCACTGAGATACTTTTCGTGGAAGGACATATTTCGGTCTTCCAGCTCGAGCCAGAATAGAGCGTGATATTGAGCAACGAGAGCTAGTAGACTAGGTTTGTCGATTTCCGCCGGAATCCCGCCTTTTCCAGGAGCTTTCTTCTGCTTCAGGCGACGAACGATGTCGACTATTTCTGTGGGAGATGGCTCTGTGCAATCTGGGTCATATCCTGGGTGGGGTTTAAAGCTGAAATGGTGACGGAGATAACTAAATAAACAACTAGGTATATTTCTAGACTGACTAGAGGCTGCACCTATAAAGGACTAGGTCAATCTTTACCTTAAGCCTAGGTTTTTGCATAGGGGTAGGTAACATATGAGTATATGTTCTTCTTTGGCAATTACGAGTGCATTGGCATCGTTTGGTGTACAGCTGATGTGGTCCTAGGGCGCCCACCTTGGCATGCTTCTGGTTTCTTCGGGCGATATTGAGCTCCTTGATTTTGTTTGTTGTGAAAGTTGCGCAGAGCCGTAGTTGCGCAGGTTTTCTTTGGAACAAGATCCAATCCACCACAACTTCACCTTAACTTCATTGGATACTTTTGGCCCGCTCAGTCGCCACAATTAGTAGTGCGCGTATGAAGAAATAAGAGCGGCGGAATTAGAAGGAATGCGAAAAGGTTAAAAATAATTTCGAGGAATGAAGCTAAAAGTGAAACCGGTTTGTTAAGAGACATACCGAGGCGGCGTACTTCATTAGAAAAATACAAGTTACCAAAAATGTAACCGACTTTTGCTTGCACTGAATTCGATTTCTGGCGCCAAACTTTGACCTGAGTACACCCTCAGCAAAAAGATAAACCTATTCTACGGCTAAAATACTGCGTAAAGTAGCACACAAATAAGCTGATCATAATAAGTTTTAACCGCTGATGACGTTAAAAGTAAAACAATACAATACCTGCAGTAGTTCACGAGTTATGCGCAACTGGATGGTTGTCTACCAATAACGCCATTGTGCTTTATCGATAAAAATTGCTTTCTGCTTTGCAAGCAGGTGTCAGCAACAAGAAAAGCAAATGTAAAAACTAACGAAACGTTATACGTTTTAAATCGCCATAGCTATCTAGAAATGCTCTAACTAGCTCGTAATTCCCCGCAACAACTAGGTACGTCGTGGGTGGACAAAAAGTATACTTTTCAGGCATACATAGCCAATGCAGGCAAATAAGCCATAAGGTTGCACGAGAACACTAGAAACCCGGTAAGGAATATTAGGTATGCAAGGAAATTTGGGACAACGTATATTTAACCCACCGTCAGATGGCCACAAGGTGCCATTTTCAGTGAAGACTGAGCCACATAAACCACTAGGAATATAGAATTTAGTAATTTTAAGCCTCTACGTAGTTCTGAAGTTTATATCATGGCTGCTTGAGCTAGGTCTACATGAACAACGCAGGCGGCCTATGGGATCATTTGACACATTTGGCCTGTAAAATGCACACGTGGCTTAGATAAAACATGTAAGTTTTATCGCTTAGAGCCGATTTTCTATATTCACGAGGCTATGTCTACAACACCAGTGAACTAGAGGAGCCTGGCACTAATAACAAAGTAATGACTATCGGAACATTTAGCAAAATGCTTCTGGGCGTGAAATGCACTTGGGTCTGCGTTGGTGGGGAATTAACAACTCTACTTCTGGGGATTGAGCTTTCACGAACATAGGGAATTATTATGCCTGTTGTGTTGATGCACACTATTGGCAGCTCTTTGAGTAATTTTAAGCTATTCCTCTTCAACTGTAAGTTCCGCAACAAGTGCCAGCGGTGTTCATCTAGGTGGCCATGTTAATTAATGCTATACTGTCGCGCCGGCTATTTCCTCGGTGGTTTTCCCGGCAAGACCTGTTTTAGCGCCCTAAGCAGAGTGATATAGTGGAGCAAGAGTAAGATAGTAACAAAAAGGGTGGGAGCTGGTTGTTCACCCACCAGTGCGCGTAACATATGGTAGGCTTTAAAGCCAGCTAAAAGATAATTAACGCCAGGCGGCAAAGAAAAGACATGTGGTGGTCAAAAGTTTCAGGTGGATCAGCCAACCAATGTGACAGGGGCCTCCCTGTCGCTGGTTAACTTTCGTGCCAGTGAACTACAATCTGAAAATGCGAATATTTCACTGTCAAAAGCAGTTAAAGAGTAGAATCCGGTTTTCAGGATGCCTGTCTACCAGTGTTGCCAATACTGAGAGGTGTACGTATTCCAGATAAAGCCAAGTATATGGGGCGAAGAGAAGATAAATGGAGATCAAAATGTCTGGTTTTGGGCTTATAACCGTAAAGTGCGCTCACTGTCGACACTGGGGAAGATATATACATTATTTTGCTATTTATTTACCGTTAGTAGTTGGAAAGGGCGGAGTAAAGTAGCTAGTGCTCAGGCTTAATGAAAACGCAGCACTTAAAGTCAGCTAGCTACTGCCATCTACGTAGGTACCTAAAGGTAGATCTAAAGTCAGTATTTGGACGGTGTTGGACAATTCTACTGCTACTCAGGTGTAGCAGCAGCAACAATAACTCTCAACATCTTATGCAAGGATTAGGTCTGGCAGCATGTCTTTACTAGGCGTGGTTCAAAGGTCATAAGCCTAATATTTTTCCACGGACCCCGTGGTCAAGAAGTTGGAAAGTGCAAAAAGGTAAAGCTGGAGACAAGGAATGAAAATGTAGATAAGATGTAAGGATTAAATTTTCCCTGCTCGGGTGGCTGCGTTATTGCTCTGCAATATCCTATGTGAGGAATACCTTGGGTTTGCCAACCTGCCAGTCAGCAGGCTAGGCTGTACTGTTGGTTGAAATGTTTAAACTTTGACAAAGTGACTATTGAAAAAGAGAAGCCGGAAGGTTGGGGATACCAACTGGTCCATGTGGCCTGTGGACCAAGGTGTCAGTGGGGGATGGAAGCACGATAGGAACCAAACAGTGGTGACTAACTGCCTTTTGCATTCAGCATTCTAATGTTAACACCTGTAACATGCGTGCGACTGATCTGTATGAGACATCCGAATGGTTGTGCTTTCGGTAATGGATAAGATTCAAAGATTGAGCATGGATAGAGACAATTCTTGGGTGTTGGGCTAAGGATTATCCCTTACAAGATGCCTTTGTGGTGGCGTCTACTCTTCTCATAGTGCAGTATAAGGCGGAAATGTCCGTAGGGGAACTCAAGCAGACCAAGGAGAGATCACTGAAGGATAAATTCGTCTTGTACTCTGATTTCTATTCCTAAAACCTAGCGCAGGAGTGCGTGGAATACCGCCAAAGTCGCTAAGACGTTAGGACGGTAACCAATGAAGGTGGATGAGTTGTGAGCTCAAGGTGCTTAGATGTCATACACTAAATCGTGGGCGTCCTCAAGTAACGTCAGGGCCAGTTTCGAAGAAGTGGTTTGGCGAAGCGCAGATAGGGATGATGCTTAGTATATTCGCAACACAGGAATCTTTGTATCCCCTTCCTGAATGCCTACAAGTTTTGGATTTCCATTAGTTTGAAAGGCAAACTCTTCCATATGTTCACGTACACAACTAAGAAGAAAAGCGAGCGCAGTCACTTCTTTACCCTTAGCGGAATAATGGACTGGCCCTTGTTTCCAAGTTCAGCTACAGCTGCGCTCCTTAGTTTAAAGCAAGTGATATTACTGTGCAGCTTTCTATGAATTATCTTATGTACGAAGCACAGGTTAAGGGTAATGCGCCTTTGCCATGGGGCTGCATTTTAGGGTGTTTGTACCTTTGTCGGTAACCCAGCGCTTGCTGTGCTAGACTCAACCTCTTCGTTAAGCACGGATGAGCTTTTGCAGGCCGAACAATGTCCGACTTCCGTGAGTTGCTGCATATCAAAGAGCAGTATTCCAGATGTGGCCGGACGTGTCTCTTATAAAGTTCTAGCTTTGCCTCTGCAGATTTTACGTAACGGTGTACGTGGAAAGGTAATCCCATTACACTCGCCACTTGATAATGAACTGGTTATGCAATGTATAGGCCCACGCAGTAGCGCAAGCCGAAATTTATTGTTCTGGCGTTCTGTTTGTTAGTGGTGCTGTTTATTGTTAGGGACCCAGCAGGTATGGAAAATTTATGAGTTATGACATTACACTTTTGTGCAGAGAACGTCATTTGCCAGTTTTCGCACCAATTTTCAAGTACTTTAATCTCCGCCTGCTATTATTCATTGCGGAGGTTTCATTAGCAGAGGACAGATGTAGACAACGTTTAGGCCGTCAGCGAAGGTGAAGGAGCGACCGTATTTAGTAGGAGGGTTAGAAGGTTGCTAAAATACTCCACCTACCTGAACAGTGTCCATTCTGTATCGGGGTAGACCTGGCCTCTCAAATTGCGCAACATAAGTTGTGATATATGGCGCTTGCTGGAAGCTAAACGGTCGAGACAAAAGAGATGACCCAAGTTGACTGAACGTGGTGTTGCTTCTGTGTTGCCTACGGTAACATACCAATAACGGATTCGCTTCTTTCGTGCCGCGCGGGTTGCCTCATGTCGCAGACGACGGTAGTCTATGGAAATCATGAGAGGTACTTCGCACGATTTAGCAGAAATCGAATGGTATCTTTAGTGCTCCAGTCACTGAACACAGTGATTCACCAAGGAGATCGAGGCAAAATTAACAGCCCCGTATGCATATATAGGGAACGGAGTGGTTGCTGTCAGTATCGATTATTGGGTTTGCTTTCTACCACCTAATGCTACTTAACTGCTATCAATCCCTCGCTGAAGTTGCCACCTCGAATGGTGGCGAAAAGTTTGCATTCAAGTTGCCTAACTTGGAAAAAGCCACAATGACTGAGAAAGCCTCCCGAGCTACCAATATTCCAAAGCATTTTTCCTTTCCTGGCATAGAGGTGGAGCGCAGGGTAGGTGAAACGGCGCCTTGCACTGATGCATTTAGCTTACACCAGCGAGTCTCGACAGACTCATCTTCTGCCAGTACGAGGTGTGGCGCGCTATCAGAAAGTTCTGCTTTTACTGATGCCTCAAGGGATGGGCCGCAGTCCGCGCTTTCCAATGGGGCAGTGTTGATACACTTTGGGGGAAGAGTCTTTCGGCGCGTTGTCAAGCGAATTCTGAAGCTGGCACGCAGGAGTAATTACTCCGAACCAAATTTATTACCCGTTTTAGTACTTTTGTATGCTTGACTGTCCCACGATGCAGGACCTCTACCAAGCTAGGATTGAAACGTAAAGTACCTGGCTGGCTGCACGGCCATTGTTGGAGTACCACGTCAGTGGATGGTTCTTGGGATGCTGGAAGCGAGTATTGGTTACGCTCAACCGTTTAACATCAGCGCAGCTGCGCAACTAATCGTTGCTGTCACAGCGCACTCCAAGGGCGAAGCTCCCGAATACTTGACGGGTCTGCTTGCTCCCAGACCCGGTTCGTGCATTTTGGTCCCCAGCAATGCTGAGTATGTCTCGGTTTGGAACATGGTTTACCACTCTTTTAGAACATGGTAAAAGTTTTCATTTCCCTTTCCGCTGATGGTAAGGTTGGTGCGTAGACAAAGATTATGGTCAAGTTCATTGAGTGACCTTTGAAACTGGCAACTGCTATTATAGCTGATACCAGCTTCCATGAAGGGAGAGTGTAATGTGAACCATCTGGATAAAGGCGTAGTGTTGCGGAGTTCATTGCAGTACGCTGTAGGGGCAGTGTATGGAGGATGGAGAGGGTGTCACACTGCAGCAGTGCGGAGGTAGGAGTGGGTGAAGATAGCGAATCCTCTGTACATTTGCTCATCTGGTCTGCTCACTTGGCGGTGTAAGGCGTACTGAAGGCACGAGTTAAGCTAGGGAAAACACAGTTAGGCGAAGGCAGACTGGACGATGCGTGGGGCCAAACGAATTCTCATGGCAACTTTAGCCTTGTGCCGTAACCCAGCCCTGCTACTGAACCGTGCAAATCAGCGTTGGTGCTGCTGCGAATGCCTAAGCGTACGGGAGAAACGTTTTCGCTCTACCTAAGGTCAGAGGAGGCGCCGGGCGAGGCTTTTGGCTGTCTGTGGAAGCGTTCACCAAAACCATCAGCTGCTGTGAAATAGGCCGCCGTATGAATACAGCGGTGGCCTGAAAAGCTGCAGAAACTATCGGTTTGTGAAGTTTCGAAGGGTCGTTCGCAGAAAGTTGAGGTTGGATGGGTATTCGTAGTGCCAAACTAACCGACCTAAGGAGGCCGGGATAACAGTCTCTATTGTGCAGTCTGTTGTGGAAAGGGCCTTTGGCCACCTGGCGAAGCGGTCGGCAAATGCAGGGATGTGTGCGAATCCGCGTGAAGGAGGGAAGTGATGTACTGGGTCTAAGTGCACATGCGAGAAGCCAGAGTCTGGGGCAGGAAATGAATCAAGTGGCTGCAGGTGTGCCAATTGATTTTGAAGCGCTGGCATTTAAGGTAGGCGCGTTCGGCCAGATACGAATAGGTTTGTTCACGCGTGGCCAAAGCAAACGTTCGGTAACCTGTTTCATACATGCACGGATACTAGGACGTGCTAGGGAGTGCAGTGCGTCGAAGACAGTGCATGTGAAAGAGATGAACATGAGAGTCTAGGACAACATGCAGAACTGTCACAGAGAATAGTTCCTTCCGTGGTTTGGAGAGGTAGAGGTTGCAATGCAGTGAAGTGGACTCCAAAATGCTTTGTAGGTCTACCTTGAGCTTGAGCCGATGCCATGACGCTAAGGTCGACGGTAGACAAATCGTGGAGAGTAAGGTCTGAGAGTGAGGACGTCAGCGATTGGACGGTCAAATGCTGAGAGATGAAGTCTGTCAACAGTGAACTGCATGACAAAGCCTAGGTGTCTTGTTTCCCGGGTTGAGCATTTGTCGGCGGAAGCGTTAAAGGCGAATATGAGGTGAATGTGATCAGTGCAGACCGTGGAAGCGCGGCCTTCTTGTGTGTGCCGGAATTGAGGAATGGCTAGGTAAATGGCGAGCAGTTCTCTGCCAAATGTGCTGTAGCAGGATTCCACTAGCTGCGAGCGTTTAAATAAGAACCCAAGAGGTTGCCGTTGTTTACCAAGGGGTTGTTGGAGGAAAGCTCCTTCCGCGACTTCTGGGGAAACCGGCATGCTAGAAAGGAGTGAAGTCGCTTCGGTATGTGCGGGGGGTATGTTGATGATAGCATCCTTGAGTTCGGCGTGGGTTGTCTGTGGTATCTCAAAGAAAGTGTACGAATATTCATTCCCTGTGAGGGGGTCACTCAGAGGCTGCAATAGCTGAGGGCAATGCGGCGTAAATCTTCGATAGTGGTTCAGCAAACTACAAACTCGACGGAGGTGCTCGAACGAAGTCGGAGCTGAAGATCCTTAATAATCTGGATCATATCATGAAGGACATCGATACCAGAAGATAGAACTGCGTGGCCTAGGACATCTACCGTTGATTTGCCAAGTTTGCACTCAGTCGGCTTGATTAGGACGCCCAATTTTATCAAGCTGTTGGAGAGTGGTCGACGGGGACCGAGCCACACTTTTTCAATGAACTAGCTAATTAAATATCGACGAGGTAAAAATAAGCGAAACCTAGACCCTGTGCAACTTCGTGAATAAAGCGTTGGAAGTTTGGTGCTGCGTCGCACCGTCCAAAAGTATGCTTAAAAATTCAAACAAGCCGAAAGGAGTGCTAACGGCTGCTTTAGGCGTGACTTTTCTTCTACGTATATCTAGTGATAGGCGCGAAATAGCCCTAACTTGATGATGCTAGTCCTAAGTTGAGGTATGCGGTAAGGTCATGCCTTCGTGGGATGGGATACCTATCTTGGACCGTTATCACGTTGAGTGCGCGGTACTCCCGCAAGAGCGCCAGTCACCGGATTGCTTAGGGGCACCCTGCAGAGAAGTGCGCCAAGGACTGTAGGAAGGGCGCATTATTCCAAGTTCGAGAATCTGATCGAACTCTAGCCTGGCTTCCTTAACTTACTCGGCAGATAGTCAGCGTGGATGGCCCGTGATGGGTGGGCATTCTTCCGTATTTGGTGCGTGACTTGGGATGCCACGGGCAACGCTGCGTTTATTGGCTAGACGAGCGAAGCATATGGGCGAAGCGTTTGGCGTAGTCTGGCAAGGTCAGGGAAACTGGGTAGACCTGAACGATGAATGCCAAATCGGCGTTGATGCCACGTACATTTGGTTTCGTTGCGAGGTCGAGTATCAGCCGGCGCTTCACATCGACCAACTGGTCGAACTGCGTGAGAAACTCAATGCGGATGATGGCAAAGGAAACTACAGCAACGGTAATTACCCAGCGGAACGTGCGCCTGAGTCCTAGATCTAAGGTAAGCTACCGAGGACCGTAGGTGGCTATTGGTGTACCGCTAGCAGCACTTGAGCTTGTCGAGAAAGGAGCCGTAGGCTCCTATAACGTAGGAGAATGACGTTGACTTCCGCCCCGGTAGCTACGGAGAACTTGGTCTCAGAATCATAATCCCTAACGTAAATGAGACGGCTTCAAGTTTTGCCTACGGCCTTCGTAGCCATTACAGGCCCACTTGGTGGAGCCCCTATATCGGGATGGCTAAATGGTTGTTCGCACTTACGGGCTTTAACGCTAAAGTGCGTGGTAAAAGCCGCATCCTAGGGCACCAGGTTTTATGCAAGGTGCGATGATTCAGAGCGGCTGCGGTGCTTACGGTTTAAAGTAAGCTCCTTGATCTCGCGCTGAAGCGTGGCTAGCTGCGAAGATAATACGTCTATTGTCGACGGCCGGCTAGTCGCGTGCGCCTGTGTAGTTTCGCCAGCACAAAGCTGATCGGGTGCTTTGTTTTAATTCTTTGGTTGGTGTTGCTTGGTGACGCGGTCTGCTAGGTCTGCAGGTGCTGTGATGGGCGCTGCTTGCTACTGCAGGGATAGCCCGAGTGCTTTCGGGAAGGGGTTGCATCTGCAGCTCGCGGTGATTTCCTAAGTCCAGGTTGGACGCGTCTATGAGCTGTTTCATGTCGCGTACCAAGGTTGAGGTTATCATAGCTTCTAGTTGCAATGCATTAAATAGTTGCCGCAGATGGACTTTGTCAAACGGCGTGATTCCCAGAATAATAGCCTGTTTAAGACTCTCGTACTTTCTTGCAGGATGAGCAACGTATGATGTATCTCACCTTCGATTATATACGCTGTGGGAGATGATATAGTAGCTGACTATGCATGGCGAATTCCGAAGAAATCCTACCAATGTAAAAGTGGATTCTAGGTGCAAAACCATAAAGAAGGATCATTCACCCGAAAAGGTAGAGGAGACAACCTTATGGCGCTATCCAAGAAGGGCGGTGGCTTAACCACTAGATACTTCATTGCAAAACGCGAAAAAATGTGGCAGATAAGAAAACAAAATGACCACCAGTAACGTGGCACAACGACACTGAGATGAGCGCAGCAGAACGAAAATGCAAAAAGGCGAGCGACGTTATCTGGTCCGGGGTCACTAATTGTTGAATTGCGCCTGCGATACTCGTCGGTAATCCATGACAGGTAAGAAAAGAGTGAAGCATGGGACAACATGAAGGTTGAAGGCGACTAAACTCAACATGTATTGTGCAGGCTACAAATATAGAAAGTGAATCAACCAGCACGACAAACGACGCAGTCGGCTACGCAACAAAATGTTGTGTTTACTGAAGTGCCGTCAGTAAAACAAGTGAGTGTTTGGAAGGCTAAAATAACGTTAGAATACAACGTTAGCAAATGCTGAAGGTGTGCTTTTTGGTACACTACACTCCTAATACAAGTCTAGGACGTATGAACTACAGCGGTTTTTCCTCGAAAGTGCTTTGGGTGTGTTGGCTTAGGATGACTAAATTTGCTCCAGGCAATCCAACAAGCATCCAGAACTAGTAACCAACAATTCGAGCCCTTGCGACTGCGGATTAGACAAACTGACCATTGTAGTGTTGACTGATCCTCAGTGTGAATGCTCCCTCCGTGTTGCATAGGCAATACAAGCCTGACATTTTATGGGAGAAACACATTTATAATACACTGGCGCAGGCTGGACGTCCGATTACCGGGTACGTAATTAAATGCGAAATCTCCCGAAGGTGCAGAAGGTTTCACCATTGGAATATACCGTGTAAAATATTATGGAGTACGAGGCGACAAGATAGCCGTATACTTGCGTGTATAAATTTCATGTCGTGCGACATTAGTAACTATGGCTCAAAAAATACAAATCTGTGATGGCATTCATTGGAACCCACAGCACAGGATAACCAACTGCAGCGCCACCTGAATTTCTTTTCTGTTTGCATCTGTCAACCGTAGAACGCTACCCAAGTACTGTGTGCACTGACACCAGCAATGTTTAAAAGACGGTTGGAGGAAGCAAGCAACCATTTACACTTTTATTTAGTACTATATCTGCATTCTACACATGCAGTATACCTCGGATTTATTTAGTGTCATCTGTAGGTGCATGGAGCTACGCATAATGCAAGGGTACAGTGTACAAAGGGATAAAGCTCTTTTAAATCCTAAAGTATAAACAGCAACTTTGATATTTTTCGATAACATTAAAAACCACCCAACTTAACTTGTAAAGCAGTGTTTCTTAACCCGTACATAGTCACCGTTCAGCGTCCTTGCGAAACTGCAAAATCGGTGCTAGTATGTACAAGTGCTCAAACATAAGTCGAGTTGCATGCAGTGATGATGAACCTGGATGATAACAAGAAAGAATATGTCAAGTAGTTATGTTTGCGCACAAATACATTAGCAAGTTCGTAAACTCATCATCATTGCTGCGCACCATGCACAGTATAGCCGACTACGAGAAGCCAGCTCGGGACCTGTACCGTTCTTCTGCCATGGTACAGGCTTAGGTAACAACGGGAAACTGATCCAATGGGACGTTCAGATTTCATGGTCCCCGATACGTGGGGTATACAAAGAATTTGCAGACAGGGGTATTGATGTGTGGGCGGAACAGGAATTATGAAAATCGTGTATAGTTATTTAAGAGCTCAATAATAGAAAGTTAACAGCAACAAAGTGGCAATAATGGAATTGTGTTGCAAGAAATTTTGTGAAGCCAATAACATAAACGATACAAAGGAGCAATAAGAGCAAGCGCTACCGACCAGTTAGTATTGATCAAGGTGTCAATGCTGCTGGGTCGATTACGTGGGTGTGTGGTTGGTTGAGCAACGCCAACTGTGCGGCCGTAACGCTGAATAACACTATGGTGTAGTGAAGGAGGCAAATATATCGTTCAAGTCTTGTGCACCTTGGAACGTAGGTAAGTGCTGTGGGTATGACCTATTCGCTGTACTGGGCCTGATGGAATCGGTGGCGTGTTTTTCTATGGGTATGCTATAGATCTGCTCTTGCGATTAGGCCTTTAACCGTTTCGCCGCATTTGCTGGAGTTTCAAATGTATGAAGTTGAAATCACCTGTAATGAGGATCTATGTATGTTTCTGCTTTATCATATTACAATATTGCTATATTAGCCCGTGGACAACCTTCGGTGTGCAGTTGCGTGGTCAGTAAACGAAGGACACGAGGCATGTAAGTAAATACCAAAATAAATAGTTTATGCTCGAAGTTAGCGAGACTCACCAAACCAAGCATGCTCAAACTTTACGGGCATTTGTGTTTCACAATGATACTTTAGATTCAAGTGTGTGTAGGACTAACAGTCGAGACAATATAAGTACATTGAAAGCGGTAGATGGAGACGTAGGTTGTCTTGTGCTTGCACTTGTCAAGAAAAGGCTGAACTATGAATTTAGTCGACTTGCCAGTATGCAGTGATGGGCAGTGACTTTATTGTGGCGCGTCACATCCGCTACGTCGCAGTGTTGTTAAACAGACAGTTTGGCTTTTTATGGGGAGAAGGCTTTCCAGGACAACTGCCACCACATCCTGGAACACTGCAGCAAGCCCTTTGAACACTGATGTACAACTGGCCACGCATATTGCTGACTTATTTTACGCTCGGTTATTCACAGTCAAAGGACTTCCAATTCCCTCGGTTGGTTGATCAGGTAGTTTGATCAGGGCCGCTATAATCGCTGAGGTCGGTTGAGGACGGAGAGTCAAGAAGACTCGTCTTGTTGAGTGTCCAATTGTGCAAAGTTTCGAAGTTTCTGATGTCTGCATGTTTCAGATTATGCATAATTTTCGGAAGTGTGAAGACACATTGTCCAGCTATCCATACTGGACTACGGTCGAGATGACGAGTGCTGTTGAGTCTTTTTGGTGTACAGCCGTGCTTTATGTAGGTCCTTGTAGGTTAATATTTTCGGCTCGGGCGAAAACTCTGTTCCTCTGTCCAATCCTAGGTCTCCAAGCAGTTCCGGATTTTGGAAAAAAGGAAAGTGATGAGCAGCGGAGTGAAGGACGCAAAGAACAGGCGTGGAATTACATCTTAATAAGGTCTTATGTTACAACGTACAGAGCGGAGACAAAACCTTGTAAAATGTGCGACGACAATTTGACTGAAAGTGTTGTTGGAACGTGCCACAGAGGCAATGGCCGTATGGGTACATTGTTACCATCTACGTAGAGAACAGAGCGTCGTACCAGTAAGCAATTGATGACGTATCAGTTGCGTGGGAAGGGCTGAAAGGGCGTTAGAAGGCTGGTGTCGACTGAATGTTAAAAGAACAGTAGGTAGCCAACCTAGTTTGACGGGTAGCGCAGATTAAGTAAGTAAAAATATAAATAGCTTGCGACAATTCAAAGGTCAATTGGTGGTAAAGCATCGTAAAGTTTGGAGGCTGACATTCCAAGAGGATAAAGGCTAGAGAGATAACTAGTGTCTGCTAGCAAGCTTCGGGTAATCGCAGTGATGCGCGAAGCCTACAACCACTAGCTGCTGCTAAACAGAGTTACCGAAGTTAAGAAGATCGGAAGATAATGGCGGAAGGAAATAGTATCAGTAGCCAGATGTCGCCATTTTATTAAGACCGTCGGTCATTACTGGTTACCTACATTGCAACAAAACACAGTAACAAACCGGCCATGTGATACAGGCATGCTAAGAGAAGGTAGGCTGGAGAGACAGAAACAGTCTCCTAGCAAGCTCCGGATAAGCGCTGGGATGCACGGAGACTACGACGAATCGCTGAAAAAAGGGATGAAGAAGATAAGAAGAACGACACAAACTGGCGCTAGGAAGAGTATCTGTGGCCAGCATAGACATTGCGATTAAACCTTCTAGTTAGCAGTGGATACTTACAGCGTCAGAATAAGACAACCAACCGGCGAAGGTATGTGATGCAAACAATCCAAGCGAAGGAAAGTTGGAGTGAGAAGGAGTGGCTCTTAGCGCAGAGATGCATGGAACCCACAATGATTCGCTGCAGCTGAAAAGTAGTGACGAAGTTAATGCGATGGATCAACCCTGACACTAGGAGAGTGAGTATCGGTGGCTAGCAATGGCATTTGGATGCAGCCTTCCCGTTGCTAGTGGATACGTATAGTGTCCCAGAATAAGCCAACAAACAGCAAATTATAGGACGCAGATATTTTCAGAGGATGAAGGTCGGAGAGCTAAAAGAGTTTGCAGGAACTGTAATCGGACCCCGTGTGCGAAGCTTTTATGCGCTCACAACGAAAGTTCGTTTTCTAATTATCGTTCGCTCCCCTCCCTATCAGTTCTGTCGTTGCAGAGAAGCGATAATGCGTGGAGCCATCTCAACTTTGGTATGTTCACAACCACACCATGTGTAGCTGATCATTATGATATCACAGTAAGGACAGGAGGAATGGTGTCACGGGTACAAGGGTACCTTACTTATAACTGTGCAGTCTATCACAACCTTCTCGAAACGATCAGTTTTGTACGGAGGATGAAGCCGCGGACGTTTATACTCCTTCCATGGTCGGCAGAAGCCAAATACCTTTTCCCATTGTTCCTACAATATTTTGCACATGACTCGGCTAGCCGACTGCCAGCACAACTGCAAAGTAGACTTGCCCCCCTGAACCACCACTCTCGGCTGCAATATTAGCAGCACCAATGAGTTAGTACCCATATCCCCGTGCCTCCTAAGCGTAGACTGGACCTCGCTGCTCTCACCATATTTTCTTTGTCCATAGTGCTTGACTACAACGCATAGAACAACAAACCGCCACATGACGATCCCACACTTTATAGTCCGTTTTCGGTACTTCTATCTATGACCTATTTAGTACAAATTATATGTCCTAAGCATGCTTGAACATATCATTGACCCACAAGCAATCATGATTACTGAAACGTGGTGCCACTCCGATTTATTATATTTTACTTCCATAATTCTTAATTAGCATCTTTGCTGAAAAGATCGGAGAACAGGCAAATGAAGTGGAGGCATGGTGTACCTACACAATACATTTGCAAGTGAACTTTTGGCTCATCCACAGCTAACATATGTTTCTGAATCACTTTGTTTGTCCGTCGCAGGAAGCGGTTCCCAAATTCTACTCGGACGGGTTTACAACACTCCAAATGCGTCAACCGCGAATGTTAGCATCCTCACGCCGGCTTTCAAAATTGCTACTGATATGTCACACAGATTAAAGGTAACGGTTGGTGATTTCAATTTACCAAAAATTAGCTGGTTCTCCCAACCATCATAGTCTACACCCAAACTTTCCTTTCCTCTCGCAGAATCGGTAAGTGGATACCATTAGAAACTGCTTCAAGAACAACGACCGGCATACTCGACCTGCCAGGCAATTCGGTAGTCACAAATACACAAACAGTGCATTAGAAGCACACCTTGATAGCCAATACAATATGGTACGCTTCACTTTCTTCATTAACCTGGTCATCAAACGCGCCTTTGTTCCGCAGTATGCAACCTAGAGGGTGAAATGGAAGGATTTCCAACAGATAAACCGAGCTTCCTATGGGGACGCATCTTTCTTCCCCAGCAACTTGTGCATTCCCGTGGAATAGTCCTACTATCTGGTTCAGCAGCCAATAGCTGTTATTTATTCCCAAGTCAAGGGGCCTACTGTTGTCCAAACGGAGGCAATCATGCCTCTAGTCAACCAGAAACATGGAAGACTAGTTTTTGGATTCAGCAAGACGGGAAAGCCTATCCATGTTCTTACAGGTGCACAACCTCATTACCGGGGTCAGGAAAACATGCTTGACGAAGAGGCTACATGAAGACCAGGTCGCTGTACGCACCACATGCAAAAACGCAGGAATTTGTTGAAATTCTGCGTCGCAGAACCAATGACCAATTCTTATAACGGATGGACTAGTGAACGCAGACGGACAAACCATTCATAATCCAGCCGACGTCTGTAGTGTTTGGCTCAGATTCTGCCACCCCCATGCGCTATGTGATGACCACCTTAAACGCATTCATTGGGGTAAACCTAACCGACACCCTGTATAAAATGGCATTTTCTATCAGTACTATCTAACATGCAATGAATGACATCATAGCTTCTTCTCAGCTAGACGCCGACGAGATCTCGCCTGTCGCGATAGATCAGCTGGTGATACAGCTGAACATGTTTATAATTTTACTGAAGTCAAGCTACTTTCCAGACCGGTAGAAAACCTTGCTTCTCGTCCCCTCACAGAAGTGGCTCCAAACAAGAAAATAACAGTCGCCGATGAGTACGTCCCACATCTGTATTTACAAAGTTATTCGAGCAACTGGCCAAGTATGGTGTGATGAACTTCTACATTGGCTAAAGCTAATAGACAGGACGAAGCTTGGTTTCTTGGACAATGGATCGTGCATAACCTGTCGACTAATTTATCCAAACTATGCTTCGGATTCTATTGACTTCTGGTACACAAGCACAGTTCTGTTCCTGGACCTGAAAACGCCCTTTGATCGCTTCCCCAAACAACGGCTGCTGAAACTGATTGCTACCCATGGAATCAAGTAGCAATTTCTACGCTGGCTATTGGCATATCTAAGCAAGCGTCCACAGGCAGTTACCATAGCTAAACATTACACTTAACCACGTCCAAGCACTGGTGATGTTATCAAAGGGAGCGTGCTTGGTCCGTTGCTGGTCCTGCTCTACGTCCGTGACATTAGTGCAGTTATTAACCATGGCATACCTTTCCCAGTTGCAGCTGCCATCAAGATAGTCGATTACTTCCTACGAGCTGGACACCTAGGTAACTACTGCTCACAAAGAAGGACCTTTACCCCTACAGAAACGGTGACACTCGGATGAAGGAATTCTCTGCGAGCAAAATCAAGCATCATGTGTCACGGTTGTCCGATAATAGAGAAACCAAATACACTCCACGACAAACACCTTTGTGCACAGCTGTATAACTGCGACCTCAGCATTAGCTATGCTTGCGCTTTCAACTTTACCGAACAAGTGTAATATCAGTCGTCTAGGGCCAGCAATGATGCGGTTAATATAATGTGTACATACACGTAACCCCGGCCAGAGTCGAAGACTTCAAAATATTCACTTTTGCAATTTTGTAATACTGCAGTACTATTGGTGGTAGCATGAGGAATCTGACAGTGTATCCGTGAAAAGTATACGAAAGTCAGATACCAAAGGTCTACTAGGCAAACTATTCACTAAGAAGCATCGCGAGTGCTGCCAACAACTCCGGCTCCATCTACTTTGTCTACGAAGGTTTAGATATAAGCTGATGCGTTACAACCTAAGCCAGCAGAACGTACACTGCTAGTTGTTTTCCCTAGAACTACAACATACTTCGACGGGGGGGGCTAAACAACTAGTAGTTTACCCTGAGTGTACACACGTGCAGCATAAACCTGCGGTCTAACTAGTTCCTTATCAGATGTGACGTCTAGTGTAATGAGCTCCTAGTCACAAGCAGATCGTGTGAGAAAGCAACAGAATTTCGCGTTAACCTCGCCAATTAACTGGACTTGAACACGAGTAGAACCCTGTTCAGATTCAGTTTCAGATGGACTAGAACGATAGGAAAATCCCTTGAGTGTTCCCTCTTGAGCAAATCGTTGAGCCAGGAAATTATAAGGTGCTAGTTCTTGATAGATCTAAAACAAAACACCCGAAACACACCCCGATCAACTAATTACTGTCCACGTTCCCTGCACTAGTAGTGCGCGCTGTGTAGGTTACGTGAAGTAAGAAAGAAGTAGAAAGTAAATGAAAGATAAAGGGAATAAAAGTAATTAAAATGAAGGATAACACCAAAGAGTGAAGAGAAAGACAGAATAAAAACTAAAAGTTTGAAGTTGGATATGGTCAGGAGAAGGGAAAGATTTGGTGTTGCCAACCAAGAGCGTATAACGGACGCTCGAAACCCTTAACCGTAAGTTCACTGACTACAGTTTCTGGAAGCGAGTTCCAGCGCTCGATAACTCTACGCGATAACCGAGTTTCCGCCCTGATCCGGTCAGAACGCGGCTTGTGTAGCTTCATGGGATGACCGCGAAGACAAAGCAACTTAGTCGGGCTAAATAGCCAGCGAAAGTCCGGTCCAACCTTCCCTGTTAAAATGCGGTAAGTAAGGAGTATGTCTTCTCGAAGCCGTCGGTAGTGCTTTGAATACATACCCAAGCTAAGTAGACGCTCGGGGTACAACTGCCCTCCGTAACCCATCGACCAATTTGGTGCCTACTCTAAAATCCATCAAGCGCTGCATTTTGTCCCGAACGAGCCAGGGCGGGCAAACCTGGACGCATTATGCCAGATGGGGCCGAACGAAAGCTGAGAATAACTCCACAAAAATGTCGGCAGTTAAGACCCCGAAAGGACGGCGTATTAACCACAACATAATGAAACCCCTACTAGCGGCCTTCTTCCAGTTGTCACCAGAACGCCAAGACGAGGAATGAATGCCACCTAGGTCTACCTGATTGGAGACAAGGGGGTGTACGACCCTACGGAGTAGGTAGCTCGAAGGCGGGAAAGTTGCTCCTAAATGAAGGACGGAACACTTAGCCTGCTTTATGGGCAGTAGACACAAAGTAGACCAGTCCCAAAGACTGTCCAGTGCATGCTGTATGGCCTCAGAACCCCCAGGAACATTTACAACATTCCATAGCTTAAGGTCCTCAACAAACAATAGGGATGATACCCCAAGCTCTCCAGGGAAATCGTGTACGCAGATGGAGAGCAGCATCGGTCCAAAGACCGAGCCCAGTGGGACACAGCTAAGGACGGCTTGCTTAAAGGATAAGCTGCGACCCACACATACACACTGCTCTCTTCCCTGGAAGAACGCAGATACCCAGTGAATAGCGCGGCCAGATACGCCGTAGGACCTCAGTTTTGTGGTAGCCTCAAGTGGGTACCTGTTCGCTTTGAATAGATTACTTGTTGGTTTATTCCAAGAAGCGCTAGACCCCACATAATAGTAAAACAAAACGTTCACGCAGTGTGATACATTCCTAGTGCTGTTAACCTGCAATAATCCAACTAGTGCACATTGCATGGAAACATACCTGTGAGTGATTATAACCCATGAAACTGTAAAACAACGAAAAGCACATAACTATATATCAAGCATGCTCATGCATCGTATATTCGGTAGAATATAAACTGTCCCAACCTGGACACGGGTTCCCATGCGAGCAGCGAAATACCTATTATCATTATCATCATAAGGATTCATAGTAAATCTCAAGACGCGAAAGTCTGACGATGGCCGACTTCGATCAACTAACCAGGTAGACCTGATGCGAAAGTATAAAAGTAAGTCAGTTTCTCCGCCGAGCAGTATGGCCGTCTGGGGCGCCGCAGGAATATCTTTTCTCTTTGCATTTGTCAACGGTAGAACGCTACCCAAGTACAGTGTGCACTGACACCAGCAATGTTTAAAAGACGGTTGGTGGAAGCAAGCAACCATTTACATTTTTATTTAGTACTATATCTGCATTTGCATGCATATACCTTGGCTTTATTTAGTGTCATCTGTAGGTGCTACATTGAAAGCGGTAGATGGAGACGTAGGTTGTCTTGTGCTTGCACTTGTCAAGAAAAGGCTGAACTATGAATTTAGTCGACTTGCCAGTATGCAGTGGTGGGCAGTGACTTTATTGTGGCGCGTCACATCCGCTACGTCGGAGTGTTGTTATACAGGCAGTTTGGCTTTTTATAGGGAGAACGCTTTCCAGGACAACTGCCACCACATCCTGGAACACTGCAGCAAGCCCTTTGAACACTGATGTACAACTGGCCACGCATATTGCTGACTTATTTTACGCTCGGTTATTCACAGTCAAAGGACTTCTAATTCCCTCGGTTGGTTGATCAGGTAGTTTGATCAGGGCCGCTATAATCGCTGAGGTCGGTTGAGGACGGGGAGTCAAGAAGACTCGTCTTGTTGAGTGTCCAATTGTGCAAAGTTTCGAAGTTTCTGATGTCTGCATGTTTCAGATTATGTATAATTTTCGGAAGTGTGAAGACACCTTGTCCAGCTATCCATACTGGACTACGGTCGAGATGACGAGTGCTGTTGAGTCTTTTTGGTGTACAGCCGTGCTTTATGTAGGTCCTTGTAGGTTAATATTTTCGGCTCGGGCGAAAACGCTGTTCCTCTGTCCAATCCCAGGTCCCCAAGCAGTTCCGGATTTTGGAAAAAAGGAAAGTGATGAGCAGCGGAGTGAAGGACGCAAAGAACAGGCGTGGAATTACATCTTAATAAGGTCTTATGTTACAACGTACAGAGCGGAGACAAAACCTTGTAAAATGTGCGACGACAATTTGACTGAAAGTGTTGTTGGAACGTGCCACAGAGGCAATGGCCGTATGGGTACATTGTTACTATCTACGTAGAGAACAGAGCGTCGTACCAGTAAGCAATTGACGACGTATCAGTTGCGTGGGAAGGGCTGAAAGGGCGTTAGAAGGCTGGTGTCGGCTGAATGTTAAAAGAACAGTAGGTAGCCAACCTAGTTTGACGGGTAGCGCAGATTAAGTAAGTAAAAATATAAATAGCTTGCGACAATTCAAAGGTCAATTGGTGGTAAAGCATCGTAAAGTTTGGAGGCTGACATTCCAAGAGGATAAAGGCTAGAGAGATAACTAGTGTCTGCTAGCAAGCTTCGGGTAATCGCAGTGATGCGCGAAGCCTACAACCACTAGCTGCTGCTAAACAGAGTTACCGAAGTTAAGAAGATCGGAAGATAATGGCGGAAGGAAATAGTATCAGTAGCCAGATGTAGCCATTTTATTAAGACCGTCGGTCATTATTGGTTACCTACATTGCAACAAAATACAGTAACAAACCGGCCATGTGATACAGGCATGCTAAGAGAATGTAGGCTGGAGAGACAGAAACAGTCTCCTAGCAAGCTCCGGATAAGCGCTGGGATGCACGGTGACTACGACGAATCGCTGAAAAAAGGGATGAAGAAGATAACAAGAACGACACAAACTGGCGCTAGGAAGAGTATCTGTGGCCAGCATAGACATTGCGATTAAACCTTCTAGTTAGCAGTGGATACTTACAGTGTCAGAATAAGACAACCAACCGGCGAAGGTATGTGATGCAAACAATCCAAGCGAAGGAAAGTTGGAGTGAGAAGGAGTGGCTCTTAGCGCAGAGATGCATGGAACCCACAATGATTCGCTGCAGCTGAAAAGTAGTGACGAAGTTAATGCGATGGATCAACCCTGACACTAGGAGAGTGAGTATCGGTGGCTAGCAATGGCACTTGGATGCAGCCTTCCCGTTGCTAGTGGATACGTATAGTGTCCCAGAATAAGCCAACAAACAGCAAATTATAGGACGCAGATATTTTCAGAGGATGAAGGTCGGAGAGCTAAAAGAGTTTGCAGGAACTGCAATCGGACCCCGTGTGCGAAGCTTTTATGCGCTCACAACGAAAGTTCGTTTTCTAATTATCGTTCGCTCCCCTCCCTATCAGTTCTGTCGTTGCAGAGAAGCGATAATGCGTGGAGCCATCTCAACTTTGGTATGTTCACAACCACACCATGTGTAGCTGATCATTATGATATCACAGTAAGGACAGGAGGAATGGTGTCACGGGTACAAGGGTACCTTACTTATAACTGTGCAGTCTATCACAACCTTCTCGAAACGATCAGTTTTGTACGGAGGATGAAGCCGCGGACGTTTATACTCCTTCCATGGTCGGCAGAAGCCAAATACCTTTTCCCATTGTTCCTACAATATTTTGCACATGACTCGGCTAGCCGACTGCCAGCACAACTGCAAAATAGACTTGCCCCCCTGAACCACCACTCTCGGCTGCAATATTAGCAGCACCAATGAGTTAGTACCCATATCCCCGTGCCTCCTAAGCGTAGACTGGACCTCGCTGCTCTCACCATATTTTCTTTGTCCATAGTGCTTGACTACAACGCATAGAACAACAAACCGCCACATGACGATCCCACACTTTATAGTCCGTTTTCGGTACTTCTATCTATGACCTATTTAGTACAAATTATATGTCCTAAGCATGCTTGAACATATCATTGACCCACAAGCAATCATGATTACTGAAACGTGGTGCCACTCCGATTTATTATATTTTACTTCCATAATTCTTAATTAGCATCTTTGCTGAAAAGATCGGAGAACAGGCAAATGAAGTGGAGGCATGGTGTACCTACACAATACATTTGCAAGTGAACTTTTGGCTCATCCACAGCTAACATATGTTTCTGAATCTCTTTGTTTGTCCGTCGCAGGAAGCGGTTCCCAAATTCTACTCGGACGGGTTTACAACACTCCAAATGCGTCAACCGCGAATGTTAGCATCCTCACGCCGGCTTTCAAAATTGCTACTGATATGTCACACAGATTAAAGGTAACGGTTGGTGATTTCAATTTACCAAAAATTAGCTGGTTCTCCCAACCATCATAGTCTACACCCAAACTTTCCTTTCCCCTCGCAGAATCGGTAAGTGGATACCATTAGAAACTGCTTCAAGAACAACGACCGGCATACTCGACCTGCTAGGCAATTCGGTAGTCACAAATACACAAACAGTGCATTAGAAGCACACCTTGATAGCCAATACAATATGGTACGCTTCACTTTCTTCATTAACCTGGTCATCAAACGCGCCTTTGTTCCGCAGTATGCAACCTAGAGGGTGAAATGGAAGGATTTCCAACAGATAAACCGAGCTTCCTATGGGGACGCATCTTTCTTCCCCAGCAACTTGTGCATTCCCGTGGAATAGTCCTACTATCTGGTTCAGCAGCCAATAGCTGTTATTTATTCCCAAGTCAAGGGGCCTACTGTTGTCCAAACGGAGGCAATCATGCCTCTAGTCAACCAGAAACATGGAAGACTAGTTTTTGGATGCAGCAAGACGGGAAAGCCTATCCATGTTCTTACAGGTGCACAACCTCATTACCGGGGTCAGGAAAACATGCTTGACGAAGAGGCTACATGAAGACCGGGTCGCTGTACGCACCACATGCAAAAACGCAGGAATTTGTTGAAATTCTGCGTCGCAGAACCAATGACCAATTCTTATAACGGATGGACTAGTGAACGCAGACGGACAAACCATTCATAATCCAGCCGACGTCTGTAGTGTTTGGCTCAGATTCTGCCACCCCCATGCGCTATGTGATGACCACCTTAAACGCATTCATTGGGGTAAACCTAACCGACACCCTGTATAAAATGGCATTTTCTATCAGTACTATCTAACATGCAATGAATGCCATCATAGCTTCTTCTCAGCTAGACGCCGACGAGATCTCGCCTGTCGCGATAGATCAGCTGGTGATACAGCTGAACATGTTTATAATTTTACTGAAGTCAAGCTACTTTCCAGACCGGTAGAAAACCTTGCTTCTCATCCCCGTCACAGAAGTGGCTCCAAACAAGAAAACAACAATCGCCGATGAGTACGTCCCACACCTGTATTTACAAAGTTATTCGAGCTACTGGCCAAGTATGGTGTGATGAACTTCAACGTTGGCTAAAGCTAATCGACAGGATGAAGCTTGGTTTCGTGGACAATGGATCTTGCATAACCTGCCGACTAATTTATCCAAACTATGCTTCGGATTCTGTTGACTCATGATACACAAGCACACTTCTGTTCCTGGACCTGAAAACGCCCTTCGATCGCGTGCCCAAACAACGGCTGCTGGAACTGCTTGCTACCCATGGAATCAAATGGCAATTTCTACGCTGGCTATTGGCATACCCAAGCAAGCGTTCACAGGCAGTTACCATAGCTAAACATTACGCTTAACCACGTCCAAGCATTGGTGATGTTATCCAAGGGAGCGTGCTTGGTCCGTTGCTGTTACTGCTCTAGGTCAGTGACATTAGTGCAGTTATTAAACATGGCATACCTTTCCCAGTTGCAGTTGCCGTCAAGATAGTCGATTACTTCCTACGAGCTGGACATCTAAGTAACTACTGCTCACAAAGAAGGACCTTCACCCCCACAGAAATGGTGACACTAGGATGAAGGAATTCTCTGCGAGCAAAATCAAGCATCATGTGTCCCGGTTGTACGATAATAGAGAAACCAATTGCACCCCACGACAAACACCTTTGTGCACAGCTGTCTAACCGCGACCTAAGCATTAGCTATGCTTGCGCTTTCAACTTTGCCGAACAAGGGTAATATCAGCCGGCTAGGGCCAGAAATGATGCGGTTAATATAATGTGTAGATACAAGTAACCCCGGCCGGAGTCGAAGACTTTAAAATATTCACTTTCGCAATTTTGTAATACTGCAGTACTATTGGTGATAGCATGAGGAATCTGACAGTATATCTGTGGTAAGTATACGAAAGTCAGATACCAAAGGTCTACTAGGCAAACTATCCACTAAGAACCATCGCGAGTGCTGGCAACAACTCCGGCTCCATCTACTTTGTCTACGAAGGTTTAGATATAAGCTGATGCGTTACAACCTAAGTCAGCAGAACCTAGACTGCTAGTTGTCTTCCCTAGAACTACAACATACTTCGACGAGGGGGCTACGCAATTAGTAGTTTACCCTGAATGTACACACGTGCAGCATAAACCTGTGGTCTAACAATTTCCTTATCAGATGTGACGTCTAGTGTAATGAGCTCCTAGTCACAAGCAAATCGTGAGAGGACGACAGAATTTTGCGTTAACCGCGCCAATTAACCGGACTTGAACACGAGTTGGACCCTATTCAGATTCAGATTCAGATGGACTAGAACGATAGGAACATCCCTTGAGTGTTCCTTCTTGAGCAAATCGTTGAGCCAGGAAATTATAAGGTGCTAGTTCTTGATAGATCTAAAACAAAACACCCGAAACACACCCCGATCAACTAATTACTGTCCACGTTCCCTGCACTAGTAGTGCGCGCTGTGTAGGTTACGTGAAGTAAGAAAGAAGTAGAAAGTAAATGAAAGATAAAGGGAATAAAAGTAATTAAAATGAAGGATAACACCAAAGAGTGAAGAGAAAGACAGAATAAAAACTAAAAGTTTGAAGTTGGATATGGTCAGGAGAAGGGAAAGATTTGGTGTTGCCAACCAAGAGCGTATAACGGACGCTCGAAACCCTTAACCGTAAGTTCACTGACTACAGTTTCTGGAAGCGAGTTCCAGCGCTCGATAACTCTACGCGATAACCGAGTTTCCGCCCTGATCCGGTCAGAACGCGGCTTGTGTAGCTTCATGGGATGACCGCGAAGACAAAGCAACTTAGTCGGGCTAAATAGCCAGCGAAAGTCCGGTCCAACCTTCCCTGTTAAAATGCGGTAAGTAAGGAGTATGTCTTCTCGAAGCCGTCGGTAGTGCTTTGAATACATACCCAAGCTAAGTAGACGCTCGGGGTACAACTGCCCTCCGTAACCCATCGACCAATTTGGTGCCTACTCTAAAATCCATCAAGCGCTGCATTTTGTCCCGAACGAGCCAGGGCGGGCAAACCTGGACGCATTATGCCAGATGGGGCCGAACGAAAGCTGAGAATAACTCCACAAAAATGTCGGCAGTTAAGACCCCGAAAGGACGGCGTATTAACCACAACATAATGAAACCCCTACTAGCGGCCTTCTTCCAGTTGTCACCAGAACGCCAAGACGAGGAATGAATGCCACCTAGGTCTACCTGATTGGAGACAAGGGGGTGTACGACCCTACGGAGTAGGTAGCTCGAAGGCGGGAAAGTTGCTCCTAAATGAAGGACGGAACACTTAGCCTGCTTTATGGGCAGTAGACACAAAGTAGACCAGTCCCAAAGACTGTCCAGTGCATGCTGTATGGCCTCAGAACCCCCAGGAACATTTACAACATTCCATAGCTTAAGGTCCTCAACAAACAATAGGGATGATACCCCAAGCTCTCCAGGGAAATCGTGTACGCAGATGGAGAGAAGCATCGGTCCAAAGACCGAGCCCAGTGGGACACCGCTAAGGACGGCTTGCTTAAAGGATAAGCTGCGACCCACACATACACACTGCTCTCTTCCCTGGAAGAACGCAGATACCCAGTGAATAGCGCGGCCAGATACGCCGTAGGACCTCAGTTTTGTGGTAGCCTCAAGTGGGTACCTGTTCGCTTTGAATAGATTACTTGTTGGTTTATTCCAAGAAGCGCTAGACCCCACATAATAGTAAAACAAAACGTTCACGCAGTGTGATACATTCCTAGTGCTGTTAACCTGCAATAATCCAACTAGTGCACATTGCATGGAAACATACCTGTGAGTGATTATAACCCAGGAAACTGCAAAACAACGAAAAGCACATAATTGTATATCACGCATGCTCATGCATCGTATATTCGGTAGAATATAAACTGTGCCCAATATTGACACGGGTTCCCATGCGAGCAGCGAAATACCTATTATCATTATCATCATAAGGATTCATAGTAAATCTCAAGACGCGAAAGTCTGACGATGGCCGACTTCGATCAACTAACCAGGTAGACCTGATGCGAAAGTATAAAAGTAAGTCAGTTTCTCCGCCGAGCAGTATGGCCGTCTGGGGCGCCGCAGGAATATCTTTTCTCTTTGCATTTGTCACCGGTAGAACGCTACCCAAGTACAGTGTGCACTGACACCAGCAATGTTTAAAAGACGGTTGGTGGAAGCAAGCAACCATTTACATTTTTATTTAGTACTATATCTGCATTCTATGCATGCAGTATACCTTGGCTTTATTTAGTGTCATCTGTAGGTGCATGGAGCTACGCATAATGCAAGAGTACAGTGTACGAAGGGATAAAGCTCTTTTAAATCCCAAAGTATAAACAGCAACTTTGATATTTTTCGATAACATTAAAAACCACCCAACTTAACTTGTAAAGCAGTGTTTCTTAACCCGTACATAGTCACCGTGCAGCGTCCTCGCGAAACTGCAAAATTGGTGCTAGTATGTACAAGTTCTTAAACATAAGTCGAGTTGCATGCAGCGATGATGAACCTGGATGACAACAAGAAAGAAAATGTCACGTAGTTATGTTTGCGCGCAAATACATTAGCAAGTTCGTAAACTCATCTTCACTGCTGCGCACCATGCACAGTATAGCCGACTGCGAGAAGCCAGCTCGGGACCTGTACCGTTCTTCTGCCATGGTACAGGCTTAGGTAACAACGGGAAACTGATCCAATGGGACGTTCAGATTTCATGGTCCCCGATATGTGGGGTATACAAAGAATTTGCAGACAGGGATATTGATGTGTGGGCGAAACAGAAATTATGAAAATCGTGTATACAGTTATTTAAGAGCTCCATAATAGACATTTATTCATGCCAAAACTGACAATTATCAAGCGCTTGAAACGTTTTCCAAACCGTGGGCATAAGCGCTGGTTGGTACCGTTAGGGCAATGCCTGCGTACTGTTGAGTACGCCGTACAGTCTGCTTGGTTAAATAAACGAATGCATTTGGAGGGTCCTTTCTGCTTCTGCATATTCCTTAGCTGTCCACCAAGAGGGGTATGGTTCATCTAACACATACTTTGTAGGCGGAAGTAACGAATTAGTGTGGAGGTATTCCCAGGGGCGAAGGTGGCAAATTGCTTAATGTGCTTTAGACCACGTAGCAGCAGGCAATTCTGGTTGCTGCACTTGCCTTGGAGGATAAGTACGGTTTATCCTCGTCAAAATGATCGAATCCTGCGAATTGGCTGACCTATAGCTGTCTAAGCGAAAGCAAACTAGGCCGTGGGATGCATTATTATACACCGTCATATGAAGGCTTAGAAGCATGATAATTTGGACAACGCAAGCAAAAGCTTAAACTTAGGGCTTTCCAATGGATTTTCCATCCTTTCTGTCTGAAGGGTATCAGTATCCACATGAAACAGCTCCGACGACATGCCTACAACACTCATCTGGCAACGGATACAAAACTGTCCTTTGAAATCGATACACTTTGTAATCCGGAGACACCAGAGGTATTCGGAGCGTTAATCTACTGCATACAAGGCACTTGGGTCTCCCGACTTCACCCGCACCAATAATGCACAGTCGATCTCGAAGCAGTCAACGAAAATAATTTGGCTAAGCCTAACTGCGGTTATCCGCAAAGACATTGGGTCAAGAGGCAGCCCAATCAATATGATTTCACCGCTCGGCAGGGTTTCAGGATGTGGTGGGTTTGCGTCTGCTAAGCATTCCCCTTACAAAAAGGCAGAAAGGCCTGGTTAACAGCACTTCTACTTGACGGATGTGACTCATCAAATAAAACAGTCACTGCACCTACCACGCGTTGGCAAGTTGACCCATACCATATATTACAAGCTATTTTCATATATCACTTCTCATACGACTACACCTACATGTTGTATCAGTGATATGCCGTTAAGCATAAAAATCTTTAACAGATGGGTCCTTATGCTTCATTCCCCTGACCCGCACTACGTACCTAACCTCAACGTACCAGTTCCTCATCATGCACCCACTCCAATGATCACTCTCCACCTTATATTTTTGCGGTGCACGCCGCGGGAACAATCTTTATCCAACCTTTGAGCCGTGTGGACCCATACTGTTGACTCAATCTGTATTGCCCTTGCTGTTGGACCTGCTAATTATGCTATCATGTGCAACATTGCGCTATTTTGATCGTGCCCAAAGGGCTTGCCACGCTTTATCCAGCATAAATGCTTTCTAGCAATGTATTTATTTTAGTGTGTATGGGTAAATGTGTTGTGACATACGTTGTTCCTCAGCAGCAAGGGGAACACTGTAGGTCGTGTAGCTTGACAAGAGATAGGATCCTTGCTACCCCGTTGTGTGTTTGAGGTACTAGCGACTGCTTGCAAATTATCGGAAAGGAGTTGATGGTTCTACTACACCTACCTTTACATGCGTGAACCGACAGTCTGGCGTGTGGAGCAAGCCAGGGAGCCTAGTGGATTTCGATCCCCATGCCAAGGGTACCCAAGTAGTGCACACTGAGAAATCCAGCTTGTGTGCTCCTGCTTGACTCGCCACACAACCGCGCCGTTATGCCGACGGGATGGTCAGTGTTATTCTCTTTCCAGCGAATGGCTACATGGCAGCGTTTCAGGACGTCGTAGGTTTCCGCATGGCAAGCTTTCGGCGTGTAAAAGTCACAAATATGCGTTTAACAAAACTGCGAGGTTGCGGAGGTGCCGCGATACTAACTGAGGTAATTGTTTCTTGTCCATACTACGGGCCTCAGTCACCCACTTCCAGAGAGTTACTGTAAGACTTTCTTGCACTGGCGGCTCTACTAAACCAATACATAAAGGTAGCTACTCAAAAACTCCGCACAACATGGCTATATAACTACACACCCACATATAGTTCCATACTGTACCTGCTAAGTTTGTAACGATTTTGTAAAAGTGCCGATCCATCTTGTTTGTATTAGCATGAAGAATGAACAATAATTTATCCCGGGATAGAAGCTAGCGCTTGACACGGTTACTAGAATGGTCGGGGCTAATACAACGAGGTCAAAATATGTGTATATCATTTACCGGGCATCTAGCGACACGAATGCGTGTATAACGTCAGCTGAAACAAAATATCAACTGTAAGCATACAGCATTGCACGGAGTGCGGCGCTTGTTAAGGTAACTTGTGAACAAAGTAAAATATACTCGCCTGCTTATGCGCGGTATTCTTTGATCCAAGTGGCACATAAATTTTGTAGAGGGGCGTGATTGGCGCAGGCCAAATGGCGTAAGTTAGGTATCGAAATGTTAGGAGCTAAGAGCCACGTCCAGTAGTCTTTTGAAAATATCCAGTATTGTGAGGATACAACTAAGCCTGGACAGGCCTTTCAGGGTTAGCAACCCCTTGGGGAAAAGTAACTTTGTCGACAATCTAAGTGGATATTATTCCCTCATCTTCAAACGGTTGCCCCTGAGCTGCCTGTGGTGGTTAATTTTCCACAAAAAGCGACATTAGTGTTTGGGTTCACACAGTAGTTGAAGCGCCAATATGAGGTTTCCGTGCAGCCTTCGATAGCGGCGGCTGAAAACTCCCAGCAACTTCAACCTTAGGTGGTAATAGTGATAGTGCAGCCCCATAACCTTCTTGGTTGCTCTTAGTTGTGCTGCCTCTAATGCTTTTACATCGCGCTGCAACCAATGTCACCAAGCTTAAATATCCTAACCCAAGTGAGGGCGCAGGTAAGAATTATGCATTGTTGGGCAGATTGACGGGTCAAAGCTCTCGAGTGCCCTTCGCAGCATGCCAACGTACTGGCTGCATCTTTTCACAGCTAACTCAGCCTGTTTTGTGCAGCTGAGATTACCCTATACGCGCACTCCAACTTCATGTTCCTAGAAGCTGGTCTGCAATCCGCGTTACTCAACAACATACGTGTAATCATGTCCATGGCGTACTTGCACGTCACGGCGTTTGGCTAGGTTGGATGGTGGGGTATTTTGAACTGATCAGTTCCATACCGTTTTAGAAGCACACTAGAGCCGTTATTGCTCGTCCGGCCCTCTCCTCATTCGCCATACTTTGAGAGCATCCGTGAAAAATAGGAAATCGTAAGTAATTGATCTCGCGAACTTCTTACTGAACACCCAGGATAGACCACGCCCTAGCACCAAGCCTTGTGGTACACCGCATTCCATATCGATTACATTGGACTGTGGTTCCCGGACTCTCACTAACAGCCGACGTTCATGCATAAAATCGCTTGTCTAACTCAGGATTGGGTCGGCAATGCTGTAGTTCCGAAGCTTCGGAAGAGGAATTCGATGATCCAAGCTAGTTTTCTTAACCGTTATGCAGTGGTCCCCTTCGAAACTTTCTATTTCATGTGGCACTTCATCCTTCAGCACGACAACTTCAGCAATCCACAGCGCCTAACAGACCCATACCTGGGATGGCCAGTGGTCATATTGGTATCTTTTGTTATGGTGGGTAAGCTTGTACCGTTGGGATCACGGTGGTTTCCCTCATGAACCCAACTGTTTAACTATCATAGCTTCAAGATAACATTCCTTGTGTAACAACATCGAGCCACTTGTCTGTACTTACACAAATGTCATCAGTAATATGTAATGTTGTATTTACTTCCCGTTGACGGCTCCCTGTAAGGAATGTCCTGAAGTAGGGGATGCAGTAACTTCGTAACAATAGGGATGTCCAAATGTTAATGCGAGTCTTAAGCCGGATGACCTTGAGCAAGCTTGAGTACGCTTGGCTCCAGACTTGAAAGCGAGAGTAGAATCTCTCTTATTGCTATGCTATCTAACCGGTTTCTACCTCATGCCAGAGAAACCAGTCTGCTGAATCCCTCATTCCACCAGGTAGGTGCATGAAAAAGCAAGGAAACATAATCCAGCTATTTCCCACAGGCTGGGCATCAGTATGGCCAGAATTGCTTTTTATAGAGCGTGCAGTTGGATCTCGCATGTGTGTCATTCATAAGCATCATGAGACTTTCCTGGATGTTAGCTCCAATGTCGCAGAGCTGTACAACAAATGGATCCAAAATCTACTTCGGGAATTGTATGTCAACCAAGTCATGAAACCAGTCTTTCGTTGCTTTTTGGAGTTAGTGTAAACGGGTGGCATAGCTAATCAATTGAGAACTGTGAAAATACCCGACGTCCAAAGTTATATACAAATTTAATAAACATTTATTCACGACAATGCGTGGCACTTCGTCACACGCAAGATCAAGTTAAGCTAACATAGTCTGCTCAAAAACGTACGAAAATACAGGTTTGGCTTTTCGGTGAATGTGCACCGGTTTGTATAGCATGTAATTGTGTATTAAAGTAGTTACGTTGCCCGCATTTGTGAACGTGCCGCAGCAATCTGGCTCATTTTATTCGTCAGTAAGGTCCGAATAAGCTATTGATGTAGTGGGTCTGATAGCATTTTCCGGATATCCAGCGGGCAGTGACTTTAGTTTGTGGCGGGCCACATCCGCCAAATCACAGGGTTGAAACGCAAACCTTTGTTGCTTTTGTATGGAGAACTCGTTCCGGGCAAAAAGCCCACTATGTCCTGGAACACTGTCGCCGAACTAATTACTGGAACGGGTTAAACTTGAATCACCGTGTTGGCACCGAAAGGAGGTGGTTCTGCCCGTCAGCCAAATACTTCCATCTTAATAAGAAAAGCGATAATTGGATGCTTGCTCGAGAAGAACGTGCCCGACTTGAAGCTTTTTCGTTACTAATTTGTATTCCGAAAGCAGCAGCTAAATAAAACGCGTCTGGATTTGCTGTACATAGTTTTCTGTTATACTCAGTTCCAGAAACTAATGTGCTGATAGTGGCTCAGCGTGTAACAAACCGGTGAATACAGTTGTACTTGGAGCGCCGGCTAACTTCTGCGTGCTAAAGTAGAAGCTAGAAATCTTCACTGTTCTACTCACAACACTGCTGGCAAAGGCAGTATAGAAAAGGGAGGAATGATATTGAACAATACTATAATAAATTTGGCAGTGGATCTTTTAAGCGCTCACCCACGTCCTTAGCCAATGGAGGCACTTATTAAATTACACAATGCATTGTTTGAGCATAAGGAAGAAAAGCTTTTAGATGGGCAATTATTCAGCTGTATCTTCCGACCATTGCTGTAGCACCAACAGCCGGTGCTTAAATATGTTCTGTGTTTTGCTGGAGTTTTCAGGCAGATGGCCACTGACTACGTCGAACAGCAATTGGCCTTTTGTGTGAGTTGTCCATATCCTGGCAGTCATTATCTCTGCCCACACGTCTTCGCGGAAACAGCTCCCTTTATAGCCCAACGCATTAAAGATAGACTTCCGGTTCAGTCCCAATCTTACATATTATGGCAGTTTAACTGCGCCTGTGGTGCGAGTTACGTGGGACACACAATCGGGCGTCTGTCTAAACGCATTGCGGAGCACTGCCTAGCGGCTTTGCGAAAAGGCGTCGTCCGTCGCCCCAACAGTTCCGTCCTGGAACATCTGGTGGAAAGCGGACACAGAATTAGGACCGCTGATGCCTTCCAAGTACTTTATGCAGTACAACCACAGTACACTAAAGGGCTTTGAAAGCAAACCTTACGGACGGCCGAAGCGATTGCGATTAGAATATTGCAACCGGAATTATGTAAGCAGAAGGCCTTGCTGCGAGGGCTTCTTCTACCCTGGCCCTAGTTAGCTCGCTAATTTTTACCACCCCAGGCGCCTACAGTGGTCGGATGATGCAGTTGGCACCCCACCGATCAACTAACACGTGTTTTGTTACGTGTGTTGTTAATGGATTTTATTGATCAATACTTTTGAGTTTCTGTTTGTCATGATTCCACTATTCCCACCACTTTGGCTTCATCAGCCATTTGCTTTGTGCCTTTCCATGTTATAATTATAAATGCCTGAGGAGCTTTATCGAAAAGAGTACTTAATGGTTCATTTGCGTCAGGCAACAGCTTGCTGTACCAAAGGGCAAAGTACATTTTCGGCCTATTTAGAGCCTGTTAGCTACATACATCGCGACAATGTGCAACACGCAAGTATTGTTAATGATCGGTGGCACTAACTTTCCTCTTGGATGACCATGAGGTTATAAGTAAACGTTTGGCGAGCATACTTGGAACTTCTGTTGATGCCTACAATGTTAATACTTAGAAATGTAGAAACGCCGTTAGGGGCCACCCAAAGGCGGTGTCTGAGGATGGCTTGGGAAATACTGTGAATGACTAAAATGCCAGAAGAAAAGATTTTGACAAAAGCAAATGGAACTCAGAACATGGCCATATTCACTAGACACGCATAAATTATAAGACCTTTTAAAAACTGGTAACAGGTAAAATGAAGAACAGAAGAGACAAGCATTGAAGAAAATTCTGGAAATTTCAAGAAACTGGGGCTGATGCTACCGCCACAACCTTTGAACACGTAAACATACAAATGCCTTTTAATTCATACTACTAACTAGCCGGTCAGTAGTGTGAAATTTAACGTTGACTAAGTTACGTGACTTGACTATTCTGATGGTGCCTGTGGCGCTGAATCCTTTGGCGGTTACAGTTTCGTGTTCCTGGGTGTTGAAAGGATGATTGACCAATGGGGAATGCGGCTGCGGCTACATCGAAGGCTCTTCCTCTGGGTTCTTGGTTAACGATTAAAATGAGCCAGAATGCTGCGGCACGTTCACAAATGCAAGTAACGTAACTAATTTAATACACAATTACATGCTATACAAACCGGTGCACATTCACCGAAAAGCCAAACCTGGATTTTCGTACATTTTTGAGCAGACTATGTTAGCTTAACTTGATCTTGCGTGTAACGAAGTGCCACGCATTGTCGTGAATAAATGTTTAGTTATTTGTATGTAACTTTGGACGTCGGGTATTTTCACAGTTCTCAATTGATTAGCTATGCCAGCCGTTTACACTAACTCCAAAAAGCAACGAAGACTGGTTTCATGACTTGGTTGACACAATTCCCGAAGTAGATTTTGGATCCATTTGTTGTACAGCTCTGCGACATTGGAGCTAACATCCAGGAAATTCTCCTGATGCTTATGAATGACACACATGCAAGATCCAACTGCACGCTCCATAAAAAGCAATTCTGGCCATACTGATGCCCACCCAGCCTGTGGGAAATAGCTGAATTATGTTTCCTTGCTTTTTCATGCACCTACCTGGTGGAATGAGGGATTCAGCAGACTGGTTTCTCTGGCATGAGGTAGAAACCGGTTAGATAGCATAGCAATAAGAGAGATTCTACTCTCGCTTTCAAGTCTGGAGCCAAGCGTACTCAAGCTTGCTCAAGGTCATCCGGCTTAAGACTCGCATTAACATTTGGACATCCCTATTGTTACGAAGTTACTGCATCCCCTACTTCAGGACATTCCTTACAGGGAGCCGTCAACGGGAAGTAAATACAACATTACATATTACTGATGACATTTGTGTAAGTACAGACAAGTGGCTCGATGTTGTTACACAAGGAATGTTATCTTGAAGCTATGATAGTTAAACAGTTGGGTTCATGAGGGAAACCACCGTGATCCCAACGGTACAAGCTTACCCACCATAACAAAAGATACCAATATGACCACTGGCCATCCCAGGTATGGGTCTGTTAGGCGCTGTGGATTGCTGAAGTTGTCGTGCTGAAGGATGAAGTGCCACATGAAATAGAAAGTTTCGAAGGGGACCACTGCATAACGGTTAAGAAAACTAGCTTGGATCATCGAATTCCTCTTCCGAAGCTTCGGAACTACAGCATTGCCGACCCAATCCTGAGTTAGACAAGCGATTTTATGCATGAACGTCGGCTGTTAGTGAGAGTCCGGGAACCACAGTCCAATGTAATCGATATGGAATGCGGTGTATCACAAGGCTTGGTGCTAGGGCGTGGTCTATCCTGGGTGTTCAGTAAGAAGTTCGCGAGATCAATTACTTACGATTTCCTATTTTTCACGGATGCTCTCAAAGTATGGCGAATGAGGAGAGGGCCGGACGAGCAATAACGGCTCTAGTGTGCTTCTAAAACGGTATGGAACTGATCAGTTCAAAATACCCCACCATCCAACCTAGCCAAACGCCGTGACGTGCAAGTACGCCATGGACATGATTACACGTATGTTGTTGAGTAACGCGGATTGCAGACCAGCTTCTAGGAACATGAAGTTGGAGTGCGCGTATAGGGTAATCTCAGCTGCACAAAACAGGCTGAGTTAGCTGTGAAAAGATGCAGCCAGTACGTTGGCATGCTGCGAAGGGCACTCGAGAGCATTGACCCGTCAATCTGCCTAACAATGCATAATTCTTACCTGCGCCCTCACTTGGGTTAGGATATTTAAGCTTGGTGACATTGGTTGCAGCGCGATGTAAAAGCATTAGAGGCAGCACAACTAAGAGCAACCAAGAAGGTTATGGGGCTGCACTATCACTATTACCACCTAAGGTTGAAGTTGCTGGGAGTTTTCAGCCGCCGCTATCGAAGGCTGCACGGAAACCTCATATTGGCGCTTCAACTACTGTGTGAACCCAAACACTAATGTCGCTTTTTGTGGAAAATTAACCACCACAGGCAGCTCAGGGGCAACCGTTTGAAGATGAGGGAATAATATCCACTTAGATTGTCGACAAAGTTACGTTTCCCCAAGGGGTTGCTAACCCTGAAAGGCCTGTCCAGGCTTAGTTGTATCCTCACAATACTGGATATTTTCAAAAGACTACTGGACGTGGCTCTTAGCTCCTAACATTTCGATACCTAACTTACGCCGTTTGGCCTGCGCCAATCACGCCCCTCTACAAAATTTATGTGCCACTTGGATCAAAGAATACCGCGCATAAGCAGGCGAGCATATTTTACTTTGTTCACAAGTTACCTTAACAAGCGCCGCACTCCGTGCAATGCTGTATGCTTACAGTTGATATTTTGTTTCAGCTGACGTTATACACGCATTCGTGTCGCTAGATGCCCGGTAAATGATATACACATATTTTGACCTCGTTGTATTAGCCCCGACCATTCTAGTAACCGTGTCAAGCGCTAGCTTCTATCCCGGGATAAATTATTGTTCATTCTTCATGCTAATACAAACAAGATGGATCGGCACTTTTACAAAATCGTTACAAACTTAGCAGGTACAGTATGGAACTATATGTGGGTGTGTAGTTATATAGCCATGTTGTGCGGAGTTTTTGAGTAGCTACCGTTATGTATTGGTTTAGTAGAGCCGCCAGTGCAAGAAAGTCTTACAGTAACTCTCTGGAAGTGGGTGACTGAGGCCCGTAGTATGGACAAGAAACAATTACCTCAGTTAGTATCGCGGCACCTCCGCAACCTCGCAGTTTTGTTAAACGCATATTTGTGACTTTTACACGCCGAAAGCTTGCCATGCGGAAACCTACGACGTCCTGAAACGCTGCCATGTAGCCATTCGCTGGAAAGAGAATAACACTGACCATCCCGTCGGCATAACGGCGCGGTTGTGTGGCGAGTCAAGCAGGAGCACACAAGCTGGATTTCTCAGTGTGCACTACTTGGGTACCCTTGGCATGGGGATCGAAATCCACTAGGCTCCCTGGCTTGCTCCACACGCCAGACTGTCGGTTCACGCATGTAAAGGTAGGTGTAGTAGAACCATCAACTCCTTTCCGATAATTTGCAAGCAGTCGCTAGTACCTCAAACACACAACGGGGTAGCAAGGATCCTATCTCTTGTCAAGCTACACGACCTACAGTGTTCCCCTTGCTGCTGAGGAACAACGTATGTCACAACACATTTACCCATACACACTAAAATAAATACATTGCTAGAAAGCATTTATGCTGGATAAAGCGTGGCAAGCCCTTTGGGCACGATCAAAATAGCGCAATGTTGCACATGATAGCATAATTAGCAGGTCCAACAGCAAGGGCAATACAGATTGAGTCAACAGTATGGGTCCACACGGCTCAAAGGTTGGATAAAGATTGTTCCCGCGGCGTGCACCGCAAAAATATAAGGTGGAGAGTGATCATTGGAGTGGGTGCATGATGAGGAACTGGTACGTTGAGGTTAGGTACGTAGTGCGGGTCAGGGGAATGAAGCATAAGGACCCATCTGTTAAAGATTTTTATGCTTAACGGCATATCACTGATACAACATGTAGGTGTAGTCGTATGAGAAGTGATATATGAAAATAGCTTGTAATATATGGTATGGGTCAACTTGCCAACGCGTGGTAGGTGCAGTGACTGTTTTATTTGATGAGTCACATCCGTCAAGTAGAAGTGCTGTTAACCAGGCCTTTCTGCCTTTTTGTAAGGGGAATGCTTAGCAGACGCAAACCCACCACATCCTGAAACCCTGCCGAGCGGTGAAATCATATTGATTGGGCTGCCTCTTGACCCAATGTCTTTGCGGATAACCGCAGTTAGGCTTAGCCAAATTATTTTCGTTGACTGCTTCGAGATCGACTGTGCATTATTGGTGCGGGTGAAGTCGGGAGACCCAAGTGCCTTGTATGCAGTAGATTAACGCTCCGAATACCTCTGGTGTCTCCGGATTACAAAGTGTATCGATTTCAAAGGACAGTTTTGTATCCGTTGCCAGATGAGTGTTGTAGGCATGTCGTCGGAGCTGTTTCATGTGGATACTGATACCCTTCAGACAGAAAGGATGGAAAATCCATTGGAAAGCCCTAAGTTTAAGCTTTTGCTTGCGTTGTCCAAATTATCATGCTTCTAAGCCTTCATATGACGGTGTATAATAATGCATCCCACGGCCTAGTTTGCTTTCGCTTAGACAGCTATAGGTCAGCCAATTCGCAGGATTCGATCATTTTGACGAGGATAAACCGTACTTATCCTCCAAGGCAAGTGCAGCAACCAGAATTGCCTGCTGCTACGTGGTCTAAAGCACATTAAGCAATTTGCCACCTTCGCCCCTGGGAATACCTCCACACTAATTCGTTACTTCCGCCTACAAAGTATGTGTTAGATGAACCATACCCCTCTTGGTGGACAGCTAAGGAATATGCAGAAGCAGAAAGGACCCTCCAAATGCATTCGTTTATTTAACCAAGCAGACTGTACGGCGTACTCAACAGTA
This sequence comes from Dicrocoelium dendriticum, assembly GCA_944474145.2. Classification (NCBI taxonomy): domain Eukaryota; kingdom Metazoa; phylum Platyhelminthes; class Trematoda; order Plagiorchiida; family Dicrocoeliidae; genus Dicrocoelium; species Dicrocoelium dendriticum. Next base: position 85,628,455 of record OX104064.1, read on the forward strand.
CGCAGGCATTGCCCTAACGGTACCAACCAGCGCTTATGCCCACGGTTTGGAAAACGTTTCAAGCGCTTGATAATTGTCAGTTTTGGCATGAATAAATGTCTATTATGGAGCTCTTAAATAACTGTATACACGATTTTCATAATTTCTGTTTCGCCCACACATCAATATCCCTGTCTGCAAATTCTTTGTATACCCCACATATCGGGGACCATGAAATCTGAACGTCCCATTGGATCAGTTTCCCGTTGTTACCTAAGCCTGTACCATGGCAGAAGAACGGTACAGGTCCCGAGCTGGCTTCTCGCAGTCGACTATACTGTGCATGGTGCGCAGCAGTGATGATGAGTTTACGAACTTGCTAATGTATTTGCGCGCAAACATAGGTACGTGACATTTTCTTTCTTGTTATCATCCAGGTTCATCATCGCTGCATGCAACTCGACTTATGTTTAAGAACTTGTACATACTAGCACCAATTTTGCAGTTTCGCGAGGACGCTGCACGGTGACTATGTACGGGTTAAGAAACACTGCTTTACAAGTTAAGTTGGGTGGTTTTTAATGTTATCGAAAAATATCAAAGTTGCTGTTTATACTTTGGGATTTAAAAGAGCTTTATCCCTTCGTACACTGTACTCTTGCATTATGCGTAGCTCCATGCACCTACAGATGACACTAAATAAAGCCAAGGTATACTGCATGCATAGAATGCAGATATAGTACTAAATAAAAAATGTAAATGGTTGCTTGCTTCCACCAACCGTCTTTTAAACATTGCTGGTGTCAGTGCACACTGTACTTGGGTAGCGTTCTACCGGTGACAAATGCAAAGAGAAAAGATATTCCTGCGGCGCCCCAGACGGCCTTACTGCTCGGCGGAGAAACTGACTTACTTTTATACTTTCGCATCAGGTCTACCTGGTTAGTTGATCGAAGTCGGCCATCGTCAGACTTTCGCGTCTTGAGATTTACTATGAATCCTTATGATGATAATGATAATAGGTATTTCGCTGCTCGCATGGGAACCCGTGTCAATATTGGGCACAGTTTATATTCTACCGAATATACGATGCATGAGCATGCGTGATATACAATTATGTGCTTTCGTTGTTTTGCAGTTTCCTGGGTTATAATCACTCACAGGTATGTTTCCATGCAATGTGCACTAGTTGGATTATTGCAGGTTAACAGCACTAGGAAGTATCACACTGCGTGAACGTTTTGTTTTACTATTATGTGGGGTCTAGCGCTTCTTGGAATAAACCAACAAGTAATCTATTCAAAGCGAACAGGTACCCACTTGAGGCTACCACAAAACTGAGGTCCTACGGCGTATCTGGCCGCGCTATTCACTGGGTATCTGCGTTCTTCCAGGGAAGAGAGCAGTGTGTATGTGTGGGTCGCAGCTTATCCTTTAAGCAAGCCGTCCTTAGCGGTGTCCCACTGGGCTCGGTCTTTGGACCGATGCTTCTCTCCATCTGCGTACACGATTTCCCTGGAGAGCTTGGGGTATCATCCCTTTTGTTTGTTGAGGACCTTAAGCTATGGAATGTTGTAAATGTTCCTGGGGGTTCTGAGGCCATACAGCATGCACTGGACAGTCTTTGGGACTGGTCTACTTTGTGTCTAACTGCCCATAAAGCAGGCTAAGTGTTCCGTCCTTCATTTAGGAGCAACTTTCCCGCCTTCGAGCTACCTACTCCGTAGGGTCGTACACCCCCTTGTCTCCAATCAGGTAGACCTAGGTGGCATTCATTCCTCGTCTTGGCGTTCTGGTGACAACTGGAAGATGGCCGCTAGTAGGGGTTTCATTATGTTGTGGTTAATACGCCGTCCTTTCGGGGTCTTAACTGCCGACATTTTTGTGGAGTTATTCTCAGCTTTCGTTCGGCCCCATCTGGCATAATGCGTCCAGGTTTGCCCGCCCTGGCTCGTTCGGGACAAAATGCAGCGCTTGATGGATTTTAGAGTAGGCACCAAATTGGTCGATGGGTTACGGAGGGCAGTTGTACCCCGAGCGTCTACTTAGCTTGGGTATGTATTCAAAGCACTACCGACGGCTTCGAGAAGACATACTCCTTACTTACCGCATTTTAACAGGGAAGGTTGGACCGGACTTTCGCTGGCTATTTAGCCGACTAAGTTGCTTTGTCTTCGCGGTCATCCCCATGAAGCTACACAAGCCGCGTTCTGACCGGATCAGGGCGGAAACTCGGTTATCGCGTAGAGTTATCGAGCGCTGGAACTCGCTTCCAGAAACTGTAGTCAGTGAACTTTCGGTTAAGGGTTTCGAGCGTCCGTTATACGCTCTTGGTGGCAACACCAAATCTTACCCTTCTCCTGACCATATCCAACTTCAAACTTTTAGTTTTTATTCTGTCTTTCTCTTCACTCTTTGGTGTTATCCTTCATTTTAATTTCTTTTATTCCCTTGATCTTTCATTTACTTTCTACTTCTTTCTTACTTCACGTAACCTACACAGCGCGCACTACTAGTGCAGGGAACGTGGACAGTAATTAGTTGATCGGGGTGTGTTTCGGGTGTTTTGTTTTAGATCTATCAAGAACTAGCACCTTATAATTTCCTGGCTCAACGATTTGCTCAAGAAGGAACACTCAAGGGATGTTCCTATCGTTCTAGTCCATCTGAATCTGAATCTGAATAGGGTCCAACTCGTGTTCAAGTCCGGTTAATTGGCGCGGTTAACGCAAAATTCTGTCGTCCTCTCACGATTTGCTTGTGACTAGGAGCTCATTACACTAGACGTCACATCTGATAAGGAAATTGTTAGAACCACAGGTTTATGCTGCACGTGTGTACATTCAGGGTAAACTACTAATTGCGTAGCCCCCTCGTCGAAGTATGTTGTAGTTCTAGGGAAGACAACTAGCAGTCTAGGTTCTGCTGACTTAGGTTGTAACGCATCAGCTTATATCTAAACCTTCGTAGACAAAGTAGATGGAGCCGGAGTTGTTGCCAGCACTCGCGATGGTTCTTAGTGGATAGTTTGCCTAGTAGACCTTTGGTATCTGACTTTCGTATACTTACCACAGATATACTGTCAGATTCCTCATGCTATCACCAATAGTACTGCAGTATTACAAAATTGCGAAAGTGAATATTTTGAAGTCTTCGACTCCGGCCGGGGTTACTTGTATCTACACATTATATTAACCGCATCATTTCTGGCCCTAGCCGGCTGATATTACCCTTGTTCGGCAAAGTTGAAAGCGCAAGCATAGCTAATGCTTAGGTCGCGGTAGACAGCTGTGCACAAAGGTGTTTGTCGTGGGGTGCAATTGGTTTCTCTATTATCGTACAACCGGGACACATGATGCTTGATTTTGCTCGCAGAGAATTCCTTCATCCTAGTGTCACCATTTCTGTGGGGGTGAAGGTCCTTCTTTGTGAGCAGTAGTTACTTAGATGTCCAGCTCGTAGGAAGTAATCGACTATCTTGACGGCAACTGCAACTGGGAAAGGTATGCCATGTTTAATAACTGCACTAATGTCACTGACCTAGAGCAGTAACAGCAACGGACCAAGCACGCTCCCTTGGATAACATCACCAATGCTTGGACGTGGTTAAGCGTAATGTTTAGCTATGGTAACTGCCTGTGAACGCTTGCTTGGGTATGCCAATAGCCAGCGTAGAAATTGCCATTTGATTCCATGGGTAGCAAGCAGTTCCAGCAGCCGTTGTTTGGGCACGCGATCGAAGGGCGTTTTCAGGTCCAGGAACAGAAGTGTGCTTGTGTATCATGAGTCAACAGAATCCGAAGCATAGTTTGGATAAATTAGTCGGCAGGTTATGCAAGATCCATTGTCCACGAAACCAAGCTTCATCCTGTCGATTAGCTTTAGCCAACGTTGAAGTTCATCACACCATACTTGGCCAGTAGCTCGAATAACTTTGTAAATACAGGTGTGGGGCGTACTCATCGGCGATTGTTGTTTTCTTGTTTGGAGCCACTTCTGTGACGGGGATGAGAAGCAAGGTTTTCTACCGGTCTGGAAAGTAGCTTGACTTCAGTAAAATTATAAACATGTTCAGCTGTATCACCAGCTGATCTATCGCGACAGGCGAGATCTCGTCGGCGTCTAGCTGAGAAGAAGCTATGATGGCATTCATTGCATGTTAGATAGTACTGATAGAAAATGCCATTTTATACAGGGTGTCGGTTAGGTTTACCCCAATGAATGCGTTTAAGGTGGTCATCACATAGCGCATGGGGGTGGCAGAATCTGAGCCAAACACTACAGACGTTGGCTGGATTATGAATGGTTTGTCCGTCTGCATACACTAGTCCATCCGTTATGAGAATTGGTCATTGGTTCTGCGACGCAGAATTTTAACAAATTCCTGCGTTTTTGCATATGGCGCGTACAGCGACCTGGTCTTCATGTATCCTCTTCATCAAGCGTGTTTTCCTGACCCCGGTAATGAGGTTGCGCACCTGTAAGAACATGGATAGTCTTTCCCGTCTTGCTGCATCGAAAAACTAGTCTTCCGTGTTTCCGACTGACTAGAGGCATGATTGCCTCCTTTTGGACAACAGTAGGCCCCTTGTCTTGGGAGGAAATGACAGCAATTGTCTGCTGAACCAGATAGTAGGACTAGTCCACGGGAATGCACAAGTTGTTGGGGAAGAAGAATGCGTCCCCATAGGAGGCTCGGTTTAGCTGTTGGAAATCCTTCCATTTCACCCTCTAGGTTGCATACTGCGGAACAAAGGCGCGTTTGATGACCAGGTTAATGAAGAAAGTGAAGCGTACCATATTGTATTGGCTATCAAGGTGTGCTTCTAATGCACTGTTTGTGTATTTGTGACTACCGAATTGCCTAGCAGGTCGAGTATGCCGGTCGTTGTTCTTGAAGCAGTTTCTAATGGTATCCACTTACCGATTCTGCGAGGGGAAAGGAAAGTTTGGGTGTAGACTATGATGGTTGGGAGAACCAGCTAATTTTTGGTAAATTGAAATCACCAACCGTTACCTTTAATCTGTGTGACATATCAGTAGCAATTTTGAAAGCCGGCGTGAGGATGCTAACATTCGCGGTTGACGCATTTGGAGTGTTGTAAACCCGTCCGAGTAGAATTTGGGAACCGCTTCCTGCGACGGACAAACAAAGAGATTCAGAAACATATGTTAGCTGTGGATGAGCCAAAAGTTCACTTGCAAATGTATTGTGTAGGTACACCATGCCTCCACTTCATTTGCCTGTTCTCCGATCTTTTCAGCAAAGATGCTAATTAAGAATTATGGAAGTAAAATATAATAAATCGGAGTGGCACCACGTTTCAGTAATCATGATTGCTTGTGGGTCAATGATATGTTCAAGCATGCTTAGGACATATAATTTGTACTAAATAGGTCATAGATAGAAGTACCGAAAACGGACTATAAAG
>OX104064.1:85634035-85699035 GCA_944474145.2 Dicrocoelium dendriticum
GTGCATGGTGCGCAGCAGTGAAGATGAGTTTACGAACTTGCTAATGTATTTGCGCGCAAACATAACTACGTGACATTTTCTTTCTTGTTGTCATCCAGGTTCATCATCGCTGCATGCAACTCGACTTATGTTTAAGAACTTGTACATACTAGCACCAATTTTGCAGTTTCGCGAGGACGCTGCACGGTGACTATGTACGGGTTAAGAAACACTGCTTTACAAGTTAAGTTGGGTGGTTTTTAATGTTATCGAAAAATATCAAAGTTGCTGTTTATACTTTGGGATTTAAAAGAGCTTTATCCCTTCGTACACTGTACTCTTGCATTATGCGAGAGAAGAAAATGTTAGGGTCGGGGTGAGAAGGGTTTATGGGTAAGGAGTGGAAAAGCCCACGAGGCTTTCCGAGTAGTGTAACCAGGACCAATAGGTCAGCCGAACCAATGGAAGTGATGTATCAGAAGTCCAAATGAATTTAGTGATTACGAGGCCGACTAATCGGTATTGGATTAATCGGCCCTTTGGGACTAGGTCGTACAATGCAGGTAAGAATGAGGCTATAACAATAATGTGGGGTAATAGAGTTAACTCTACGGAGCCAATACCGTTTAAGGCTCGGAATCATGGAAGCAGTCAGAGATTAACAGACTAGTCCAGTGAGACAGGATCACGGCAGGGCAGTAAGCTGATCGTCCGATTAATAAGGGGAATGAAAAGAGAAAGCGAGATAAGAAAAGGTTAGGGTCGGTATGAGAAAGGTTTACTGATAAGGAGTGAGGGAGTTAACGAGGATTTCCAGGTGATGTAAGCCAGACGTCGAGTTAGCCGAACCAAGGTTTGTAACGTGGAATAACTCTAAGTAAAAGTGGAAACAAGTGGCTGATCTAGCGAGACTAGATTAGTCGGCGCGTAGGAATAGCACGTAAAATTAAAGGCAGGAAAAGAGGCTGTAACAGAAGGTGAACGAGTCTAGCAGCCTCACGTAGTAAGGGATCAAGAGCGTTGAGTCTGTATAGCGTATACCACTTAAGTAAGAGTAGCATATCAGCAATTGGAGAGAAGGAAACTGATCGGTGGGCTAGATCACCACACCGCCAAGTGGCAAGAGCCTCTAGCAGTCATGGGTTCGATCCTCCGCAGCAGACCAAAGGATGCGCACCACTGATGAGCCCCAATAGGGCGAAACGGCCGTCTGGTGCTTTTCCGGATAGCTGGTCGACATATCTGAATTGTCGGCTGATTGCGACGAACAAAAATACTCACCAAAATCCTTCCATTCATAAGTAATACCAATTCGCCCGTACGGATTCCACAAAATGCTATGTCGATTCATAGCTGCCGTAACCGGAAAGTCCTGACGCCGGAAGGCCGACCGCTGTCATCTGCATGGCAGGTGCCTGCATGGCAGTGGAGGATGCGTCGGGTTATATCGCGTTTAGCTAACAATTCACGATAGTCAGTTACCGTCCTCCATGGCGTAGTTGCATAAGCTGCGGGCTAGTTGGCAAGAGCCACTAGCAGTCATGGGTTCGATCCTCCGCAGAGGACCGAAGGATGCGCACCACTGATGAGCCCCAATAGGGCGAAACGGCCGTCTGGTGCTTTTCCGGATAGCTGGTCGACATATCTGAATTGTCGGCTGATTGCGACGAACAAAAATACTCACCAAAATCCTTCCATTCATAAGTAATACCAATCGCCCGCACGGATTCCACAAAATGCTATGTCGATTCATAGCTGCCGTAACCGGAAAGTCCTGACGCCGGAAGGCCGACCGCTGTCGTCTGCATGGCAGGTGCCTGCATGGCAGTGGAGGATGCGTCGGGCTATATCGCATTTAGCTAACAATTCACGATAGGCAGATACCGTCCTCCATGGCGTAGTTGCATAAGCTGCGGGCCAGTTAAATAAATAAATAAATGGTATATTCTCGGTATAACGAGACACACCTGTAAAGGCGTGATCAAATATGCATACAAGCATAGCTTCTGTGGAATGTTAAAACATTTCGTTTTGATGAAAGTTATAAAAGAAAAGATGTTGTCCGTATGAGTGAGCATACTGTCAGGTAATAGTCAGACCCAGGGACATTATGGCGCTGTGGCGCGCAAAATCCGTCAAAACACAAGTTGGGGGTAATTGCGCCAGTAGTGATCCGTGAGCACAGGAGCCTTAACAAGGCTTTTTGCAACCAATAACCATTACGAGATAGAGATGAGCTGTGCTCCAACAAAGCATTGTTCACAGCAGAATTAGTTGCACAGGTTCGATGTAGAAGGCTGAGGACTGCGTCAGTGTGAAATGCATAGCTGTGACTTTATTTTGTGGCGAGTCACATCCGCCACGTTGCAGTGTTGTTAAGCGGACATTTGTGGCTTTTTATAGGGAGAACGCTTGCCAGGCGAAAACCCACCACGTCCTGGAACACTGCCGTAGCTTTCGTTGAACAGTAGTGCAAGTCCGTTATGCATCGTATAGACCGATTTTGCATTCTATTATTCGCAGTCGGTTGACAGCCAAAATTCTTGGTTGGTTGGCCGAATGGCTTAGTTCTGATACGCCAGCAGTCGTTGAAGCTGGTCAATGATGCAAGATTCGAAGAGTCGAATGATAATGATGCAGGTGAGTAAACACATTGTTAATAGAGGCCGGCTCTTCTATTATATTCTTACTCGGCTTGCAAACCATGTCCAGCTATCCTGGCTGGACTTGTCATGGGGTCGGTGAGTGAAGTTGTTTCTTGTGGCTGAATATGTCCTTAATAGGTAAAAGCGCCATTCTCCGCAAATTGGATTTGGGATTCCTGCAAATGTAAGTAAGTGTAACTGTTTCCGTAGCCAAGTGAAAATTCCATGGAAGACCATCGGAATAGCGAGACTAGATTAGTCGGCGCGTAGGAATAGCACGTAAAATTAAAGGCAGGAAAAGAGGCTGTAACAGAAGGTGAACGAGTCTAGCAGCCTCACGTAGTAAGGGATCAAGAGCGTTGAGTCTGTATAGCGTATACCACTTAAGTAAGAGTAGCATATCAGCAATTGGAGAGAAGGAAACTGATCGGTGGGCTAGATCACCACACCGCCAAGTGGCAAGAGCCTCTAGCAGTCATGGGTTCGATCCTCCGCAGCAGACCAAAGGATGCGCACCACTGATGAGCCCCAATAGGGCGAAACGGCCGTCTGGTGCTTTTCCGGATAGCTGGTCGACATATCTGAATTGTCGGCTGATTGCGACGAACAAAAATACTCACCAAAATCCTTCCATTCATAAGTAATACCAATTCGCCCGTACGGATTCCACAAAATGCTATGTCGATTCATAGCTGCCGTAACCGGAAAGTCCTGACGCCGGAAGGCCGACCGCTGTCATCTGCATGGCAGGTGCCTGCATGGCAGTGGAGGATGCGTCGGGTTATATCGCGTTTAGCTAACAATTCACGATAGTCAGTTACCGTCCTCCATGGCGTAGTTGCATAAGCTGCGGGCTAGTTGGCAAGAGCCACTAGCAGTCATGGGTTCGATCCTCCGCAGAGGACCGAAGGATGCGCACCACTGATGAGCCCCAATAGGGCGAAACGGCCGTCTGGTGCTTTTCCGGATAGCTGGTCGAAATATCTGAATTGTCGGCTGATTGCAGCGAACAAGAATACTCTGCCTGTTTAAAATCTTGTTCTTTTTAATATTTTTTAGGAAAGGGTTTTTGGAGGTTTTGGGTTATTTTTTGTTTGTTTTCAAAACGGTATTCCACCAAAATGGAGGCATTATGTACAATAACTACAAACATATTTACACTGCACATAGTCGGAAAAACGAACGGGCTTACGCACCTTCCGACCACGGCGATTGGTCGTGGGAGGCGGCTAGCTGGATTCGGGAGATGTCGGCACGGCTTGTAGACCGAGATCGTTGTCTGATGCAGTGAGTTGTGACGTCGCACGAAGCACTACTAGACGAAGTAAACGAGGAATTTCTTCCATAAAGGCGGGTTTTAGACGGTGGATGGCGACGACTTCAATTCGGCTACCGCGTTCAATAGTGTACGTCCTACTCACCAGGTGTGGCACTTTGAAAGGTCTTATGTACGGCGACTGAAGAGGCTGCTGAACACCCTCTGCGCGAAGAAGGACGTGTGAACACATAGACAGCTTCTCGAGCACGTACACTGGTGTCTTCTGCGATCGAGGAGCGGGTGAGCATGGCTCACGCATCTGATGAGCCAATCGATCAGTGTAACTTCCGTAGTCAAAAGTGGAAGTAGATGGGGCTGGTGCCACCAGCTGTCCGGGCAAAAGCAGCGTGCAAAAGTACACTAGCTGCGCTAGTTTTGCGTAGAAATCGGTTTTAACCGTGTTTCTTAAGCCTAGGAGAACAAGTGAACGTGCTTCAGACCATAAAAGATCTGCGTGCGCACGTAGCGCTGCCTTCAACTGGCGGTGAAAATGCTTCACCACGCCGTTAGCGGCCGGGGGATACGCCATCGTCTGAACGTGGCGACAGCCTAAATCCTTAAGCAACGTGGCAAGTGTTGACGAAAAATGTGACCCTCGATCTGTGGTCACGATGGCAGTACAGCAGCATTGAGCTACCCAGCGCTCCAGAAAAACTTTTGCTGCCGTTTCCGAAGAGCACTTAGATATGGGAATAGCTTCCGGCCACCTAATGAACCAATCGACACAGATCAGTAGGTACACAGAGCCTTTCGAAGGCGGCAGAGAACCTACGAGGTCGACGGGCACTTGATGAAAACGTGCGTCTGGCGTGGGAAATGAGCCTACTCGGCTTCTCGTGTGCTTGTGCGCCTTCGCGCTTTGCCATGGAAGGCAAACAGCAGTCCAAGTACGGACGTCTCGATTAACATTGCTCCAAACGAATCGTGCGGTTACGAATTTAACCGATACACGACAACCTGGATGAGACAAGTCTGCTGAAACTCGCGTGGGACGACTTGGCGCGGCGTGCCCAGAGATAGATCGCAAATTATCGTGCCGTCTGATGAGGTCAGCGGAATGGGTCTTACGTCCAGTGAGGGAGACTTGCGTAGTAGATCATCCTCAGGATGGCTGAGTTGCGCTGTGGCCATGGCTGTCAAGTCGATAGTAGTGCCACCCTCAGCGGAGGTAGCTTGGATGTGGGGGAGTGCATGGGAGACGACGTTGTGCACACCTGAAACATGCCATATCTCGGTCGTAAACTGAGCGATATGATCAAGGTGGTGCAAATCTCTAGAAGAGTATCGGTCGGTAGTCCAGCCGAGCACGTAATTCAGGGGTTTATGGTCGGTGAAGACGGCAAGGGAGTGGCCTTCTAATACCTATCGAAAGTGACATAGCGCTAAATATACGGCTAGTAGTTCTCTACTGAACGCGCTGTAGCGAGTTTTGGTAAGTTGTAGGCGTTTGGAGAAAAACCCTAAGGACTGCCACTCGTCGGCTACTAGCTGCTGCGAAACAGCTCTGACTGCCATGTCCGATGCGTCCGTACTGGGGGACAGTGGGGCGGCCGGATCATAATGCGCCATAGAAGCTGTGTTGACGATAGCCACTTTCAGCGACTTAAAAGCAGCGCTTGTTGCGGCAGGAAAATCGAATTTCTTGAGTTTCCCTCGGAGAAGGTCCGTAAGGAGTTGTGTCAGTTAGAGGCAGGTGGGTATGAACCGACGGTAAAAGCTGACAAGCCCATCAAAACCCCTGAGTTGTTTGAAAGAATGAGGCTCGGGGTAGTAGATGGCTTGAAATTTACCCTGCAGTGGCACGACGCCTGCAGAGGAGATACCATGGCCCAGGAAGTTTACTGAGTCGAAACCAAACGAACACTTTTCCGCTTTGATCGTCACCCCGCGTTGAGATAAACGTGCAAAAAGTGTTCGTACCTGACGCATGTGCTCTTCTTGTGGAAAGCTCGCGATTAAAAGGTGCTCGAGACAAGCGTAAGCGAAGTCTAAGCCGAGACAAACTTGGTCGATGAAGCGCTGAAAAGTCTGTGCGGCATTCTTTAGACCATTCTTTAGCGCAGAAACTCGAACAAACGAAATGGTGTCGTCTCGGTGATCTTAGCGATGTCCGCTACGGCTACCGGAATTTGGTTGTATGCGCGTACCAGACTGGCAGTTAGATCCACTATGTGTGGGATCGGATAGCGATCGGGCGTGGTAACCGTATTCAAGGATCGATAGTCGCCGCAAGGACGCCAGTCTCCCATGACCTTCTTCGGGACCATGCGCAGAGCCGAAGCCCATGGGCTGTTGGACGGCCTTATGATACCGAGCTGAAATATGTGGTCGAGTTCAGCTCGTGCTGCACGTAGTTGATCAGGAGCAAGCCGCTTTGGTCGTGCGCTAACTGGCTGACCACGCGGGACTATGTGATGAGCGACGTCTGTCGTGACTGATGGAAGCCCTGCAGCTGGTCGTATCAGTCGCGGGTATTCAGACACTAGGTTCGCATAATCTGATGGCACATCGACGATTCGAACAACGGGACTGACCATAGGGGGCGTCCGTAAGAACGCCATCAACCCCTTGTTTAGTACCATCGTCTAAAAGTCTGTGGCGACCAGCATCAACAAGTAACGCAAAATGTCAGAGGAAGTCGATATCGATAATTCCGAAGGGCCCAGACGCAACTGCGAAGACCCACTGAAAATCTCGACGAAGACTGAGGTCCAGGTTCATCATGCGCTGACCGAATGAAGTTATCGGAGAACCGTTGACCGCACGCAAAGTGTACCTAGGCTCTGGGTGCTTGTCGTTAGCGGTCGTTAGGATGAAGCTGACTTCCGCTCCCGTGTCGAGGAGGAACGTGATGGAAGCACGTCGATTCTTAACGTAAAACAGGCGATTTGCTTAATCATTGACGGATACGTTTGTCGTGCTAGTATACAGGCTATTCGCTTTTCCTGAATCGCGTGGGTCGTGCCTAATGCAGGGAGCCCGAAAACTTCTAGCTCACCACCGTATTGGCGGTGATACAAACATACCGCTTTGACGGGTTTGGTATTATCTGACTGAGAAGGTGCAGGGAAAATGTTGCGCTTTCGTGCCGAACCAGACGTACTCGGTGCAGGCACATTCGAGCCGCAATGAACGGTAGCCAAAAAGTGGTCAGCGGTTGACGGGGTACCCGCGGCTTCGAAGTCTTCATTGCTGCTATCCTGCTGCGAAGTAGCGCACTTTCCTCGTCTTAAGGGTCAGATCGGCTTGACGACTGAGAGCAAATATAGGATTCGGTTTTCATCGGTGAGAATACGTCATCGGAGCTAGTGGTCCTCGGTTGCGGAAGACGTTCGAACGCTGCGTCTTCCTTGGTAGCTAATTCTTTCAGGGGTGTATCTATAAACATGGACAGCGTTACCGGTAATGGCTCTGGGAGACGTGCAAATCACAGCTCCCTTATCCCTTCTTCGCTCAAGAATAAGGGACTATCGATTCGCTAGAGTACACGGTGCAAAACCGACGGCTGGCGATCTCCAAGCTTGCGATCATTGAGTTGTTCAAATGGAGCTCGTGCACTGTGCCGTAACTGTATTACAATGCCTTGCTTCAGCGTTTCATACCTTGATACATTCAATGGGCAGAGTAGTATGTCCTCAATCAGCGTCACAAGCGATGAAGGAAGGCGTGGGAAGAGTTGATTGTACCTCGGACGGTCCGCCGTAATGCCCTTATTTTCCAGTTCGATCTCGAATATCGTAAAGCATACCTCCGGGCTGTGTTCCATGAAATGTGGAACAGCCAAAGTAAACGTGTTTACGCTGTGAAACGACTCAGATGCCACTCTCGCAATGTTAGTCAGAAAGATAATGGATGAACGAAAACACGATAAAGGTACTAAAATTACGCAAGCAACAAATGTATACAGGTATATACTCGAGAAAAAGGAACGAAAATCCCAAAAAATACGAACGAGGAAAAAAGTCGGATTCGCGTGTGCGATTCGACGTCACCACTTTGTATGACTAGGTAATACTAGTCCGAGATGGTGCTCGAAATTAAGCGCGGATATCAGAAGGCAGTTGGAGTCGGACAAAGCGGACTGCATTCGATGGGCTACAAGAAGACGCGGACGGATGAAGCGAGAGAAGGGCGAACACGTGAACGCGGGAACTTACAAGGCGGTCTAGTGCCGAGCAGGTTGTAAGGAAGATTAAAACAAGCAGGAATATTGTACAATCGGTCAGCAATTACACTGTACGTGAAAGGTAGCAGTCCTTCTGGGGCGTTACAGTATCTATGTGATTTTGTAAGCACCAAAAGCCATTCCATTTCGCTATCATGCAGCATCCAAGCACCTCTATATCCCGCTTTCTACGCCAGCTATATCTGGCGTGGCACACTGACTCTTCAACCAGAAACAGTTATACCGAAGTATTACACTTAACATGCACCGATATGTTCGCATAGTAAAACCTTACCTAAGGCTAGCATTGTCGACATAGTTGTCTATAAATTTTCCGCGCACCCGCGTCATCTCCGAGTTCGATGCCATGACTATCCGACGTTTGTCCATGTGTAAAGTCTGAGACTATCTTCATTCCTAGTGTTTCAATAATACTCCTTAATCATTCCTATCCGATTATACCTACTGTACCCATCTGCTCATACCTTCACAGGCGTGTCTCGCCACGTCGTGGATGGAGCATTTATCTATTTATTTATTTAGCTCCTTCAACCTGTAGGATAAATCGAACGGTCACACTCATACCCATAGTGACCACACCGCACTAGATAGCTGTAGCAAAACCTGGCAGCGGGAACTTCCGCCGGAAGAATGTGGTGTCAATTGCCACAAATGCTACATATTCCCAAACCTGCTGACCCTGACTGTTAACCCAATAGGTAACTGCACGGCTGTAAGAGAACTCGGAGTATGCTACTTAGAGTCAATTGACTTTTAAGTACGACTGAGCTACCGCAGTGTAATTGCTAGTTCATTAATCGGATGCATCTGTAGAACGATGTCCTGCGCAGATGTTAAAGCTACACTTTACAAGCTCTGTGCAAACCCCTTTTTAGAAAACTGCTCCATAGTGTTATGCAATGCAAATAAGTCAGACAGTGGAATAGGACCAACGTTCTTTTACGAAACAGCTATAGCCCCCTCCACCTTAACTTGCCGTAAAAAGTGCAAGCAGTTTCAATGGAATCCTTTATGGCTACGCCGCAGAATGACGATTTCGTGTTCTTTTTTCAAATCCCAAATGTGCAAAGCTGATAATCAAAGAATTTAAGAAATTCCTGGACTAACACTGCCGATATAAAATATGTCGAGCACACCCAACGTAAATGGGGTTTTTCCTTAAATGACATCAGGTTCACCTACACAGATTGTTGCTTCCAACTAGTAACCAGTAATCATTAAACCGATTATTGATCATGGATATCCCCTGCTCAGTCAGCTATACTCCTTCATTCTAACAAGTGCCAAATGCAATATACAAGGTACCATTTTCCTATCCAAGTATGCGTTTGCATGGAACCGCCTACCATTAACAGTAAGAATCTCGATGCCCGTCTTGCTACTTAGCAAAAGTAACAGCCCGGTACATCAGTGCTGCTAACAGGAGCCTGACCACTCTTAGTTAGACAAAATGCGGCAAAATACGATAGGTACCGCGTCCAATCTAAAGCAAGCTAGGAATACTAAAGATCCTGTATGACGCAGCATCACAGCGTTACATTTTCATTAGTCTCTCCATAGGTATCGTGCACCTGCTCTCACTTGCTAGCAAGTTAGCACCACTTAATAACCTTCTGCGACGCAGGGTATTAAGGTTTCAATTAGTGACTCAAGTTATTGCTTCTCGTCTACGGAACAGCCGGTAATCGGCCTCAAAAGTGTATGCATGTTTCCCACTAGCCTCCCGATAATTATCGTGCTCCTGCTCCCTCTCGCTAACAACCTAACACCACTTACACATCTTGCGTGACACAGCGCATTAGGGTTTCCTTTGGCAATATACACAGATCCGTTCAACTTCATGCTCACCCGGGTTATTACGCACGGCAACTTTCTTCAAAAGTACGCTGCCGGTTCAGATACCTACGGCAATCAATCCACTGCTTCCTACTCGGCAACTTGCGGGTTTCTTAAATCAGCTGAGGATGAGCCACTACAGGTTCAGTCCACCACCAAACACGTCAAGACGCAAGTACATACCGCAATATCTTCTCACTCACTTCCTACAATTTCTGCAGATGCCCAAGTAGCTATTAATGACTTTACTGCCTCAGCCGTTAAGCTAGTAGACTAATTGTTCTTCCTCAAGGACTCGTATAAATACTAGGTTCCTAAACAATAAAACGCACATCCCGCGTCCACTGTCCTACCTCGCTGACCCGGACGCAATATCTGTTATGAAACCATGGTTTTTCCCTTATGCTAAACAGTAGGCATGCTCATCTCATGACTATCAGCTTTGCATGCAATCTGGTGTTCATAAGCGAGGGGGTGAGCCGCCATTTCATATCAAAAATACAAACCAAGGAAAATTGTCTGTAATCATGGACTGAGTATGGATAATGACTGACATCCTGGGATCAACGGAGCCATATTGGTGTGTTTACGGACCACCCGATACCTCAGCTCATAGTGACAACAAACGTATGGTTACTTGTGAGCAGTCGACAAAGGTTTTGTGAGAATACAAACTGGTTGCAGCAGCTTTCAACCTGCCTTAGTTAAAGTGAATCCCACCTGCTGCAACAACGACCTATGCAAGTCTATTAGCAAGTATCGATTTGGGCGGCGAGACGCAACAGGTAACCGCTCCAACCAGAGCGCAGTATATTTTTGCCTTAATGTTTACTCTGGACCTTCCAACAATCCGAGTGTCAGTTGGACATGAGTTCTAGGGTAGTGATATTAGATTAGTGCATTGCTCGGTATATTTAAAGTGTCATACTACCTACTCCATAACAACAGATGCAGTGGTAGTTTACCGCCCGATTCACATCCTTAACTGGACAACTTTTGCCGTACTCGTGAAATCACGAAATGGTGATGAGTTCTTTATATCTGATTCTGTGTATGAGCCAGCTGCATCATTCCATAAGGAGATAAGGTATTGTGTCGACACGCTAGCTCCACATCGCCTTTAGACGGTCGCCGCAGAAGTAACCAACATTTCCCCAACTTATTCTCGCCCAGACGCTGTCTATTCACACGCACTTGCACTCCTGTTACCGTTTATGACTTGAACACAATTAACGGACAGGTGCCATATTTACAATACTCCGAGCCTTTGTTAACCCCACACACTGTGCACTATGTCAGTGATTGCCAATCCGGCTACTGCGGCCCAAATCTCTCCATCTTGTTCCAACCCCTTTGTTATGGGATTAGCGGGGACACTACACGCACGTCACATTCGACAAGCGCACAAACCCTCCCTCGTTCATCTCTGCTGACTCCTACACCTGTTGGAGTTATCCTCATATAAGCAGCAACTGTGCCTGTGGCTACATTGTCTGAGGTATAAAACTGAGAACTGCAGATGATGGTGCAGTAGAAGCGCCTCTACGACTGTCTTGTTACGACACTGCTGCAGAGGCCATTGTCCTCATGTATAAAACGGATTATCCATGCCAGATGAACGCGCAAACCATAGAGAAGTCCATAGGTAAGTCGCTCAGGTGCATTAAGCTGAACAACCTGATTGTATCCGTACCCTGCTAACAAATTGGCGCAATTTCAGAGTATTACAAAATATGCCAGAGAGCGTTCTAGTTTCATCATAGACTGTAAAGCTCTACGTGTAACCACATTTGCGTGGTTATTTCGGATATTACTCAATTAGCACGGAACATTTTGAATGTGCGTCATTTCATAAACCTGGTCATTAATTGGCCGCTGTAAAATTTCGTTCATTTACCATATACCTCTGCTCATGCCGGTAAGGCCGGGGCAGGCAGTGGCCGGATGCGGCAGGGCTGCTAGCCTGGCAATTCCGCGCACGTACTCAGTTCGCATGCAGGCGAAGTCACTGAATCTTGCCTCCGCGTAAGGTCACATGGATGTCTGTGGGGCGGTACTTTTAACCTAACCCGAGTTTAGCAGAAATCCTTGATAACAGTCGTACGCGTTAGTAAACCATAGGACGGCAACCATAAGTACCCGCGGAAATGATCAAGTATACACATGATTGGAAACTATGCTGACAATATGCGGGATTGCAATACTACACGCTTGAACCTTTGAGTCAGATCCTCGTGAAACATTCGTTCTCATATGTGGAGTTTCATTGGGAAAGGAGCACACATGTTGTTATCAGACGTACAGTAGCCCTTACGCGGATAACATCCCGCATGCAGCGGCAGGTGCCACTGAGAGGATAAGCCGAATGTCAAGGTGTCACACCTGAGGCCATTTTTAGTCTTACGTGAAAAAGAGTTTACTTCAGTGAAACGGTTTATCACGCTCTCAAAAGTGCACAGTTGTGATGTCAATCATCATGATGAAGATTTATAGACCAGGTTTATGAAATAACTCACTGTGAACATGTTCCGTGCTAATAGCATACAGGTCAAAATAACCGCCCAAATGTGGTTACACATAGAGCTTTACAGACTATGATAAAACTAGAACGCTCTCTGGCATATTGTGCAATACTCTGAAATTACGCAAAATTGTTAACAGGGTACGGATGCAATCAGGTTGTTCAGCTTAATGCACCTGAGCGACATACATCTGGACTTCTCTATGGTTTGCGCGTTCATCTGGCATGGATAATCCGTGTTATACATGAGGACAATGGCCTCACATTAATCTCGCCTTATTAGTCTGATATCCCGAAATCGTCTCTGGTACTACATAATGTAACGAGAGACAAGAAGTGCACTAACCGCACAGTATATATCACACAAGGCTGATACAACGGATATAGCAGTGTTATCTATGTTGCATGTCTCTGGGCCCACATTACAGTTCGGTGTAGTGAAATATACACACGCAATTTAAATGTTCCCTCGTACACGGCAACCTGCCCGGTGGAAGGACATGTTGCTAGTACTGTTCCTGTCAAGGAAAGAAGCACAGCTGTTTGTGAGTGCGTGATTTCACTACCGCCTTCATCAAATCTGCACGTATTTCACGCGCAGGAGCATCAAAGCTGTCATACACAGAAGTAGTACTTAGTAACTTGCATAGCCTGAGGAACAAGATGTGCGAGGTGGGTCTGCTCGTAGACAAATTTTGTCCAGATATACTTGCTTTCAATGAAACGCGGCTGCCTGAGGAAATCAGAGATGACGAAGTATATCTGCATGGCTAGGCACTGTTCCGCGCTGACCGCTCCATTTGCCGTCAACGGGGTGCTGTAGCTCACTGTGTGAATTAGCACATTGTTGTATTAAGGTCCGGTATTTCTCAGTCTCTCGACAAATCTGTTGAGGATCTCACAGTCTTGATTTGCGCTTCCTCTGTTTAGGTTATGATCGTGTTAGTGAATAGAAGCGCTATGAGCACCTCCAATGGAATCACTGAGTTTATACGCACTCACTGTGCGAACGAGTGTCTGATGCTGGGAGACTTTAACCTCCCAGAGGTTTGTTGGGACGATCTATATTGCAGTTCGGCGCTGGGATCGTTCGAACACAGAACTGTTGGACTTAACGCTGCAGGTACGACTATAGCAATATCTTGGAACATATTTGGAGCCGATCTGGAAGTCACCATTTCAGAAAACTTGGTAAACGACCGGTTAATGTATTTATGATGATGATGTATCATCATAAATACATTAACCGGTCGTTTACCAAGTTTTCTGAAATACGACTATAGCAGTTCGTGGACCTCCCCCACTAGGTACATGAGAAATCAGCAGCCGTCCATTTTAGATCTTGTTTTTGCTAAGTCATTTGACTTGGTGAATCACATTGCTTACGACTGGCCTTTTGGCACCAGCGATCACGTTTGCTTGTCCTTTCAGTGTACCCTTATCGGGCCTTGCCAAGCAGTGCCAGTTGATATCCGAACATTTGGGCCGCGAACTTCCAGGCGATGCGGGATAAAGCTAGGGCAGCGCCTTGTGTGATATATGAGACCGACACTGTTCACATAGCCTGGGAAAAAACGTAAGGCTCACCTCGTCGACATTCTTGCACCGCCTATCCCACTAATAAAAGAAGGGAATGGAGAGCGCGGCCTCCGTGGATAGGTACCGCGGGGAAGGGCCTGCTAAAGAAGCGGTCTAGATGCTGGCGAGCGTACCGAACAGCCCAGTCAAACAGCCCGTCTGACAAGTATCACTTGGTTCGAAATAAGTGCAAGCTACATCTTAGGTTGGCCCGGCTTCAGTAAGAAAAGGGCTTAGCTGACACTGCTTCGAAAAACCTCAAGAAATTCTTCGCTTACCTTAAAGAAAGCTGTGGTGCAAACTGGCCCATACCATCATTGCTTCGAGGAGATGAGACCCCTACCTATCGCGACTATGACAAGGCATGCGTGCTTGGTGAGCAGTACTCAGACGTCTTTGTCCGCGAAACAAACACGCCATCCAAAGAATGATCTTCAAGAGTCTCTGAGGCCTGTTGTCTGGGTGAAATTCCTGTAACTGAGCCACAAGTTCTCCGGTTGCTAAGAGAGGTAAACCTAACTAAAGCTTCCGGGTCAGATTCTGTTAATTTAAAATTGTTGCACGAATTGGCAGTGGAACTCAGTGGACCTCTGACTTATGTGTTTCAGCAGTCACTCAACAGCTGTGTCTTACATAGCGAATGGAAGCAGGCTGTTTTCTGCCGGGTTTTCAAGTGCTAATGTAAGGAACGTGGGCAGTAAATTAGTGAACCAGGATGTTTTTCGTATGTTTTCGTTTTAGACCCAGAAAGAAGTCGGAGTACCCCTATCAAATATTGGATCGACGACCCGCTCAAGAAGGAACACTTATGGGATTCATCCTATCTTGTCATTCCCACTTGAACTTGAGGCTGCCTAAATCGTCTCAGTCAAAACGTCAGCGGAGCTAATTGCATGCAGTGCACAACGACTTAAGCCATCGCACCGCACTGTGGTTGATTGTACGTGGCTAGCCGAAAAACTGGAACTTGGTACAACCTCACAGTATTCACCTCTGTCTCTTGACTTCCGTACTTTCATAAGCTAGTTTACAATTATTATTATTATATACGCTGATTTTTCTTCACTGTGTGCTGCAAAGACGTAATCGATTAGGAAACTTACACTCAGCGCCTCAGTCGTTTGACTTATATATTATTCATACGACTATTGGAAAAAAGTATTATATGTGATAATTTTTCGACCGTACGTTGCGCAACCATGTGGTCAATTGCGAGCAATTACGTTTTCTGCCTTCTGTTCCCGTCTAGTTTGGTCATTGAGAAGTTTCCAAACCACTGCTTACACCTTTTCCAACTTCGTTCCATTCCGCCGCATCTTCTGTTCCTCCATCTAATCACCTATACTACCACACTATTACAACTGCTATTCCCCTTCGAAGCTTTGACTGGCTGATGTTATAACTACACAACCGAGGTCTGTTTAGTCGTGCTTGCATTGACATTCACCACTATCGGACGTCATTGTTCCATTTTTTACTCGTGTCCCTTGGCGCAGACAGCGGTTTCGCTGGTGAACATCATACTTCGGTTTAATCGGTTATTTAGGCTCTGTATTCCGTGTCATTCCGTGGTTGTCATACTATCCGTCTCCGCTCGTAGGCAGCTGGGGTATGCACTGTTTACGCGGTGTACAGCTAACGGTGCAATGAGGACAATACTCGCACACTTATCTCGCCTTGGTATTGTGCTTCTTCCCAAGCAATTCCGGGTACTAAGGTTGTGCGACTGACGTTTTGTTAACAACCTCGGGCATCAAGTATACACCTAGTTCATCGCTGCCTACTTACGTGCACTGACAAACAATGGCCCATTTCAACGATGACCACCATCGGTCGACCGCATTTGACTGGCACAGTTGCCATGTGTAATAAAGAACGCGACATCCTTCACTCATGGGGAAGTCAGCACAATGGTGCGGGAAACTAAGTGCGGATAG
Organism: Dicrocoelium dendriticum; assembly: GCA_944474145.2. NCBI lineage: Eukaryota > Metazoa > Platyhelminthes > Trematoda > Plagiorchiida > Dicrocoeliidae > Dicrocoelium > Dicrocoelium dendriticum. Next base: position 85,650,036 of record OX104064.1, read on the forward strand.
CGGAAGGCAATTGGTGTCGGACGCAGCGAACTGTAATCCGTGGGTTCGTGGTGAGGACTTCGCGTCGATCACCGCGGATGTGACTCACCAATGAATCAAGTCACTGACCAGAACTACATATTGGCAAGCCATATTTCAATATCCACTTGACATGTACAAGAATAAGAAACCGTCTGTCTACATATATTGTTTTTCCAAATTATCGTGCCTTGACTGTTTGCACTATACGTACTTGAACCCAAAATATCCTCATCCATTGACGACTTCATTTCTCATGATTACTTCTTCAAACTCCGCAGCCAGTACATCTTTGGGTCACTGCCGATTAAATACATAGCAACGTGTTTGTTGCGAACCATAACTACGTGTACATTTTGATCATGCCTGATTTGCTGTGCTTTGATAAATTCGAGAATAAACCGGTTATTTATTCATTCCGTTATTTACAATGTGTATTATGCGCGTACATTGCACAAGTCGATAACATGACGGCATTTACAAGTTCATCATAAGCGTTACATTCGTTTTACACTGCACAACGGGGTTTGTGTCTTCATACTTTCTTTCGTCCCATTCATTGATACCCTGGAAGAATAGACAAATCATGTATGGATTATTATATAGCATTATTCACCCATATGAAAACAACCGGAGACATGTTGGACCCGAGTAACAACGGATTACACCACCGCACCATATTAACGAGGGTTGGCTTTATACGATGGACGTAAACAGAAGGAGAAATTACATCCGCGTTCAACGTTACATGGTAATGAAATCATTAGTAACGTGGCTGATATTTAACAATATCATTGTCGCACATGCAGGTAAGTAGAACGGGAAAAAGTAGTTGACATGTCGGGGCTGCGAAAGGCCACCAACTCACTGCGCAGTGTCTTTCGAATATCTGTTCACAGACAAAGCACCAGAAGACAATTATGATGGGGACTGAAGAAGACAGTTTCAGTGAAACTGACGTGTGCAGTACGGGCATTGAATCCAATGTATTGTTCACCCCTTGTTTTCTTCTGGATATTGTAAGTCCCATTCTGCACATTTCTCTTCATCGAGCACCAAATCTTGCAAACTTGGATGGTTGGTTTGTTCGTCAACGGTTGTATTCCGGGGTTACTGCCTTGCGTCGTAAACGCCTGCCGTCGGCTGTGCACCAGGTAGAACCACTCGTATAGTGCCTTCTTCATCCGAGCTTGCAATTGCCACATTTTATTCGTCGCTAAAAACCTCCTTATCCGTTGCCGATGTGACAAGCCCCTCCGGCAATGCCGACAAATGGGCAGCTGCAGCGTTCAAGTTCAGAACTGTGGACTTCGGCAGCTGGTTGTAATCGGCAATGTTTGTGTCCGTGGCCAAGTGCACTGGAGGGGTAAGGTGAACGGAGGCATTTCTTGCGGGCCGGCTTGTTGATGAAAACTACGTAGCCACGCGGCATACCGGGCGAAGTGCGCTGGTTGCGGTCGCTGATACAGTGCACGTAATTCGTTCAAAGGCATATCCAAAGTGGCGCTCGGTTCTTGCTTTGCTATTAATGGCGCGTCAAAAGGCGCGATTGAAACCGCAAGTGTCCCATTATTCGCTCCCGTCCACCGTCGGTTGACCGGCAGTTCGTTGACATCCACGCTGTTAAGCTGCACGAACTGCAGCAGGTGTCTGCGTGGAAGTCCAAATTCGACGTTAGTTTTGCGTGTGCACGTACGGCTGTCGTGGTTTACCATCTCCAGTCGACGATCGTTGAAAACAGTTGCATGCTCACGGCTGCTGAGAACCACAACCACAACACAAGTCAGACGCCATCAAGAAAATAGTGCACGGCTTCAAGGTGCGGCACAAGTAGTCCAACTTCGGATGACCGACAATACGCAGGTCGCGACGAGATGCATCCGATATCGCTTTCTGTCGGTTCCATATCAACTACGTCGCGCTCATCTGTGACACTCGTATGGCTTCCCACAATCCAATTCGCCCATTCAGCAGCTTCATCTTTAAACAGTGATGCATGGACTTCACCATATTCGTGTCGTGTATGCCGTATGTTGCAGCACCAGGCATCATGCCCATCTGCAGGCGTTGGGCAGAATGAAGGAACTGATATAACGGAGGAATGGTAGATCATTAATACGAATGAGTTCCAAATTAGCTAAATATTTCCAAAAGTTGCACGTGTACATCGCGATGAAAATACGTCTGAATGAAGTGGATTGCGGAATAGGTTTGATTACATTGCTAGTTATATGGATGCGACATAAGAAATGATGTGCGGAAGGAAAGACGTTGTGTACAGCGTTAGCAGTGGCCAGTGCACCATCGGACATGATGCACTTGACGCCAGAACCACCACCTACAAACTCCATAAACGTGAGGAGGAAGGTTCTGACGTCAGCCTCCGTCTCCCGCCAGAGAAAAGCAATGGCAACCGGCAGGCTTTTTCGACAGCCATCGACTATGAGCAGTTGGTATAAAAAATATCTCTGTTTCTTAGTAGAGAAGGTGCTAGCAATAAGCAAAAGGTCCGGAAAATGGGATTACAGTTCCAGCATCTCGGATGTTGAGTAGACGAATTGCATGAGCCGATTGTTTTCGTCGCGCAAACACCGGGCTCGCCCTCCCTGGTTAAATTGCCATTCCAGTCCAATTTATATCCTAAAGCAGTGCATTTTAAGCTACCCAATCAGAAAAATACCTTACCTGGATTGTCGCACCCGAACAGGTGCCTCGCTCGAAGGTTGCCGACGTCCGCGTTCGTCAAGTATTTTCCGAACTTCGGTCGGACGTAGAACCGGATGTTGAAATATCGGATTCGCATTCAAGCATTGGCCTGGTTATCGCCAACTCTTTCGGCTCTAACCGACGGTTTCTACTGAACCATTTTAATGCTTTGTCACCCAGAAGTTCGTGGTTATTCACTATGGGGAACATAGTTATTCTGAGCGAAGTCCCCAGCCTACAAACACGGAAATACACCCCGCAATGTGCTCGATCCAATAGTCGTCGACTTTTGCCTTCGTTAGGATGGCGGGCAAACCCTTTCCGGTGGCACTGATATTTTATCAGTGTTTTCTCGCCGGAGACAACCACTTTCGACGTTCGAACACTGTAGTAGGACCCGGAGGTTCTCTCGAACCACTTGATGTAGTGCACCAGTTCGTGGGCGTTGCTATACAGGCGACTGCTCACGCCCTCAACAAACTGACTGGCAACCCTAACCGAGTATCCGTTGGGTGTGGCAGGACCACTGGCGGTCTCAACGAGCGTATGGGTAGCTGCAGTATTTGGAGCCATAGGGAGGATGTCGTATCCAGAATGGTTGGAGGCATCCGGTTTCGGATTTACCTGTCACTGTGGCCAGCCACAGGACGCCTGCGCCTACAGAGCGACCATGGGTGGTTTGCGCTGCACCATCCACAGCTCCAACCACACACCCAATATCCAGTGAAAACGCGAAGGAATAAGACCGGGTGGCATGTGGATGTGAGCCACTTTTCATCAGCGGAGCCGGCCCACACTCCTTCACGCGGGCCGGAAATCCGTGGGTCCGGGGTTCGATTCCCCATCGAGGCGGATTATTGTGTGAAGTTAATCGGATCCAGAATACATCCCTGTTATATGCCATCTCTCATCCAATGAAACCACTGGAGAAATTTGCTGCTTATAACTTGCTACTCATAGGTTTCCCAGTAGTGTGATTTCAATATGACAAAATCGTTACATCTGCCGTTTTCTTCGACAAAGAGCATACCAAAAGGTTGTGGCGATAGTGATATCCAGAAACCGACATGGGTGTCAATCACGAAGCGAATAACGTACCTCAGCTATTGCCAAACTTGGCGCCCAATGTGTGCTGGCAAGACATTTGATTAGTATAAGGTTAAGGAGAAGCATACTTATGTGTACATTGTTATACACTGTTACATTTATTCAACAAAGCAACCGGATGTCATCCTGTAAGATAGTATCCCAGACGCAGAGAAGCCACTCAAATACAGAAACTTGCTGGTTTAGATGACAGCCGCCAGATGTCCCACTTAGCACCAGTGTCCGATGAGCGCCCGTTGGGCGTCGGATGGGCGCCCGGTGGGTGACCGATTGAACGCCCGAGTGGCAAAAAATTGTGTCACTCATCGGGCGCTCGCCGAGAAAAATTTTGCGTTTCCTCCTTCGAATTCCCGATTTTCCACGGATTTTGCTCCCTGCAGGAATAAGCTAGCCACATTACCTCCCCTGCCACCACCACTGATTGCGCGTTATTACAATTCCACACATTTGGGGCCCCTACCAGCACGAAAGTCCGCCGACAGACCGCTAAGATTCCAAAAGTAGTCGGAACAGAACGTTTCGGACTGTCGGAGAGATGTTCAGTAGCACGCTCCTCTACAATCTTTTGGTTCTTCCCCAATGCATTAGATTACCCATGTTCTTGGCCTTAACATAGCCCGTTAACACAACTGCTGCACACGATTCCTTCAACTTCCCCATGAAAAGTGCTTACATTCCTCATAATGCTCATTGGAACACTGTGAAAGGCTTAACCACTACAACTTATCGCACAATCACGCGATCCAGTGATGCCGGTTAAACCACCCCCGCCCTAGCAAAGACTCGAACCCCGGCCACCTACACTACGAGACGAGCGCCCTACAACTAGACAACGAAACTAAATAAAAGGTGCTCACTGCTCATATTCCTACCAGCACGACAGTCCGCTTTTGTCAGATAACCACGTAGTCCCTCCGTTACATATTGAAACTAACGTCGGAATTTACCAGCAGTCATTACTTGGCAGCGCCTCCGTTGAATTCAGGGCTGATTTTCTCTGTATGGCATGTGTACCGTTTGTTTAGTGGGCATTAATCGCTCACCGATAACATTGCGTGGGAAGAATCTGCTGGTGGTGCGACGTTTCAGATACTGGGAGTGCAACCCTATACGCTAATCACTTTAATGGGCGAAATCTATGGGTGTCGCATAACCGAAATGAGCAGCGTACATGTATCAGCAGTTATGCGTTATGTGGGTGTGAATCAAATTCACGAAGTGAACACCTCTACTACCTTTTAATGCGTTGTTTGCTTATTCTAAGAAGTTAATCTATGTTTTCAGTTGCAGATAAACAGTTGATGTGGCTATAAGCACATATGCCTTATTTTACGAACGCCCGCTGAGTGTCCTCTATCGGACGCTCGAGTGACCGATGGTGCTGACAGGGGTACACATGAGCTAAGACGGTAGTGTTTCACCATTTTAAATCGCGGTTAAATGTGTTTTTACCTCAATGGTTTTATAAAACCCCTACCTATAATCCGTAGAAACACAGACTGGTGCAAAACTGTCAGCTGGGACTAGAGACGAAAAACGCTTAACGGCGCTGTCACGGTAAGACCCGAACGAGGAAGACTGACTGGCATATAAGTTGTCACCCAGTGGTACTGTCCTGAAGAAAACTCAGTTAGTTTCAGTGTGACCTTGTGCGGTAACGGCCGCAGTGATTTGACGAGAGTTCGCTAGGTTCACTGAAGCTTGCACCATAGATGCATCGGTGTTTTGATTAAAGCTCAATTGGTTCACTGTGGCTAGGCTTCAAAGTGCTGAGGACGAATCGGGTGTTAGCTGCACAGTCTAAGTCCCCGTGTGACGATTGTATGAGGTGATCCCGGCGAAATCTGCGCAAGTTTGCCCGAGCTATGCCAGCTCAGAAATCGAAAGTTGGCTTTGCCCGACTTACAAACCTTCGTAAACAGGTACCTGCGAGGGTGTAATTTAGTTCACTGACCTGTAGATATCAGTGGGGATTAGTGCGCGGAGAGAAAATATTAAAAATAATGTTTGAATGAAACTTTGTTATTAGTGTTATCACAACCCATTTTTCATAGCACGGCCCCCCATGGCTCCCTAAAATATTTTCTCATCCCAGGGCCCAGGGAATTCGCTAAGGCCACCGTTGAGAATGCCTAGCCTAAGCTATCAGACGCTTTTGAGAAGTCCAGGTAGATGAATTCGGCTCATGCTCTATGATCAGCGGCTTTAGTCCAGCTATTGCATGCAAGTAATAGGTTAGAAGTACGTTAACGCTTTGGACAGAAGCAGTGTTGTTCTGGGGCTATTAAGTTTGGACTTTCCACATACTGCCTTAGCGCTTCCGCGATGATTGATTCCATAACTTTGGATAGCACAGGAAGTAGTGTTATTGGACGGTAGTTGGTAGGATCAGTGCGGCTACCTTCTTTCTACATTGGAGTGAAGACCCCTCGTCCCACACTGGTGGAATATGCATTTCCTCTACAGGTCACTGATAGAAAACGGCCAGTGCTTCTACTAGCTCACTAACTACTGCCTGCAAAGCCTTCGGTTGGGTGTTGTCGACTCCAGGCGAACTGTGGATACGCAAGTATAACAACTTCTTCAACTCAGCTGCCGCAGTCAAGGTGATGTTGTGCAAGACAGACGGTGGAGTAATAGAAACGAAGAGAATATGTGAACTGGGTATCTACTGGAAAGTTTGGGCGTACTGAAGCCGTAGGAGCTTGGTTGCTTCCATTGCTGTCCGCGGGCATCCATCAGCCGTGATCTGCGCTCGAATCCCGCGATTCACCTTACGAAGGCTGTTAACGTGCCTGTACCCAAGTGTGCGGTTTGTGCAGAACCACTTCATTAACTCCTGCTGCTTGGTGACCATGTCCTCGCGGAGCAATTTGACACAGAAGTTATGATGCTTCACGTATGCAGTTCAGGTTTCGGCATTCGAGCGGTCCTTGTGAGCTCTCCATTCCCAATCCCAAAGGGAGGTACATTTACATTTTCTGCTCCTCAGAAATGATTCAAAGTCGTTTTTACATTGGAAGGACTTCTGTTCAACTGCGTGCGCTACCAGTGTGCCTTTGGGAACGTTTCCCAGGCAAAGCCTAGTGCATTCGGTCACTAAAGTCTAAAACGTATCCTTAACGACCGTAAATAAGACGTTATAGCGCGTGACAGTATATACATCGTCATCCTCCTTTTTAGGATCCTTCACATAACATACATAGTCAAAGAATAGAGTTACATGGTCAATGAGACCCAGTGGCGTGCTTGTAACAATCCCATCGACCGTGAGTTCTTTATTAGTAAGCACACGATTCAGTATCGACGGCTTGTTAACAGTTCGAACTCTGAGAGAAGAGGTTATGTGTCTGCACAAAGGGTGGTTAGCAATTAGCTCTTACAAGCAGACTTTAAACTGCGTCCCGTCGGTTGCCGGCGTTTCTATGCCATGCAATTTAAAGTCTTCAGAGATAATAATGTGAGTGTAGGGCTTGTTCAATGCAAACCGAAAGTCGTGGTTTAGTTTGGTGTCCATTTTTGACGTAGAGTTTGATGGGCGGTAAATTATGGCTAGTAGACATGTGCCCTTGTTCCGCAACCGTAGGCGACATCAAAGCGAATCAGGCGCGAATCATGATTTTTTTCCATACAAGCGAGCCTCGCAATGTAGAGAATAAACAATCTTTTGAATTTAATTATTCACAGTGTGACATGTCTATGACGAATTTAGGGCACTCAATAAACATTTGCAGCGTAGCCGCAGCATATGTCGTGAATACAGTTTTCTGGCTGTACGTGCTATCGAGGCCTAGGGGAGAACGAATAAGAGAGTGGCATGCAGCTATTGCTGCATCCAAATTGATTATGAATAACTGATCTTTAACCAACTGTATCTCACCAGGACAGCTAGAGACATAAAATTTGATCACTTAGCGACCACATATTGGTTAATCGTCGTGACTGAGTGTAAGATTTTATTTAACCGTAGCAATGTACATTTTGAGACCGGTGTCGGTTTTGATGCACTATATTATTCAACGTCATATCCTGATACATTGCGTCCCATATGTTGTCGTTTGGGTTTATCCATCGCAATGAGGCTGGGCCTTACCGTGGTGCGATGGTTTGTGTGCCTCAGTGATCCATTGAGCTATACTGGGTGGTGCATTTTTGCACCTTCATAGTCACTCATACCAGATTGGTCAATGGTTAGAGGCCGGACAAACTCAGCCTCCTGGTCCTCCAGGTTGGAGGTTGGAATGAGGGTGGCACCTTATTCCTTTAAACGGACTCCTTGTAGCCCAACGCCAAACCTGCTGCCTTGCGGTAAGGTTTTTGAACCAAAGGCTTTGGTTGAGAACCCTAATCGTTCTCCTGTCTAGGTCTGGGCAACCTGACAGTATCCTGCCCACGCAATACTATGAATTTTCCTTCAAACAATTTCTTGATGCTCTGGCCACCGCAGAGGATAATCAACGGTGCCCTATCTGCTGCATCTAGCAGGGTGGATAGGGGTTTGGATGCTACTGCTCAAGCCTTTCCGTCTTCTTATTCCCCTCTTACGTTTTTTCCCTCTTACCTTCCCGTTCCAACTTCATATATATCCCCCAGATTTCAACCCCTCGATTCTTGACCCTCACCCAACATGCTTTGCTAGGCATTTATCTTCTAATTTCAACTCACATGCTGACGCGGTGCGTCACCCCTCTACTGTCGACAATCCCATGTCCAAACAAGCGGTCCATTCCAGTTCATCGAGTTCCATTTGGAGCCCACGATCCTCCTTCCGTATGGCATGCCTCAATGTACGCACATTACTACAAATCGGTCAACAGGCAGCAGTTGCCCGAACATTGGAGACCCTCTCGATCGATATCTGCGGATTATCAGAGACCCGCCTGCAAGACTCGAGCTCTGTGCTCACTCTGCGATCCCCTTCAGGTGAAGTAAGCAATATGTTCTCATTGCGCCTATCCGGTGACGATGCAGCTTCGACCACTGGTCAAGCTGGTGTTGCCATTGCCCTGAGTCCCCGGGCTGCAGCCACTCTGGTTGATGGGATTCCAATCAGTAGCCGGATGTGTGCGGTCCGATTGGCTGGCTCTTGCAAAGCTTCGAAGTCGCGCGGGACTAATAGGTGTCTATTCATCATCGCTGCCTACGCCCACAAACTGTAGCGATGATTCGGTAAAGAACTGCTTCTACCGCCAACTGACCCAGCTCCTTCGCCACAGAAGAAGCACGGACACTGTCGTGCTGGCGGGGGATCTGAACGCACAAGTTGGAAAGTTGTCCACTGATGAAATGCATCTGGGTGGTCAGCACGGTGTACGCTCCCGTAATGATAACGGTGAACGGTTACTTCATTTGTGTGAAGATGCTCGCTTATTTCTTGCGAGCCCTAACTTCCGACACAGCACCCGCCAGTGGGTGACTCGGCACCTATCAGCCTCGAACCAGACTTGGACGCAGATCGATCACATTGCTATCAGTTACCGCTGGAGAGGCTGCATCCAGAACTGTCGCTCGATTTGGAGCACATGTGTGGACACCGATCATGCACTTGTATGTGCTGACATGCGGATGCGTTTTGGCGGACGCCCACGACGACGCTGTGAGCGCATTGACACCAGCCAACTGACAAAGCCAGCTGTTCTGAATGCGTATCGAAGTACGCTGACATGCGAGTTGAGTAAGCGCTCACTGGAGACAATTGATGGTCACTGGTCACATGTTCGCCAGACCTTACTAGCAGCAGGCAAATCCTCATGTGATATGTCTAATAGCCAACATGGATATTGGGTCTCTTCGCGGTCTCTGGAACTTATCGACGCTCGCCGGCATATCCCGGCTGGAAGCGAACACAATGAAACTCGCAAAGAGCTCCGGGCAAGACTCCGTGCCAGCCTGAAGAGAGACCGAGAATCTTGGTGGTCTCATCGTACGTCAGAGATGGAAGTGGCCGCTGCCCTTGGCAACCATCGTAAGTTATTCCGTCTGATACGGGAAACGGGCAGCAGGAGACTTTGTGTTAGTGAAACTATACGTGACCAGAGTGGACAACCTATCCACAATTTGTCAAAACGCTTGGAGCGTTGGGCTGATGATTTAAAAAAAAACAATTTAATCGGCTAGAATTGTTCGATTCTTCGCTGGCCAGTGATCGCCCTGCTCCGTGGGCTGTCCCTTTGGATCCACCCACTCGCTCAGAAGTCGAACGTGAGATCGGACTGTGGAAGTTGTGCAAAGCCGCGGGACAAGACTATATTCATCCAGCCCTCTAAAAGTTCGGAAGCTCTGCTCTTGTTGATGCTTTACATGAATTACTAGTGAAACTGTGGGAGCAGAAGACTTTTTCAACCGACTGGAACCGCTCCGTTATTGTTCCCATCTTCAAAGGGGGCTCGCGTTCGGAATGCGGCAACCATAGAGGAAACAGTCTGATCTCCATCGCCTCCAAATTACTCACCTCCAAAATTCCTCACTGACTGACTGGCGCCCGTGAAAGCCAGATTCGTGAGGCGCCAGCCGGGTTTCGTCTTGGTCGTGGCTGCATCGACCACACCTTCACCTTGCGCACTGGAAATGTTTCCAGGGTTGGCAGACCCGGAGGGAGAAGGGATTTTGTTGATAATCTAAACTACTATGATGTTGAGTCAGGTTCAGACTATTGCCTCTCAGGCTGTTGTTCGGGCTGAGTTTCAGTAGGTGGCAGCATACGTAGCTGAGGTCGTTCAGTCTTTGGCAAACTGATATGAGATCTCCACTTAGCGGCCATTAGGGTACACTGCACACTCCGCGTGTCTTCAGGCGTTGCTGGTAAGAAAGTTTTACGCAATCCTTTAGTAAATTTTGTTGCCCGACGTTGTGGAGTTTCGAACACTAAAAGGTTAGGTTTTAGCCAAGAATGCCAAGCCTGGACTGCTTACTCGAGGTGAGGAAGCACGTAAGCAGTGAGTACCAGAGTGAGTATGGATGGATCCAAACTCCCGAGTACCCTCCGTAAGAGGCCAACATATTGCTTACAACTTTTTATAATGGATTGTGACTGTCTCGAACAACCGAGGTCGTCCTGTACCAGCACACCTAGGTGACGTTCCCGATAGCAAATATGCTGCACGTGCGTCCCTAGCTTGTAGATGTAAGCGTGTCCATGGCGGGTGTGGATAATGTGGCATTTGTCCACATTGAATGGCAGTGCATTCCTCACTGACCAGTGCCAGGCCTCACCGGGATCACACTGGAGGATCTGGTGGTCGTCCAATCCCTCGATCGCCAGTCAACTTCTAACGTCGACGTAGAAAAGTAAAAATTTTGATGCCATAGCTTTCGCCAGATCGTTGCTGAAAACTAAGAACAGACGACGCCGAAGTACCGAGACCAGCCGTACGCCTTACTCCACTTGAATCCTGTCGGACAGTGATGTCCGAGCTGTAACCTCCAAATGCCGTTCTAGAAGAAAGTTATCAATCTATCCTAATGCTGAATCGCCGACACCGTAGAACTGCAGTTTGTTCAGGAGGATTAGATAATCATGTGCTGCATCGACTGTTTCGGACCAGTTGTCAAGCGTCATCAACAGATTCGTAGTACACCATCGATACTGATGAAATCCGTGCTGCTTCGGCGCAATGATGCCGTATCTTTCTATGATGATGATCGCTCCCATGGCTTTGGCGAGAACGGATAGTAGCGCTACTCCACGGTAATTGGCAGGGTCAGATTGACTTCTTACCTTGCGAATGGGGGAGTTAATACTTCGTTTCCACGTTGAAGGAACTATCTTATCATCTAGACAACGATGAAGGAATCCGGCAAGTGGTTGGGCTAGGTGCAGGGCTCCTACCTGCAGTGATTTAGAATGAATGTTATTAACTCCAGCAAAGCTGTGCGTACACGAGGATAGTAGCACTTTCAGCACCCTTGCTACTGGGAATGTGATGCTGGATAACACGGAAGGTATAGTGACAGAAGCAAGTTTAGTGTTCGAGACTTGTACTCCTTGGAAATAAGCGAAGCATTGGGTTCGTAATGTATAAGCCGCTTTTTGTACGCGCGTGTATACTCAACAATCGTAGTGAGTGGTGGGACGCCGCGCTGCAGCTTACGAAGTCCATTTACCTCTCTGTGAAAAAGATTGTGGTTAGAACAGAATCGCTTCCCTAGCTCCTGTTGGTGTGATAACCTATCTTCACGAACCAACTGTACAGAGTAACTACCCTGTTACGTACGCTGTCCAATTTTCGGAGCCGGGATTGCCTTCATAAAGACGTCATATCCGATCCCACAATGCCATCGATTTTAGTGTTAGCCTTCTAAGGAAGGATTTTGGTTCAATGAGACGATGGAAAGATCTTGGCTCTGATGCTCTGCTGACTACTGATGTGAAAGTTTTCGAGAATGTTTCCCTGGCTATCTCTGCAGTGCACTCAGTCATGAAAGTCCAACTAGCATCTCCAACGTATGTTGACAAAACCTGACAATGCGTTATATATTACCGCCGTTCTGCTCTATATGGGGCTATTCGGCGTAGCAAATGTACACGAACACTAAAGTCTCGTGATCGCTTCAACCCAACGGACTGCATACATTTAGGCCGACAATCATTAGCTCCTCGGCGGTGAACAGTAGATCTAACATTTTTTCACTGTTCTGAACCTGGTGTGATCAAAGACGTGGTTGTAAATGGGTGTGCTATAGCTTAGCTCTTTTAAATAGGCCTTGAACTGTTCCGCCTCGGTTGCTGGAGTTTCCAAATTATGAACGTTGTGACCTCCAGTAATGAGGTGATGGGTGTTTTCCTGATTTAGCACACTGCGTAATGCACATATTGTTCTGTGATCCGTCTCGGGAGTGTATTTGGATAATCGGTAAATCATGGACACGAGGCATGTATTGTCGTCCATCAACCATCGTTTGCACGCAAGGAGATATGCGAAACTTCTGTGGATTATCTATGAGCCCACACCGAAGGTTTGTTTTGTAGTAAAAGAGCACTCCTTCTCCTACCGTTTCTATCGTTCCGGAAAAGTGACATACAGGGTAGGGCGATTTCAGCGACGGTAATTTCCCAGTCAGCCAAGTTGTGGTGATCATTATGATATCTGGAGGCTCGGATTTCTGACGGCGACGGAATTAAACCAAATGAGCAACAAGGCCTTGTGCGCTAGTATACAAGCAGGCCAGTTTCTCAGTAACCAAAAGTAAATCCTTGGAAGTTGGACCAAGCTTAGAGATTGTGACGATCGTTGACTGGTCGGCCATTAGCCGCTTTTTGGGGCGTCATTGGCCTTTGAAGTTCGGTCTGATTATATGAATTCTGTCGGCTGTCCTGACCCTGATTGTCTCTCGTGGTTACTCATATTCCGTCGGATGCTAAACATGCCATTAAATCAACCAATTTACAAAGCTGTATGAGGAGTGGATTCACCAACTAGGTCGTCCTCAATGGGTCTTTAGTCACACCTGGTCGTGTGCGCGCTGCCTTTAATCAAAATTCTGTAGACAGCCTCTTGCGCAAATTAGACTAACTATCCCATATAAGCGATGTTATTAGCTCAGTCTGAAGTATCAGCTTCCCCAGCCGGGGACAATTCCTGTTGTCTTTGGGTGATAATACAATTCATGTCAACCGCTTTGCAAGGATATTAGCTGGCGGAGTTCCTGGCGCATTTAACTACATTGCTCCTGCTGATCTTTCTCCGCTTGCTCCGATAAGGATGTTTGAAGCTCAGGAACCCCGTAAATAATAACCGTCCGTTTTTCGTCAGATTTACGAATTTCTTCTTGGTTGCTATTCTCTTTGGGACGTTCGGTTCAAGGGCTATCCGGAAGAACACGTACCTCATGTGATTAGTTACGGAGCAGAATGGAAGACAGTAGAGCAACTTGTGTGTCATCAGTGGAACTCATTGTCACCCGGAAAAATCGAGGATCACCATAATGCACTGATTTTGAGTGGCGTGGAACCCTTCTTAGTGTCTTGGGCTGAACAGAAATGCGTCAAAAAACTGCACACTGGTTTTGGTCGACCATCAGCCTCCCACTTATGCTACTAGACAACAATTCTGAAACATCAAGACATCATGATTTCTTCTAGTAGTTGCAGGTTTGAGGGTAATAATAGACACCGTTTTCAACGGTTTAGCTGTGTGTGGAAGTTACTTCACCCTAATGCTGCTCGGTGTTCTTACTGGAGTAGGGGGTGTTCTCTCCGGCGTTCGCTTGGAGGCACCTGATGCGTGTGATGAAGAGCTTTTGTTTATAGTGGACGAACTCAGGCTGGAAGCTGCCATCACCACCATTGGCTTGGTCTGGGCTGCACTGCTGAAAAGAGTGGAATCAAGCATATTTGAGGCTTGTCGCTTATAGGAGGGAAATGAGCCAGAGTATTTACAGACACAGAAGTTGCAGTGCTGTTGGAGCCTCTGGCCCTCTTCTTCGGCTTAGAGGTGCGGATTGCGTCGGCTGGGTGAGGTATTAAGTTGGATATATTAATTTCGAGAGGGCGATCTTAGTATTCATTAAATGCGCTGTTATTGCAGTCAACCTATCGCCCTTCTTCATGAGGAAACTTTAGCGAGTAGCCTGTAGCGGGAGCCCGGAGAGCGATTCAAAGAGGCAGGTCGAGTTCCATGGAAAGTTTTACTGGTACAGTAACAGGTTTCCTGTTACCTAGCTATAAAATACGACACTGTTGACGCTACAGCTAGAGGAACGGATGATGCACAGCACACATGGCAGTCGCACGTTGCAAGCGAAACTAACGCCAAACAAAAATAGCGATGAGCAAGTTAAGCATTCGAATTAAGCAATCAGTTCAACAAACCACATCGGCGGCTTAGGAGTACAATGAAACAATTTTAGTTAGAATTTTACACAGGCAAACCGGGGAATCTCCAGACTGCTACAAAACACAAACAGTTGACGACTGGAATGAATTGGTCTTGGACAAAACCAAAATGTGTCAGCAACTTTGTTTATCTACCCAGCTTCCTAGACGGATTTTCCTATACCCTACGGATGGTACTAGCTTGTAGCGATTGTAAATGATTTGCTTAATTTTCATGTTCACGTTTACCTATTTCGCTGCAGTTGTTGTACAGCTTTGTTTTATTTAACTATATATACATACACTTGGTTTCGAGCTCGTCTTCCGTGGTGCTACCTTGGTTGCCGCTGGGTTGTTCGGTTGTGCGCGTCACTGCCTGCTCCATTCACGATCGGACTCTACGTGCACGTACACTTCGTCGTACCCCGCGATTTACGATCGTCCGACGCTTAGGCGCATCAGCATATTTTATATGTGAGGTAAACCTGACTGACTGATTATTCTCCTTTGCCGGTTCCTCCATAAGCTAATGCAGCTAGAACAGGTTACCCCTATCTTAAGGATTAGACGGCAATTCCCTGAAAACCATACGCGACGTTGCATATTTGCAATGCTGGTTGCACTGTTGTCGTTTGCAGCTACTTCTATCCGAGCCGTCGTTGTGCTAATGGCGCTCTCTTTTGACTGATCTTCTGTGAACGAGGCGTGCACGTAACACACAAACACATCAAAACACGAACACTAGGTAAGATGGCTGGCGGCCAGCGGATTGAATGTTTCAGACCTAGTCTTGACTTCCGTCGTTTGCTCACACCAGTCAGGTGAGCGGCGAGTAGAAGGGTCAATGGATTAGGCGATGTGGCTTCGCTAATTGCGGGTACACTGGTTGACAAGGTCACAAGGAGTGGCGCTTGACTTTGGGTAATAGATCAAATTCGGACGAATGCTGAGCAAGAAGTAACGGAGTAAGAAACGCGAAGTAGCTGCAGGAAATGGTATTATGGAAGAATGCTTTTTGGTTGCCGTTAATGCTTTAAGAAAGATCTTTCGAACGAATGCAGAAAAGCCACAAGTGTTTAAAACTGGATTATTGCAATAATGAGTATCAGTAACAAATCCGTCACAAAGACAGACGTGAATCAGAGGTTAAAACAATAACAATGATCCGGAAGCTAAATAGGCACCGTGTAGAACTGATAAACTTGAGTCTAAGGAATGTAAGCGCGACCATGGGCAACAAATTGGGGGAGAATGGCCCACAAAACGGCAAGAGCCTCGATTCGGATCGACTGTAGGCGGACCTTCGGTGACCAGATTACGGGCAGGAGCAGCGGATACGAGTATGTGTGACTCAGAGGAAAATCCGCAACATTCAAACAAGAAAACCACCTAATCCTCTAAAATATAAGGAAAACATAATTGTAACATGTTTTACAATAATTTGCACAGCCAAAGGGGAAATTCTCCATGTTACGGCGTAGTATCCCTCCTAGAATGGAAGCGTGGGTGACCTAAAAGCAGTACTTCAGATGGGAGTTCCAAATGGCCGATCATTTATCAGGAAAGTATTTATGTACAGTAGAAATTTAATTGTTTCAAATTCCAAGTAGATACTTGAAAACCGATCGAGTAGACATGAGTTCAGAGAGGTTTGCAAACCATCGGTTTGGTACAGTAGTTTGGTAATGTTTCGCACTTAACATAAAGGCTTCATCAGACCAGGTGAATCAGTGTGCAATTGGTGTGGGATTTTATAGCGAACAGGGGCGATAACCGCGTTACCCGAGTCTTGAGCCATGAGTCATTACAGGAACAGTTCGGGATGTCACCTCAGGTGGTTCGATCACACTGGGAATAGTCCTGGTGTTCCTTTGTGCTTCATGACATTGACGGATAAGCCCATAGTGTTGACAATGGGAGTCGGTTTGCACGTTCACTATCTGATCCACGCATCGATGCTCGTCAAGCTGGTCGGCTTAAGACCGCCCGCCGGGCATTAGGAAGCTCTACCCCCTCCATTCTATTCACGCAGTCGTCAGATTTGGCAATTTCCACCGCCTCGGCAATCAACCGCTGAGTGGTTGATCGGATACCCTTCCTAATGACCTCTACGTTTTCGAGGTCTATCTGGTGACCAGTGTCTAATGCATGCACAGCTACGGCCGAGTCTCTTATTATCGCCTGATATTCAAACTCGTTTCTTGGTAGTCTTGCAATACATCTCCTTTGCTCAGAAATTCGTGTGCGTAATTCTCTCGCTGTTTGGCCTATGTACACATGTGCACAGTCCTTACATTTAATTTTATAAACACAGTTAGTCGTCCTATCCTTGGGAAGCGGGTCCTGCAGGTGTACCAGTGCCGAACGTAACGTTCGACCTCGGTGAAAGATCCCCCTTATATTTTCCCTGTTTAATACCCTTCGAATTGCCTCCGAAGTGCCTTCCTTGTACGGAATTCCGACCGTCCCTATCCATTCGGCTGGGGGTCTTGACTGCCGGTGTAGCACTTTATGAAATTGGCGTTTAACTAGCCGTCTTGGGTAACCATTTTCTAATAGTTTGCCCATTGCCAGTTTCCGCGCAGCCTTTATGTCCACCTCCATTGTGCATAAGGTTTGTGCCCTGTAGAAAAGCGCTGAGGCTATCCCAGTGTAAACCTGTTTCGGATGACCCGAGGTGTAGTGGAGTACGCCATTAGTATCCGTTGGCTTGCGATATATTGTCGTCTTCAAATTTCCCCCATTCCTGTGAACCAGCGCTTTTCTACAGGGCACAAACCTTGTGCACATTGGAGGAGGACAAATAGGCTGCGCGGAAACTGGCAATGGGCAAACTATTAGAAAATGGTTACCCAAGACGGCTAGTCAAATTAGGACAACATGTGGAGGCGGGTCCATATAGAGTAGTTGTTGATAAGACCGTGGCGTCAGTAATGAATAAGAGTAAAACGGAGGTTGGTAACTATTTAAGAACGGTGAAGGACGATTTAGGGGTAGGCAAGTGGTACAGTCTATACCCAAAATCGGCCTTACCTCCGAGGGTTTATGGCTTGCCAAAAGTTCACAAACCCGAAGTTCCCGTACGGCCCATAGTCGACGATATACGCTCCCCGACCCATGAACTTGCGAGATATTTGGCAAGGCTATTGCAGCCTCTAACAGGGCGAACGAGTACACTCGTGAAAAACACTTATGATTTCGCTCAAAAGATAGCGAATCTCCAAATTGAGTCAGATGACTTGATGGTCAGCTTCGATGTCACATCACTTTTCACAAAGGTACGTAAAGAGAAGGCGCTAGGAATAGCGAGACGTCGTCTAAATGAAGATGTCACTCTGAATGATCGGACGAAACTAACAGTTAGCCAGAAAATCGTGGGTATGACCGTATGTCTTAACATGTTTCACCTCGTTTTTCAGTCGAAGCTTTACAGTCAGGAACAAGGTCTCGCCATGGGATCGCCAATATCCCCGGTACTGGCGAACCTGTATATGGAATAATTCGAGAACAGGGCGTTAACAAACAACATTAACTCACTCAAAGTTTGGTGGCGTTATGTAGACGACACATTTGTACTTGTTAAACGGGATAAGAAGGACGAGTTACTTGACCACTTAAACTCCATTGATGAGAGAATACAGTTTACTATTGAGTTAGAATCTTGTAGCGGCACAGTACCGTTTATTGACTGCCTGGTTCACAGGAATGGGGGAAATTTGAAGACGACAATATATCGCAAGCCAACGGATACTAATGGCGTACTCCACTACACCTCGGGTCATCCGAAACAGGTTTACACTGGGATAGCCTCAGCGCTTTTCTACAGGGCACAAACCTTATGCACAATGGAGGTGGACATAAAGGCTGCGCGGAAACTGGCAATGGGCAAACTATTAGGAAATGGTTACCCAAGACGGCTAGTTAAACGCCAATTTCATAAAGTGCTACACCGGCAGTCAAGACCCCCAGCCGAATGGATAGGGACGGTCGGAATTCCGTACAAGGAAGGCACTTCGGAGGCAATTCGAACGGTATTAAACAGGGAAAATATAAGGGGGATCTTTCACCGAGGTCGAACGTTACGTTCGGCACTGGTACACCTGAAGGACCCGCTTCCCAAGGATAGGACGACTAACTGTGTTTATAAAATTAAATGTAAGGACTGTGCACATGTGTACATAGGCCAAACAGCGAGAGAATTACGCACACGAATTTCTGAGCAAAGGAGATGTATTGCAAGACTACCAAGAAACGAGTTTGAATATCAGGCGATAATAAGAGACTCGGCCGTAGCTGTGCATGCATTAGACACTGGTCACCAGATAGACCTCGAAAACGTAGAGGTCATTAGGAAGGGTATCCGATCAACCACTCAGCGGTTGATTGCCGAGGCGGTAGAAATTGCCAAATCTGACGACTGCGTGAATAGAATGGAGGGGGTAGAGCTTCCTAATGCCCGGCGGGCGGTCTTAAGCCGACCAGCTTGACGAGCATCGATGCGTGGATCAGATAGTGAACGTGCAAACCGACTCCCATTGTCAACACTATGGGCTTATCCGTCAATATCATGACGCACAAAGGAACACCAGGACTATTCCCAGTGTGATCGAACCACCTGCGGTGACATCCCGAACTGTTCCTGTAATGACTCATGGCTCAAGACTCGGGTAACGCGGTTATCGCCCCTGTTCGTTATAAAATCCCACACCAATTGCACACTGATTCACCTGGTCTGACGAAGCCTTTATGTTAAATGCGAAACGTTACCAAACTACTGTACCAAACCGATTGTTTCCAAACCTCTCTGAACTTTCGTTTTTACCTACCTATATAAACGACACCGTTGATGCTGCTCGACTCACGAACTCAAACTAAACAATCAGTTTAACAGTCCACACCGGTTTTCTGATTGTACATTTAAATGTTAATATGTGTTAGAATTCCACACAGGGATTCTGGGATTCTCCACACTGCCACTTTTCTCTATCTACGTGGGAACTTTACGTCGCCAACCATCCTTCTGAGGACCAGTTTGTGAACCTGTTCCAGCTACTGGGAGCACTAGCACGAAGTGTTTCTAGGTGGCATTCACCCGTGTCTTCCCAATTTTGTTAACTCCACCAAATAGGTGGATAATTTTCTGGGCGTCAAATGTTTTTTTCCATTTCGTCATCACCCCAGTTTGTGTGCGGGAGGAAAATGAATTAGGACGCAGTGTCAGTAGTGGCGGCTGTGGCGGTGGCAACAACGGAAACCTCGCTTGGCCCTTGGGGTGGGCGTTTCCCCAAAAAGCTCTTTTTATGCGTTTTCGATACATATTCTTCCTTTTGTGGGCGTTTCAAGACGAGTTTTAGACTTTCAATTTTTTTAGCAATCTTTTAGGTTTTCAAAAGCTTTAGCCATTCTTGAGAGTTTCCGTACTGCTATCTTACAACACTTCACTCCACCAAAGACCGATTTCACCCTGATTTTGACTCTTCAGGTAGAGATAGCTTTAGCTGCGAGGGAAAGCCCACACTGTGTTTGACAGCCTTCGTTTTGCGGTTTTTGTCTTTGTTCCTACCGGAATGGTCAAAGAGTGGAAAAACGTGAAGAGAGAGATGGAAGGAAGACTACTTCGTTAAATCTATTAACAGGTGAAGAACTCGCCTACCAGAGATAGTCGACTTCTGAGGCTCTGTCGAATACGTGATTGCGAAGTTCTATCGGATCACAAAGTCTTAAAACGGCTGATGATATACCGTTCGACTCGATGGAATGCAATGGAGCTAAATTAAGGGACTCGGAGGGAGAGTTCTCCTTGGAATCAGTGGCCTTGGAAGTAGACAATTCTTACATAATGAGCTGCATTGATTCCTTAGAGGAAGATCTGCAGATTGCTTGTCGAGTTCAGGTTTCACATGCGCAACTATAATATGGCCAAGCATGATGACTTCCCTTTTCCCGTGAAGGCCAATGAAATAAACCCGGTCGTTACCCAGTAGAACCTTGAACTGCCCCTTGTGTGGTTGTTCGAGTGGTCTACGTAGCTTATCGACAGGGAAAAAAACGAACGAACCATGTTGCAGGTCTTGAGGAGAAAAGCATTACGTCGTTGTTATTTGACGTCAGCAAGCCTGTGTGACGCATGCTCGAAGCTAGCTACCGACTTTAATTTGCGTCGTGGTGAGGAATTTTGTGATTCTGGAAGAATAAGTCACCAGGTAAACGTAAAGGTTAGCCATGTACCAATTCGGCGCTAAACGGAGCAGATCGGCCTTTAGGGATGGTCGGATGCCCAGGAGTATCAGGGGCAGAGGTTCAGTTCAACTCAGTGCATTGGCTGCCCTGAGTGAAGCTTCCAGCTGTTGATGGAAACGTTCCGCCATACCGTCCACCAGTGGATGATAAGCGTTGGTACAAATGCGTCGACATCCAATAACTTTAAGAAGATGGTTAAAAGTCAAAGATTCTGATTGCGGACCGTGGTCGGGTATCACTATGGCTGGACAGCAATGTGAAAAGGCCCAGCACTCGATGAATCAGCGTGTTACTCTACACACAGCTACCTCTGGAATAGGAAAGGCCTTGGCCTAGCGCGTACAGCTTTCGACCGTAAACAAAATGTAAAGCATTCCTTTAGAAGGTGCCAAGAGTGCAACTATATCAAGCTGGATATGGGTGAAACGAGTTGAACCGAGCGGGAACCAAACAAGTGGAGCTGATACGTGACGCTGTATACTGGCTTACTGACAAGTTAAAGCTGCGTGTCCAGCGCGTATGATCGCTTTGCGTTCCGGTGCAAAGGTATCTCTGAGAGTAGCTCTGACGCCCAGGTGGGCGATGTCATGAAGCGTGTCAAAAACGAGACGGCGATAGGTTTCTGGAACGAGGGTCGAGTTCGTCCAGTAGAAGTATTGCATAAGATCATGTCATCAGATGATGCCAGTGGGTGCGGATTCATCTTCAAGGAAGAATCGCGGAGTTCCAAAGAACTCCGATTGGCTGACTGCGCAGCAGCCATGGCAGACAGGTCAATTGCCTACCCGGTAGAGATGGTTACGGATACTCGACGGCCTCAGCGACGACCATCTGTTGACCAGAAATGTGTCCATGATTGGTCGAGGATTGAACGATGAAATCCAGCTGACGAATCTCACTCGGTGAATGTCCAGCTGTTTGATTTCAAAAGGGAAAAACTAATGGATCATGACCGGTAGAGATGATAGTGATTACCTTCAAGGACGTGTCGAAAATGCCGCATGAGCAAGTAAACAACAAGCAGTTCTTTGTTGAACATGCTGTACTTGCGTTCCTGTGGTTGTAAGCGTCTCGAATAGAATGCGGTGGGGTTCCAACAGCCATCTGTCAATTGTTGCAGAATGGTGCCGATGGCGGATTCCGATGCGCCGACAGCGAGATTAAGCGGAGCGTTAATGTCAGATTGGTGAAACATGACTGAGGCATATAAGGCCTCTTCACTAGCAGTAAAAGCTTCTATAACGGCAAAGGTGAGATAAGATTGCTATTTTTGTGCCCACTAATTAAGTCTGTCAGCGGGCCGAGTAATTCGGTGCAATGCAGCAGAAACCTTTGATAGTAATTGGTCATGCCGTTGAAACGGCGAATGGAAGCTGTCGTGTTCGGAAGGGAAAAATCACGGGCTCTATGTTATGCTGACCAGTGCTATCCCAGGAAAGTCTATAGCCGGGATTGACGGTAACATTATTGACTGCAAACCTTTCAAGAAGAATTTTGAGGTGTGCTTGATGAGCTTCCTCGGCTAGGCTAACTACCAAAATATCGTTGATATACGGATGACGGTAGCTATTGGTTGTTGGTAGTTTTGCGCTGCGTTACGCAAACTGAGTTGCATTTATAGGAATTCGAACAAACTGAAAGATGTAATGACTGCAGTTTTAGGGATATCTTCGTGGGCGACCGGGAGCTAGTGGTAAGCAAGCACCAGATTAATTTTGGAGAACATGCATGAGCCACGTTGTTCGGGTCGCGTGCGATAACGCTAACTTCTGCGCCCGTATCCACGAGATTGCCTGCTAGATCCAACAAGCGTGAACAAGTGTGGAAATAGCTAAGCCAGCGTGCATTCTCCAAGATGAACACTAAAAGCTAGTATCTCCCAGTGTACTTATGTCATAATATGTGCTTTGGAATAGCTACTTTAAGTTTATTCTACTGCGCTTCGGGTGACATGCGACCGGTGTTGTTTGTGCTTCCAAAAACCATCTGGGTAAGCAAATGAGCAGAGGCACATGAAAACATGATAGAATGTGTCGTGTTTGTGAGAAAGGAAAACCTAGCTTCCACTTGAATTAACCAGACGCGTGGAACACAAACGCCAAAAGAGGAACGAGAAAATTTGGGTTATTTACCATATGTAAGTTCTTTGAACACTGCGATAAAAGTGGTGTGGGGTATGCGACATGGAAGAATTCAGTCTAACGAGAATGCAACTCACGCTCAGCGGAAAATCAAGTTCAGCAGCTCAGGTACTTTCAAAGTATCTGCTCGACACAATGGAGGCAGAAGCTGAATGGTAATTCCCACTTTAAATGGACCGTTGAACTAAAAGGAACGTGCTGATCAGTTAGCGTCCGGGAGATTCCCCTGTCTTTCTACGTACGATGTGTACAATATTATAAAAAGGTCGTTTCATTTGGTACCTACGCAGCGTAGGAAGTTTGCTCGTTCGAACGGCGACTACTTGAGTTTGAGTCAACCAGACGAATTGCACTTCGCGCGCTTCCGGCTTCCCGTTTAAAAGAGTACTAGCGAGGTATGCGTCAGTGACCATTTCTCTCCCCCTAGCTAGCACCATTTTACGGTACCATTAGCCAGCGGGATTGTACGTTTTGACAATAAACGTCTATCTTGCTCATTTATTCGTCTTCCTACTTTTCACTAAGGCCTGACGAACCTGAGTTTACAGCGACCGAGCGATTCCGCTATACTCACAGTCAGTATGAAATAGTAAGACAAGGTCACGAGCTCAAAAAATCTTATCCCGTTCCTGCCACTTTAGACGAAGGGTACTGAAAAATATGGAAGATAAATGTGGCAGTATGGAGCGATACAGTCATTGACGTATATTGGTCAGCCGAGGAAACCGCGGCAAGCGATTAATTTGAGGTAGTTTGCCTTCGACATTGTATAGTGAGCAACAAAGGACGCAGTAATTACTTTTGTTTGGGAAGATAATTTTGATGTTGGACGACGATCTGAAAAGTAGTGTACACAGTTTAGCCGCTGTTAGCAGAAGAGTTCGGATAGGAGGAAAGCACGAGATGAACTATGTTTTTTCTTGGGTTAGCTCGTTAATGCATCATGATCTCAGTATGATGGTGTCGCGGAACTCAGTACTCCGAGAACAAAAAGTTTATTCCATAAGTCAGTCTGAGGGAAAATGACAGCTTAATTAGCATGTAGTATTCCCAATGAATATAGCTAGGTCGCTTCCATAACTAATGACGCTACTGCATTTAGGATATTCTTCTTTTTTCTCAGTCAGACAGACTCATTTCGGCACAACCAATTATTGACCGATCAACGTGACGGCGTAATCCAATCATCTGCTCGGTTCGCTTGCGTCGATGTAGCTGCTTACTTCGACATGTTAATTCGTCTCATTCCTCTGATTGCATAATGCAATCACAAGTGGTCAACTACCGAGCGTGGTATCCAAATGTGGCTAGACGAACCTGGTGGATTAATAGGAAAGGAACTTGGAGCTCATTCTTATCTTCTGAGTAAAACATCTGTGAGCTCGGGTGTAATAGCTAAAACAATTTCCACCTAACATCTGTGATTTGTGCGGATGTATAACTGGATATACCTTCGATTGCTACTCAAGCGACTGGTTTAAACTGTCAGACTGTGTGTTAAAGTCGTCCGGTTAAGCATACTGCCACTACCTGAGGGAATACTTATGGTTGCCCAAGGAAATACCAAGAATGGCGACCACACCACCAATGGCAGCCGTATAACAAGGTCGTGTGTTGATTTTCATACAAGGGCCTATAGGACTAAAACCACCAGTCCCAAACACGACACGTAATGGAGTGCCGATAGCAGAAGGCGAATGGGGTCGTACACATCGGACCATATTCATGGGAAATACATGAAGTAGTGAAGGGATGAGGTGGATAGGTGATAGTGTCAGCACAGTAAACCACCAAATAAACGTGCGTGAGCGCAGACGGACGGGGGGTATAAAAAGTAAAACGATTATACATTATGAGCAATTTAGCTGTGCTAATACTGCACCTAACAACTAAGAGTTATCTTTTGGATCGCTATGGAGCCTAATAATGAGATACTTTTTAATAATGGGGAAGAATGACACAATACGAAGCTAAATACCAGAATAAGGCATGTGACGTCAATGAATGTACTGCACTGTAGGGGTGGTACGCAAACATACCTAGCTCTTGTGTAGAGACAAGGTAGGATTGACAATAGGAAGATTTCAAGTGGCAAATATTAAGGGTATGAGATTACAAAGGCTCTGAGTGGTATAATTGGAAGCTCATCAAATCTAGACTCATTCAGACAGTCATTCCTTGTCCTGCAAGTCACTGCACTGCTGTTTCACCCCTTAAACTGTGAACCGGTCGGATTGCGGTCTTCCAAGCGAGTGTGTTCTATCTGGAATGCAGCACTGCCGTCAGCGGGTGCAGTGGATCTCAAGCAAAGGACGTAATTCCAACTCAAAGTGCCTCAGAAACTTGCGACTGGTGTAATTTGGTGTTGATTACACTGTACGTTCAATATCATATTGTGGAGAAAGTGGCACGGTGCAAGCAAGTTATGTACTAGTGAAGGACCGTACACGGGGTTAAAATATTTCGAACGTAGCACAGTCGGACTCACTGGCGCACTTCATTTGTGGTGCCATTAGAATGTACCCTGCGCTGCGTGCTATCAACGCAGCTGGCCGCGACGAGGTAGTATAGTTCTAAAACCAGCGTCCTCCGTTTCCATGGCTGGTTGAATTGTGCGCTACGCGCCCGTCGTCCGATGATCCATTATTCGCGGAGTCCGTCAAGCCAGCTCGTTCCACCCATCCTACTCATTAATAGGGCTCTACTATATAGCTCCAAACCGTAGTTCAACGTTTTTAATGCATTTGAGGAACGGATTACTGTATATCATACGTTCCTACAAAATAGCTGAGCTGTGCTCTCTTCATCGCAGGAGAATAATGTTGTGTATTCGGTCAGCATGCCTGACGGCTAGTCTAGCCAGTAACGCGCACACAACCCCAGCTATACTTACATAAGCGTTAATTTCTCCGCTTCCCTATTGGTTCTTCCTCCTTGTGACGCCTTAAGGTACTCACGTAGTTAGACACTTGTAAGATTACAGTAGTTTGTTTTCCGTGCTCTTGACTTTTCGTACACAACAATTAATGTTCACGTTGTTGACGATGCAGTCTCCAGGTCAGTAGACTAAACTTCGATTAGAAGCGCTAATTTCCATCTTCTGCATATGTGAACATATCATTTTTCCTTTACACGTAGAGCTTTCAACAAGTCATTGATTTTTGATGTCGTAATCTAAGGCGGGAACTTGATGGATGACGGGGTAGTTAACTGCAGTCTTTGGCTAGTAGCAGTCACCAGACTCTCACTTTGATTATATTTATTTAGCTAAACATCTTTCAGAAGTGTCCGAAATAGTTCATATTATTATGAGCCGCGATGTGATCTTCATTTTCATCCTTAGCACCCACGGCTGACGGCGTGCTTAGAAATAAGCTGGAGTCTCACATGAGCAAATTAAGCACAGGTTTTAAAAATTAGTCGAGGCCAAACGCCTTCCATCACTCTTCGAATACTCAGTGATTTTTATGGATATAACATAAAACTCTGGGGTTCGTGTGAGATTTGACGTCGCTTACCACAGTCTCGAAACCTGGACTGCATATATGGCTCGGCGCAAACTCTTCTCAGGTGAAATCCGTAAGGAAACCTGTTGCAGCAACTTGTAGTTGGTAAACGATTTAACCCAAATCTTTAGCTTACGTACTTGCAGATGAACAGCCTTCGCAAAATGTGATCATGACTCCCATGACACCCTGAACTTGATAAACAGTCGCAGCAGATTAGGTAGTTGGTCAGTTATGTATGACTTGGGCATTCTTGTACTTTCGATTTATTAAAGGGTATGAAAAACTGTATCTGAGTTTATATTTTAGATTTAGTGCATAGATTCATCCCAAGGACAGGGTTGTGTATGTGCTTCAAGAGCCAATCTCTGCAATGCAAAGGTACTGCAGGAGGAAGTCCTAAACCTAACTAAAACGACATAAGCTACATTCAGTACAGGCTGGAATAAGTTGTAACTTCATCAACTCGGGAAACGGAGAGCATCACTCCTACCTAGACTGCAAATACTACCTGCTGGCGATGCTTCCTGTGCTTTCTACGAGCATGAAGTCATTCATCACAATGCATTGATGAGTTACTTGGAGTAGTATGACCCTGGCTATAGCTAACCGTGTGCCAGGAACCTCGCTGTACACGGTCACTGTACCGAAACGGTTGCTAAGGAAGTGAGAGTTAATCCCATGTGGCTGAAATTTCTGAAGCCGTTACTCTTTTAGATAATCCTGTTCGGTCAATTTCGGAATTATGGCAATGATGACAACTTTTTCTTAAAAATGAGAGGCTGGAGAGCCTTGTCTGGTCCAACTTAAGTAAAGTGAGACATAACACCATAGATCACTTTAGGTTCCTAACTGTTCAAAGCCGATAAAGAAATGCCTCATGCTCAAGCGACTGGACAACCATGGAACACCCCACAACGATTATCCCCTTCGTACACAGGAAAGAACTTTGATCACAAAAATTAATGTTCGTATTTATAGTGATGTAATAGATTTATTAACAAAGCTTTTGACCGCTGATTGCCAATTACGCTGACGAGAGTATGTGCACATTTGTATACCAACTTTGAAAGCAAACATTTATGCATGTGTACAAATGTACACATTTTGTACAAAGGGGTTATATTGAAGCTCATAAGACTAACATACGGCTTGAACAATTGCACTGTCCCCTAGCCGCATCACTGACACAGCTATCTTTTTACCCAATAGATTTTAACTTTGTGCCAATCCCAAGGAACACCTGTTTTGTGTACTGACAGAGGACATCTCGTTTGTTCATCCTCTACTGAATCGGAATCACGGAGCGGTAGCCGGCATAGGTATGTTGCACAGGTCACACAAGAAGTCTAACTATGGCCTCCATACTGGCTGCCGATGGTTACATGTGCCCCCCTTTGGACTTTCGATCTAAACTTCATAGTTCTGAGAGAAGTTCGACCAGCCACAACAGGGAACACGGCAGCAGAAAGCAACCAAGCATAGCAATGTACCGCCTGACTCCTTACACCGGTTAAACGGAGTAATAGGCATTGTCGATGCTCGCTTGACGGCCTCGTACTGATGCGCCATAAGCTGAGTCATCCCAATTCTGTATGCCGCTACTACTCGAAAGTCATTCGCACATTCCGCAATGGTGTACCGAAAAGAAACAAAGTGCACGTTGTAGTTCACAGTCGTCGGAACCATATTTCCAATCGGAGCAACAAACTTCGAAACACTCTCCGAAATTTAGCCGTTTCTGCTATCACGTTTGTTACCATCAAAAAGCAGTTGCACACACACTTATTCACTAACTGAACTTAACAATATAAACTGGCATTTTGAACTTACCTTTTGGCGGTTACCCTCACAGTCACCAGATCTCATCGATCCTATAGATCATTGTACCCATGAAGCCGTGGAACATCTCTCACTTCCTTCACAAGCAGTGTTAACTATCATTATCCTAAGCTATTTCATATACACCATGACAATATATCGTCATCTACCGGGACATGCAAGTCATTCATTCCTTTGCCCATAATCTGTTATCAGTTAACTAGTTTTGCAAGTAACGTGATTTACGGTGGTGGCCGCAATAAATGCACCCTGCGCTTTTGCGAGTAGACAAAGTGCTTTCAATTCTAAGGTCATTAACCTTATTCACTGTCCTTGAAAATGTCGTCAATTGTTGTTACAAATCTGAGTGTTTGAAAGCAATGCACTAGTTATACCGCGCTTCAGTTATGAGACACCTGTGGCCCCCGCTCAATAATGATTGCACTAACTGTCAAGCGACATGCTTCGATAGAGCAGAATCACCACGCTCGTGGCCGAAACTTCCGTCTATTGGAGCTAGGAAGTTAGCCAAGGAGCCCGCGCATGGAGGACGTCAACAGTTGACGACTCATGAAAGCGAATGCATATTTTGCCGTGAATTATGTGGCATGGAAGAGGCTTCTGTTGACGAATGTCTGTCGCCGAAAATGAACTTGCATTGCCCCCACCATAGAAGGACTACCCGCGCACTTACCCGCAGATGCATACATACAGAGTCAAGCGACGCAGAACATGATCTGAAAGTTGACAAACCTGACATACTTCCATATAGGCGGCAGAACACCTCCATCCCGACGAACCCAAAGGATATACTGTTCTACCTAACGTTGGACGACAGCCGCATTCTTGGCCCATTCATTTTCAACTTCCTACCGGGTGAGTAGACCTCTCAAGGACAGGTACCATTAATCAAAAACTCATATTTTACATTACTATAGGGTCCTTTTTAAACCAGTAACCAAAGATCGGTTAAATAGTCAAACCTGACCATCCACTAGAGATCCGACCAGAAGGGTCAGTAATAGGAATGACAGTGGTAGGTTACGATTAGATCTGGTTATGGAAAGAACATTTCAAGCAACGTATACAATTCATGCTTTCTACCTTCACAGTTATGGTTGCATTTAGTTAACTCCACTGATGTGCCAAACATTACGCTTCCGAGAGCTGAGTGGGACAGGTAAAAACAATGCGTGGATAAAGTGTTTGGCATACCGCTCTAAGGAATCAACTTTCCACTTTGCTTGCGAAATTCCACGGATCATCTGCAGATGGCGAATGATCGCAATAGACCCCATGGAATCCCCCATTCCTTCACATCTACATTGCCGCGTACTTGAAATGAGGAAGAGCTGATGTGGGAACTATGGTTTCGTCGTCACCCATTTATAGTACGCGCGCAGGGATGAATCATCCTAGCAGCAAAGCGCAGATTTCAAATGCGAGTTGTGCAACCTCGGCATGTGCGCATTCCGCAGGTTTGATAAGTAACACTGAAACAATGCACAATAATTTATAACGGATAAAAAGCGAGTGTTGCTCAAGCCTTGTAGGATGATGGGAGTGTGCACTGCAAAACCAGTAGCAAGAATTGAGAGAAAAATGAGGAACTTCGGGTGACTCACCAAGTTATTCACATAAACACAAATACAGATTTGCTCACCGATATGTTACGGGGAGGGCTGATAAGCAAATAATTTGGTTCGCATTATTTCGCCTTCCGATTACAACGTAATAAGTCACGTAATGCGAATTATCTTGGGTCACCAAGAAGTCTTTTAAGGGACGTGAATGCAAGAGCAAAAAGGGGTTTGATACTTCCTTTAGAATGAACGGAGTGAGTATAATAAATCAGAAGGTAGAAATAATAACAAATAGGAAATTTTCGGGCTTTAAGTGACTCACCAAGATATTCAGATGAACACGGATAGAGCATTCCGTGCCTCTACGTTCCGGAGAGGACAGTGGAGCACAAAGTTTGGTTCGCGTTATTTCACGTATTGCTTGTTGCGGATTGTATCATCTACTACAAATGGGATATCACATCGTTAGATGGTTGTGCGAAAACCACTAAGTTAGGGTCAAAACGACGTGGCTTGGAAAAGGGTTGCATGTTTGTGACATCCGAAGGGATAACAGTTTTGTCTTTGATCAAGTAGACTATAGTGCGCAGCAAGTTCGAGCTGGTGGCGTTTCCTCTTGGTAATACAACTGTGTTTCACCAGATCGTGACGAGCATGATTGAGATTCGCTTGCATTAGGTACATCATGATAATATTTCCCCGCAACCGCCGATATTCACCACTTTACAGGCTAAGAGCTTGCAGTGGGTTGTTCGGGGAGGTGAAGAAAGCCCCTAACGTGTTTGGTCGCCTTATCTCATGGGGCTTCAAGCGCATGAACATCGTGCTTGTACCACGGTTACCAGATTTTGATATCATATTTTACATAGGTCCCATGTAAACGTCCAACATTTTTGGAAGCTAGAAGGCTGGAACTTCATGTACGCGCCTCTCAGAAGGCCAAAGTGATGACTGGCTCGTGTCGATGTTTTCTGGGTCTGCTTCGAGCAGTCAAGGTCATCCTTCACAAATTTTCGAGATGGGTTTTCTGTGTAAGAAGCCGCAACTGCTGTTCCACAAATCGATATTAATGGGTACGTTTATGGCGTGTGCTCAACGCTTTACACTTGGCCATGTTAAACTACAGCACATTCATGAATGGCCCTGTCAGTTTTGCTTGCACGGCCATGCAATCGTCCACTGTCTTGCCGTCATAGATCTTGACATCGTTTTCAAATAGTAGAAAGCTCGACTGCAGTACCCTAGCAAAATATTTGATGTAGCCTAGGAATTAACGTGGTCCCCTGGGGTCCGTCACACCGGACTTCAATTAAGACGGAACTGGCTCCGCAGACTCCCTCATACAGCTATTTATCCAACCCAGGAGAGGGTCACCGATTCCCTGGCTTCGAAGTTGGTGGAGCAGAACGCGGTGATCCAGGCGGTCAAACGCCTGATAACTCCAATTATACTGCTTCGACTTCTACTCTATCCCCGGCTAAGTCCGGCCGGCTTGGTTGGGTTAGTAGCGAATTTGTAGTGCTGGATCGAATTTGGCGGAATCTGTGCTACTTTGACATTGCGATGTTGTTACTCCTAAGATATCCCATGAGCGCCTCTGCGATAATACCTTCCATAAACTTGGATGGTACCGAGAGGACAGTTACTGGACGGTAGTTTGATGGCTTAGCACAACTGTTACTGTTGTGAATAGGAGTGAATAGTTCATGTTTCCACATCGTGAGAACCTACATTTCAGCAAATAATCTGAAAGAAGCGAGCTAATGATTCGTCGATGTTCGTAGCGGCTATCTTTAATGCCTTCGGTCTTATATCGTCTACTCCAGGAGAGCTGTGCACGTGTGGACAGTAATCTGTTCATCACATTCACCCAAGTGAACGTCACGTGGATTAGCCCCGAGGGCAGTGTTAGCCTTGTTAAACACGAGTGAGATGACGATACACACTGAAAATTGCGGGTGCATTGTTGCCGAAACATATTGGCGGTCTCCTGCGTGGTTAGCGTCTGACTACCTGTCGCAAGTAGGGTTGGGATTCCACTCTACACATTAAGGAGCCTGTTAACATCCCTGTATAGCATTTTTGGATTAGTACTGGAATTTCTCGTTACACCTTGTTGGTGCTGGCGTTTGGCTTCACGTACCACTTTGACGCAATTGTTTCGTTTTGTAAGTACGCTCATGTATTCGGCTGAATCCCTTTGGTCTATACATTTGTGATTCCAGATCTTAAAGAATGAGTACGTTTGATTCGGGCCAAAATGTCTGGTTCCCATGCATTTGTCACTATCCCGGTGAACTGGGTGACAAACTGCATCCAGCTGATATTGGGCGGCTGTTCTGCTAGGACAGATCAATTGGTAGATTGCAGGACCTCCGACAGGATGTCGTAATGGATGATGAGTTGGGTTTCCTCGTTTCCGCCGATGTTCTCCGCGTAACAGTTGTAACGCAAGAGCAGCGTCGCATGATTTCTATATCCAAGCGGTGTACTTATGGTTACATATCGACCAGGTGGTTCGTCACCCATTCTGAATAGCGTGGGAGAGGTGAAGTGGTTGTATAGCGGTAAATCGGTGATCACTTCGTGCAAACCCCCTTGTATTTTTCTCTGAAGGCAGCTGGGACTTTTATTGCGTGTAGGTTAAATTCCCCCACCCAAAAGACGCGACTGCCTGACCGCGGCAAGACACACTCCAGAAGTTAGATTTCCATATATATCTATGGTGGAAATTGGAGGGCGGTGAACTACATATACTAAACTCACCACGGATTCACAGGTGCTTAAGGTGCCAAAGAGAATCCGCAACTTGCTTTTCTTGGTCAATGCTACTATCTATTTGCGGTTAAAAGCGGTAACACAAGATTACACCGCCTTATCTGCTGGATCTATCGTTTCGTATGAGAATCATGCTGGACTGAGCTATCTCAGCATCAGTGGCCTTAATATCCAGCCATTTCGCTGTACCATGACGATGACGAAGGGCGTTGCAACCGAACGAGTGCGAAGCTCGGTTTCGCACTGAGAGAACTTAAGTGTTGTTATCATCCTCCTCAACATCATCATCGTCATCCATACACGTTAGCTGAGGTGGAGAAACACACTTCAACTAATGTGCCACAATACAAAAAGGATAGCTACCAGAAAGTTGCACTACAAACTGTTCAAAAGCAGGTAGCATAATGTTAGATATTATATTGTGTAATTCGTATGAGATCGGAATTGGAGGGAATCTAAAAGTGAGGGGATGGACAAAGAAACTTAAAATACAAACGCCACTGGGGCCGGCTCTTCACCATATCAGCAAGTGTGTCCACCCAAACGTGTTCATCGTCCTCAGGACCCCAGCCAGGCAGTCGGGATGCACCCAAGCAGGAGGACCAGAAGACTGTTTGTCTGAACTCTAACCATTGACGAGTCTGGTATGAGTGTCTGAAGGTGCTAAGCACCACCCAGCATAGCTTAATGGAACATTGAGGTACACAAACTATCGCACCACGATAAGATCCAGTCTCATCGTGATGGATGTGTTGTTATGCATGCAGCTGAGTGCCTCAGAGGTTTGCAGTGTATTTTTGGATGCAGATGTAAGGTGGGAGTTTATGTTGATCATTGTGGGGTCGGTTGTAAGTTACGTTTTTGCTGAACTGCTGACATGGGTCACTGGGCCATTCCGGGTTGATGCGGAGAGTTTTCAGTGTTTTCAGCGGCTGATAACCTGGACATCTTTCAGCTGTTTGAGCGTTTGACATCTTCACGGTTTGGAACTGCATGCTGACAGGACCGAACATGAGGCATTCTTGTTCAGTGTTTTCTAATTAATTTGTGGCCAGGTGACTATCGACTTTATAAGTATTTGTATGACAGGATCTATCTTACTTGCCGCCACATTTCGACCGTAATGTCACCGGGAGTTAGACTGCAGTATAATTTTCAGCACTAATGGACTGAAACAATTGTCTATAGGAAAGAATGGTAACCTTGAAGTCAAGTTGACATTCGCGTTCACAAGATAGGAAGGGAGCACTTCACTAGTGAAGCGCCGTTCATCGGGCTCATGCGTATAAGCCACTAGCTCGTTTGATGTCTAAAACTCCATGACACTGTGAACGGGGATCGATTCTAGTCTTTTCGTTGACGGTAGTCATCTGGCAGTACTAGTGTTCCTGGAGTTCGTTCTAAAAAAGGTTTGAAAAGATACGAACAGTGCACGGGATAGTTTTTGGACGAGCGGATGACAAGAGAACAGCCTCTATGTCATCTCCAAACTGCTATATTGTTTAGAGTAACCGTGGTTCAGTTTTTGTACAGAGTTTGAATGACGGACGATGCGCACCAGATTGACCGTTTTAGCTTGGACCGCGATTACATGACACATGATGTCCTACTGTTTACAGTCGTCTAACAGTCTGTCTTTGGTAAAGTTTGCCTCGAATTCAGACACAATGGGAAATAGAATAGAACCATTCTGTTTGCAGGGTTGCTTTCTTTTGTCGGACAACACATGACATCTTAGGTCCCACGGTATTATTGGCGGCATTAACCACTCCTTGTTTGACAGCGGTCGATACCGCGATGGACACCGCCTCTGTTCTGTGGGTGGCAACAACAGACACGTATATTGTCCATCCCTTAGCAGTATTGGATGTACCGCACAGCTTTGTTAAATATGTGCTAGGAACACATCATTAGCAACGGCCCGTTATATCGGGGTAGGAGCTTGCGGGGCCGGGGTGCCTAACTCTATACTGAATACTGAATACTGTATTATAGAGCAAGTAGAAATGGATTCTGCTCTTTTATCTGACCTGGTTGCACTGTCCCGAATTGGGGTTTGATGCTGGGCATGGGGTTTGAGTGGATGGATGAGTGGAATACCCGTATGTTCTGAGGAGAACCAAACGGATTCGAGCACATTATTGCAGACGTACCTCGCACTGCCGCGAATAAAACATTAAATTGTTTACCAGCTGCTGGCATGCGGAAGCCATGGGGGCAAAACTCGTCTGGATTCCGCTGGAAAGCGCACCACTGACGAGGCCCAGAATGTCGAAACAGCGCTGTCTGGTATTTTATTAGACTTGTCAAGGCCTGCTGATTGAGAGTGAACTGTGATGAATTAGCTGTGAATCATACCAAAATCCCCCTACTCATTAGTGATATAAAAATTGTCCGTATAGCTTCTAAGTCCTATGTTGCTCGTAGGTGCAATGCCGAAAGTCCTAGCTTGTGGGGCTAACTGCTGTTCTCTGCACAGTTCGTAACGCATGGCAGTGGAGCATGAGCCGGGCTATATCGTAGTCAACTGTCAAGCAAGAAGGTCCGCGGCTGTCACCCATGGACTAGTGTCACTAGCTGCTGGCATCAGGAAGCCATGGGGTCGGAACCCGGCAGGGGTCCGAAGCAAGGCGTACGACTGACAAGACTCAGGAGGTCAAAACAGCGCTGCCTGGTGCTTTTCTAGATTTGCCAAAACCTGCTGACTGATAGTGGACCCTGATGAATTATCCCTGGTTTATTTATCTATGCCTGCGCACTTCGGATGTCATACATTGCCGACTTTACAGTATATTATTCCAATGCGTACACAGCTTTTAATATCTTACTTAACGTTTACTTGGGGTAGTTTAAGCTTAGCTTTTCGTGCGCAGGAAGCTTGTGCCATAGTGATCGCCAATTTAGTTACCTTTCTGTGAAGGTCGTCCGCCGTACTGCTTAACGGATCAGGATAATCACATGCGTTTCAGTCAAGGTGATGAGGGGGCGCACACAAGTTGCACAAAGTTCTCAAGAGCAAGTGTGGACGCAAACATGTCGAAACACGTTCGCGTTTTTCGCTGAGTGCAAGGTCACACGGTTCACGTCGTTCTGAGCTAATTAAGGTTTCTTCCTAAACGGTCGTCCGGTGTGTCGGCAGAATGCGACCGTGTCCTTGGGTTGCAGCCAAACTATGGTTTGGTAGACGGAGTTTCGTGCCCCGGTCTATAAACGGTCCCCGATCAACATGTTGAATGGCAAGGCGAATTCGTCTAGAGCGGGGGGCCACAGGCCTTTCTTCCAAGCGGGTCGTATTGCAACCGAAATGACGGCTGCGGGCCAGATTGACTTTTGCGCAATACTTAAAGGCGAAAACGTAGATACTTAAGGAAACTATTGTAAATTATGTTGTAAATATCCTCCTAAATATGGGTGAGTAACGTGCGAAGTACACAAAGGAAAGGAAGACAACATAGTTATGAAGTGAAAATCATAGTAACAGAGTCGACGGTAACTGAACGTTAGCTTCCTTACTTACGTGCATGCGCCTGGAAGTTACATAAAGTTGCGGAAAATGTTAGTGAGATCCTTGAAATTGAAATTTAGCCTTCATAATATCATCAATGTTTGCTTGGGAATGGCTGCAACCGATCGAGATAACTGCTTTCAAATGTTCACCAGACAATTTCGTTCGATGAGTTGATTTCACCTGCTTCATTTTGGAAAATGTTTGCTCACAGGCGCAAATTGTTCCAAACACCGATGTCATACAAGCCGCCAATTTTTTTCAGTTCTGGACATTTAACCTCAGATAGGGAGTGGTAGAAACCGACAAGTTTTCCTTCCCAGTGTTTCTGCTTGAAAAAGGGATTCGCCTGCGAGTCACTTAGCTTTGATAGTAATTCAGCTGGAACCTCAGTATTGTTACAATCCTACTGATTCTGGAACAGCAGAATTTCACCCTCAGTCCTGTCAAGATCTGAAATTCTTTCCAAAAAATGCTTTTTCAGTGTACGAATAATTGCTCTCGGGAACTTGAGCAAAGTGGCTTCGGCCGTCGTAACGCAAAACTCCTAGAAACACTTAAAATGAGGCTAATTTTCTCCTTCCAGTTATATTTAAATCAAAGGCAACTTTTGTCCTAATCCTTTGATGATTCTGTACAGAGCACAGATGAGGTTGTCCTTTCGTAGTTTCAAGTTCAGCTCATTCATGAGGGAAAGGGATGTGTGAGTTTTCAGGTGGTCTGCCGGAGGTCATATTATGCCCCACCAGAACCCGTTCTGGTGGCGTATGACCCAAGGCTCGTCGTGCCGAATTCCTACGGCTAGTGCTAAGTAACTTGCGTAGCCTAAAGAACAAGGCACACGAGGCGGGTCTACTTGTAGGCAAAATTCGTTTCGGCATACTCGCTTTCATTGAAACGTAGTTGTCCCCAAATATCATGGACAGTGAAGTAGGTTAATCTGGCTATGAACTGTTTAGATACGATTGCTCTACTGGTCGTGAAGGTGGAGGCGTCTCTCTTTATGTGAGGTGTAAACTGGATGTATTGAGGACCTGTGTTTTCCAGTCACTGTTGAAACTCTGTAGACTATTGTGTGCACTTTCTCCATCGAGTTTACAGTTGTAGTGGCATATTGAAGTCTTTGAAGGATCCCCAAGAAGGATATTCAGTTTATTCGTACTCAGTCTGCAAATAGGTGTCTACTACTGGGGGATTTCAACCTCCATGTGGTCACTTGGGCTGATCTATCTTGAAGTTCGGCGGTGGGCACTTTCGGTTTGGATCTCCTCGAGCTAACCTTCCAACTGACTTTGCTTCAGTACGTGCACCTCTCGACTAGATACATGAGCACCCAGCTGCCGTCTATCTAGGATCTTATTTTTGAGTAGTCACTGGATTCAGTTAGTGACATTGCATACGACTCTCCTCTAAGAGTCAGCGACCATGTCTGCATATCCTTACGAGGTGCTCGCACGAAGTATCAACAGGCCACCGCTGAAGCATGTCCAAATATTTCGCTGACAGACTTTAACGCAATGGGAGGCAAAGCTTCCAGTTCTGCGTTGTGCGATCTCTGTGGCTGACCTTATTGAGTCAGCCTGGAAGAAATCTAAGGTATACCTCTCTGAGATCTGTGCTACTCACACCCCACACATCAAGAAAAGAAAGACATGGGGGTAGCCTCCATGGTTAGATTATACAGGTAAATACCTACTCAGCAAGCGGTCTAAGTGCTGGCGAACTTACCAAGCGGCTTCATCAACCTGCACATACGAAAGCTATCGAGCTGTTAGAAATAAATGTAAACAACATCTTAGGGTTGTTCGCCTTCCGTACAAGAAGCATTTAGCTGACGCAGCCGCAACGAATTCAAAGAAGTTCATAGCTTACATACAGAGGCGCAGCTGTACAAGCTCATCTATGCCAGTATTACTACGAGCAAGCTGGACCAGTGTGCATACCGACTATGATAAGGCTTGTAAACTTAGCGGATAGTATACTGGTGTTTTTGCTCGCGAGACCTCTCTACCATAGGTTGAGCTGGTCACAAGAGTCCCGGAGGATTTTTGCCTAACTGAAATCAGCATAACAGACACAAGTCTTCGGGCTATTTAGTCCCTCCAAGCTGCCTAGTCTCCGAGGTCACCCGTTGAAGCTGCATAAATTGCGTCCTGACCGGGTAAGGACGGAAAGTCCCCTGTCACGCCCAGTTTTTGAACGTTGGAAATCGCTTCTGCAACACGTCGTTAGGGAGTCCGCGGTAGAGGGTTTCGAGCGTCCGTTAGATGCTGTTGGATGGCAGTACCGAACATTCCCCTTCTCATAACCGACTTGTGTCTACAACTTGCTGATCGTTTTTTTCTATTTCTGATCATACCTTGGTATTGTCATTATTTATCTTACATGCCTTCTCTTGTTTTCTTAGCTAACCCTTCATTCTTCCTGGCAGGGATTGCTGAGCAGGAAAATGTGGGCAGTAATTGGATGGACAGGGTGTGATACGGTTTTTTGTTTAGGCTTTACAAGATCTCAAGCAGACCTATCAATTATCGGTTCAACGGTAGACATATTAAGGAACCTTCACGGGGATTACCTTATCGTTCCGGTCCCAAATGAACTTGAACTTGATTTCGACCATAAATGCCAAATTTGACAGCTAGGTAGGATCTAACTGCCATGGGTCGGCTTTGTGTTTTTCATTCAGGAACACAGCTATTTCGGATCGGAGCTTGTAAAAACATACTAGAAATTCACCGCAACTGAGGCATCGCACTAATGTGTGGTTAGATAAATCACAGCATTCGGAATCGCTGTTCCTCAGAAAAAACAGGAACTGACGGTGATTAAGAGCATGTCCCTGAATGCAGTGGACTGAAGAAACGACTGGTTCGAGAACACAAGAAATATCTAAGTCTATCCTACAAAGTGCTTGTTGAATGGCAATAGGAATGAAGACCGGTAGCTTAGGCTGCTCAGATGGCTGTTGAAAAGTTCGCTGGTCTTGGCAATTTTGTTGCAAACGTTTCGTCACAAATCGAAGTGACATCATCAGTGCGTAGTTGAGTGGCGTGCAATAGCGTAGCGTAGCGTAGCGTAGATGAGCCTCGGTGAGAGTGCGCTGAGCGTGGTGCGCATGCGTTTTTATACCGTCAATTTTGGCCGTGGAGCCGCACAATCCTATTGGTTGGGACTTCGATCCGCGTTCAGCTTGGTTGATGGGCAGCTGACCTTTGACCTCGCCTCCTTTGTCTGGTTGCTCTTGCGAGCGAGTCTGCCGTCAGTTCCGATTGTCTAGTCACACGTTCCACCGGATTCAATCGATCGATTTGGCGGTCGTTCCTCAGTACTGTGGCGTGTACTGCGTCCAGCTCGATGTGTCGATTGATTGAATGCGTTGTAGAGTACCAGGCTTCCAAAAACTCCCTCTCGTGTTTTCTACTTCCATGTGCTAGGATCTTTACATTCTCCAGATCGAAATGGTGGTCTTCTTGATCTTCATGCGCAGAAACCAATGTGTGTGGATCATGCCTTCTGACGGCCGCCTTGTGTTCGGCGATTCGTGTTCCAGTTTGTCCGACGTAGATTTTATCGCAGTCACTGCATTTTAACTGGTAGATGACATTACATTGGTCGGCTTGATTGACTATTCCTTTGGGCCTTGAGATCAATTTCCTTAGGGTGGCACTTGGCTTGTGAGCCACAGAGATTCCATATGATTGCAGCAATCTTCCTGTTAGTTCGGAGACGTTCTTGATGTAGGGCAGCACTATGCGTTTGGTTGATCGACCAGACGACTGTTGCTGATGTTGCTGAGGCATTCGTTTCTTTAAGCTTCTGCTGAAACTTCTGGGATAACCGTTGTTTCTAAACACTCTATATAG
This sequence comes from Dicrocoelium dendriticum, assembly GCA_944474145.2. Lineage (NCBI taxonomy): Eukaryota > Metazoa > Platyhelminthes > Trematoda > Plagiorchiida > Dicrocoeliidae > Dicrocoelium > Dicrocoelium dendriticum. The sequence goes on from OX104064.1 coordinate 85,690,117, forward strand.
TTGATGTTCTCCCTGTTTCCGTGATTCGGCTGTGCTGCAGTGCGTTTCCGCTCTCTTGAACAAGGTTTGAATGCAACTCTTCTTGTGAGTCATCGGGTGATTGCTGTGGTAGTTTAATATCTGGTTCATATGCGTTTTCTTCCGATATACGCACGTTTCCATAGATCCGTCTGTATTCCTAGTGACCAGTACATCCAAAAATGGTAGCTTGTTATCCTCCTCTAATTCAATCATAAATTTGATATCCCCGAACGTGCTGTTGAGCAAATCGTGCGTGGCCTGTACTCTGTCCCGTTTTACAATGACAAACGTGTCGTCCACATATCGTATCCAGAGTTTTGGGCTGATAGATGACAATGCAATGCGCTTCAATTTCTGCATTACGGCTTCTGCAATGAGCCCCTAGATTGGTGATCCAATGGGTGTTCCTCTCAGTTGCTGGTATACTTGTCCATCAAAGCGGAAATAAGTGGTCATGCAGAGGTTCAGGCGTTCCCAAAAACTTTCAGGTCGTATGGTTGTCGTGGGGCTTAGTTGATTCTCAAGTAGTTCTCGCATGGTTTCTTTGGCCAATTCATGACTGGTTGAAGTGAAGAGTGCGGTGACATCGAATGAAAGCGTTATTTCATCGTCTTCTATTCTGACACTCCGCAATTTGTTGAGGAATTGTTCAGCATTGTTGATGCTATGTTCGGATCCGGCAACCAAATGTTTCAATCTCCTCCACAAATCCTTTGCTAGTTTATATGATGGGGTCCAGGGGAGCGAGACGATTGGTCGTAAGGGGACTCCAACTTTGTGTACTTTTGGTAGTCCGTAGAACAGTGCAATGTTTGTATCATCAGCTTTCATTCTCCATCTCGCTGTGGCGGTGAGCTCGTTCTTTGTTGGTAGTTGCTTCAGCGTTGCGTTAATCTGGTTGACTAGTTTTGAATTTGGATCTTGATCGATCTGGCGATATGTAGTGGCGTCTGATAGCAGTTCTTTGGCCTTGTTAATATACTCCAGTTTGTCTATTAGCACTGTCATGCGCCCTTTATCCGCTGGAAGGATTACAATTTTTTCGTCTTACTGTAAGCGTCTGAGTGCATCCCGTTCCTCCTTGGCTAAGGTCTGTGTGACTTTATTCCAAGTAAGCACTGGGACGACGGTCTGCCGTATCGGTTGCTGGGACTCCTCCGACAGTCCATTTGATTTCAATGCGTGTTCTAAGCTAGCCAAGTAGTCTTTGGGGCAAGCATCTTTGACTTTGAAGTTAAGCTCCTCAATCAAGACATCCTCTTCATTTGAAGTGATGTGCCGGCTCGGAAGGTTTTTGACCCATCCTTCACTGCTAGTGCAGTCATTTCTCTTTGTCAGTTTGCCTAAGTTTATGTTCAATGCAATCTTGCGTCGGTCCTTGGTGCTTTTGACTCGACGTTCATTTGCGGATACCAGCGCTGTTCGTAGCTGAGGGTTAATAGTACTGAGACAATTGGTTCTATTGTCCGTTAAGGCTCTCTCATATTTGCGTAGGCGGTTGTGGGCATCCATTATTATCAGTTTGACTATGCGCCTCTCGTATTGTCTTGCTAAGTTCCAGACAGCTGAATGGTTTAGCACTGGTTTGTGGTTTGTACACGCTGGCAGCAGGTTACTTCTCAGGCATTCATGAAGGAAGTATAGCTGTTCGCGTGCGCAAGCTTGTCGACATGCAAAGGTTTCCCAGCGAGATGGAGAATGAAAGCTGATGATACAAACATTGCACTGTTCTACGGACTACCAAAAGTACACAAAGTTGGAGTCCCCTTACGACCAATCGTCTCGCTCCCCTGGACCCCATCATATAAACTAGCAAAGGATTTGTGGAGGAGATTGAAACATTTGGTTGCCGGATCCGAACATAGCATCAACAATGCTGAACAATTCCTCAACAAATTGCGGAGTGTCAGAATAGAAGACGATGAAATAACGCTTTCATTCGATGTCACCGCACTCTTCACTTCAACCAGTCATGAATTGGCCAAAGAAACCATGCGAGAACTACTTGAGAATCAACTAAGCCCCACGACAACCATACGACCTGAAAGTTTTTGGGAACGCCTGAACCTCTGCATGACCACTTATTTCCGCTTTGATGGACAAGTATACCAGCAACTGAGAGGAACACCCATTGGATCACCAATCTAGGGGCTCATTGCAGAAGCCGTAATGCAGAAATTGAAGCGCATTGCATTGTCATCTATCAGCCCAAAACTCTGGATACGATATGTGGACGACACGTTTGTCATTGTAAAACGGGACAGAGTACAGGCCACGCACGATTTGCTCAACAGCACGTTCGGGGATATCAAATTTATGATTGAATTAGAGGAGGATAACAAGCTACCATTTTTGGATGTACTGGTCACTAGGAATACAGACGGATCTATGGAAACGTGCGTGTATCGGAAGAAAACGCATATGAACCAGATATTAAACTACCACAGCAATCACCCGATGACTCACAAGAAGAGTTGCATTCAAACCTTGTTCAAAAGAGCGGAAACGCACTGCAGCACAGCCGAATCACGGAAACAGGGAGAACATCAACTATATAGAGTGTTTAGAAACAACGGTTATCCCAGAAGTTTCAGCAGAAGCTTAAGGAAACGAATGCCTCAGCAACATCAGCAACAGTCGTCTGGTCGATCAACCAAACGCATAGTGCTGCCCTACATCAAGAACGTCTCCGAACTAACAGGAAGCTTGCTGCAATCATATGGAATCTCTGTGGCTCACAAGCCAAGTGCCACCCTAAGGAAATTGATCTCAAGACCCAAAGGAATAGTCAATCAAGCCGACCAATGTAATGTCATCTACCAGTTAAAATGCAGTGACTGCGATAAAATCCACGTCGGACAAACTGGAACACGAATCGCCGAACACAAGGCGGCCGTCAGAAGGCATGATCCACACACATTGGTTTCTGCGCATGAAGATCAAGAAGACCACCATTTCGATCTGGAGAATGTCAAGATCCTAGCACATGGAAGTAGAAAACACGAGAGGGAGTTTTTGGAAGCCTGGTACTCTACAACGCATTCAATCAATCGACACATCGAGCTGGACGCAGTACACGCCACAGTACTGAGGAACGACCGCCAAATCGATCGATTGAATCCGGTGGAACGTGTGACTAGACAATCGGAACTGACGGCAGACTCGCTCGCAAGAGCAACCAGACAAAGGAGGCGAGGTCAAAGGTCAGCTGCCCATCAACCAAGCTGAACGCGGATCGAAGTCCCAACCAATAGGATTGTGCGGCTCCACGGCCAAAATTGACGGTATAAAAACGCATGCGCACCACGCTCAGCGCACTCTCACCGAGGCTCATCTACGCTACGCTACGCTATTGCACGCCACTCAACTACGCACTGATGATGTCACTTCGATTTGTGACGAAACGTTTGCAACAAAATTGCCAAGACCAGCGAACTGTTCAAAGTCCATGTGCTTGTTGATGTAGGATGCAGTGAATGAACAGATAGGCCGGAATTTCCAAAGCTTCCAAGTGATTCCTGATATGCCCTACCAGACCCTTCCTCAATCCAGCCAAATTTTTCCTCCTTCAGCTCTCATATCTCGCAGCTGATTCCACAGTAGAGTTTAATGTTGCAAAATTTTGTGAATTACTACGAAAAATTCTTTTCCGGTTTTGGTTCCATGCATTCTGCAGACCAACGCGAAGGCCGCCGCTATTTGATAGCTCGAATTTACTCCGTGAATGAACACGATAAGTTGTGACGTACTCAACAGATCAGTAGACTTATCCAGCGCAAGAGAAAACCACAAAATGTTTTTAACTTTATGGCGTATCTGCAGCACTGCGTTCCCTCCAAGTTCTTCTCTTCTCCGGTCAACAGAACTTCTCGAAAGGTTGATAGTGGGAAACTAAGCGGCCTTATCAGGACACAAATCATTCACTGCTTCCATTATACACTATTTGATCAAGTTACCTTCAGTAAACGGGTTACCTCAATTAGCGACCTTATGAACTATTTTCTAACTTGTACGAGTGGCAGCTTCCTTTTCAGTAAACTTTCCCGTAAAAAGATTTCTTTTTGTTCCAAAACTAATTTTCATCTGCTCATATCTTTTGGAGAGTTGCTTCCCAGACTATCTGGAGTATAATAATAGGTGCTTTTTTCATAATGACGCCGAAGATTTTGCCCTCAAAACCGCTATACTTTCGCCGCATATGACACAGTTGCATGTTAAGTCCTTTGCCTCTACGGATATAGATTTCGGGCTTCCGCCAAGCGCAATGAAGGAAAATATGATACGGTGTAATTTTAACGTACAATTCCTATTTCATGGAATATATGACAGGCAAATTGACGGTGTGGAAATAGGCCCCCTAGGACCACTCCTTGCTGACATTTTCCTGCCGAAACTTGAACGGGGAGCTTTGCGACCGGTTGTCTAAACGTTTCATTCGTATTTGTGATAGGTGGATGACACTTTCATTGTTTGTGATTCGAACAGAGACATTTCGCATCCCTTAGCTCAATTCGACTGTGCACATCCGGCGTTACATGTCACCAGTGAAGTGGAAAACGATGGAAGACGGGCCTTTTTAAACGTGTTGCTGAGGCGACGGAACGACGGCTCTGTGGAGAGAAACGTTTTCCGGAAGTCGATATGGACGTGCCAATACACACACTTTTTCAGCCTTGTGCCTTTGCAACACAAGCGAAACTTAGTGTGTTGCTTACATTACCATGTTGCCAGAATGTACACCCCAGAGAAGCTGGACGAAGAGAAACCTCGTATCTTCAGGATATTGCAAGAGAACGGATATCACTTTCAGTTTATCAGAAAGCATGCCATGATTATTCTGCGCTCCGAAATCACCTTGACCGTACCAAAAATGGATCTGTTTCTATCTGTGCCATTCAAAGGAGATGTTGCCTTGGACTTAATGCAAAGTAGACTCTGAGCCTCAGTGTCTTAAACCTACCCAGCCGCCTATCTATATGTACTTACTCAGACCGCTCCCTTTGTTACCCCGCGTCTCAAGCGCAGGCTCCCGGTCTTGTCCAAATCATACGTCCTATATCAATTTACTTGCACCTGTGGTACAAGATACCTCGGGCATACAACCAGGCGTCTGTCAAAACGGGTAGCAGAGCACTGCCCATGCTGGTTAAGAAGAGGCATGGGCAGAAACATAAACAGTGCTATCATGGAACATCTGATCCTAAGCGGACACGAATTTCAAACATCGGATCCGTTTAAGATCTTCGACTCGGTCTCACCACGCTAGCCGAAGGCTCGCAGAAGACGTCTCTTGCAGATAGCTGAAGCAGTTTAAATCAGACTGACCCAGCCGGGGCCTTGAAAGCTGCGATACCCTGTACAAGTGCTTCTCCTACCCTGGCCACGCGGCAGTTACTCGGGATCTGACACTAACTGTTTACTATCGGCTGCGAGGGCTACCCTGAGAGAATCGACCTAGGCATCGATCTGACCTACTGACTCCGTTCAAACTCTTGGCTTAGCTGTCCTCAGCGTAGCTGACAGCAGCTTACCACGTTGTATGTTTTTCTTATTACTGTAATGGCCTGATGAGAATAATCGAAAAGAGATCTCTTCGCTATTTGGACTTATTAGCTACGAATAAACCCTTCAATCCCTTCATCAGTCGTTGGAAACACAACATTCTGCGTCCACTTTCCTCCTCTTAATGGCCATGTCAAGCGGTGCAGTTCACGTGGACTGAAAAAGTATGTGGCACTGAAGTAGCAACCTACGAGAACACCTGAAAAGCAGAGAACTAGCGGCTGCCGGTGAAGTTACGGCTCAGTATACATGCATGTGAAGCTTAGGTCATAATGCTTATAGCATTATATATATATATATATATATATATATATATTCCACACAGCGGAGGTTGCAAAATATGTGAATACGGCCGACTGAAATAAGCAGCTTGCGGCATCGTTTTTCAACTCCGGTTCCGAGAATGGCAACCGGACTTTCCGCAGTGACACCGAAATCACCCAACGACAACGTTTCCGCCCATCTGATTTATCACGGGTACTTCACACACTTCCTCCTCTCGAAGGTAATCGGATTTCTGACCTGCGTTGAAGCTCCTGTAACATCTTCCCATTGTCTTTACGACGTTCCACTTCTCATGGACGTCATGGGCTCGAAACTTATCACAATGACGTGACAAGCTCACCTTTACAAGAGGCTTTCTTGCAGTTTTCTAAGACAGTGTGGCTTGCCTATGTCACTTGAATCAATTTCATGCACAGCCTCACGAACGCCGCGGCGCATGCGTGTGAAAGATACGACTGCGTGGGTCACATGCACACTAACCTGCAAGCAGGTGGAGGGTATCAAACGCAATCTCTAAGAATGCGAAACACAATCGAGCTAGCAGTGTGAAGTACGGCATTGCAGTGTGAGCGTTCCCGTTCAATTGGCTATGTGCAGTTTATCGTTCAAACCGTCAAAGCTCATAGGCGCCATGTAGGGGTCAAACATAGTTTTGATGCCGCGATGATAATGCATGAACATGTTCAAAAAGAATCGGGTCATGCAATGACTTGATGGAAATGCATTAGTGCGAAGGCCGTAAACACAGGACTAGGATAGGCAAGTGAATTAATTGGGTGTTCAAAGTCGAGTGTCGTTCGCGGGTCGAATGAGATGACGTCGCGGGCCTTAGGTTGGTGAACTCTGGCCTAGGGTGACCAAGAGAAAGTGCAGACCGAAATTGCGCACAGCCAAATACCCACGTACATAAATGCGCACACGGAAGAATGCCCACACTAAAAAATTTCCACACGGGAAATTGGTCCCTTAAAGTTCGCCACAATTGACCATATTATTTTTATGCAGCACCAACAAGATGTCTTTTTTGACCTTTGCCTTCTAAAGGTGCTCATTATTGCAATAACAGCTAAGCTGCCCACCAGTTTAATCGCTCGGCATGTATTGTACTGCGCCTTGTAAGCCAAAATCAGTGTGGTCCAGTTAGAACACTAAACCTTCTGAACATTGCCCAATTACTGCAGTTTGTCGAGGCATCAACGAATCGAAGGCCGAAACCACCTATGTGTGGACACCGAGTTCGTCGCTAGCCTTTCCTTGCTTTATTGGGGTCGGTGACTATGGTCGCTGAGTGGGGTGCTGGCCGGCGTCAAATGGACTTTGATCCCCAGTGTTTGGAGGTGCAGACAAAATCTGAGCGTTTTTCTCCTTGCGCAATTATACCTGTGGGCATTTTGTTGTTCGTAATTTTCGTGCGCGCTTTTGCTGTGTGCGCTTTCGTTATGGAACCTTTGCCGAGAAGCTGCGGGGGGTTTGCTGCGACGATACGTGATTTACTATGTAGCTGCTCCGTACAGTCGTAAGCTGGGAGGAGTGAGAGTTTGTTCGAACGCATTGGGAATGCTTTATTGAGTTAGACAAGGCGATGCGTTGGACAGTTGGAATATCGAAACGTTGTGCGCATGTTTATCAGTGAAACAGTGCCCGGAACTTATTAATCCGGGTGAATGCAGGATGCACACCTAGTGTTCCCGGAAACATGGTTTCTAGGAGGGTATCTTGTCAGTTCAAGCTGAGTGAGCATATATGCATTGATGTGCGACAAACTGCGGCGGAGTAAATCCGAGAAATCGTAGGTTGAAAAACGTGCGGCAGGCAGGCACGACATGCGAATCAGGTGTAATGGCCTAGTTCGTCACAAAGCCCTTCTATGGTACATCGTGCAGCACCGGCATAGATGATCAATCTTTTGTGACTAGGGATTCGGGCAGCGGAATCATCAAAACTCATCACACGGAGTCAACTTGGTCTTATGATATGTGGAAATAAATGAAGCCTATAACGGGACACTTGTATGCATGCAATGGTAGTTAACTTATAGTGACGCTGATAACATGTACAAGATAGCCAGCTAGAATGTCGCAAGAACACTTTCTCTTTTCGTGCCAAGCATTCGTGGAATTCTTCCGAATTCTCTCACTTCTGCTCCCAAGTTAACCGAGTTCAAAATCCAAATTAATGACTCAGTACACTACTTACATTGACGAGTCAAATCTAAGTTATTGGAAAAGTTACAACTTGACTAGATAATGTGCGAATGTAAAACGTAAGGTGAGATAACCTTTGCACCTTATCCGTTAGTTTGTGCATTTAATTTTTGCTTTCGCCACCAAACTTGTCAAGAATCTGCTAATTTGTCCTTTGTGCATCCGTTATTCTGTTGTTTCATATTACTTTGAAAAGCTCCTGCTTACTGTATAAAATCCGCCTAACTTGCTCCACTAGAAACTCTAGGGTCCATGGTTATTTGCGCTTGCGATGACGGGTTGTCGGTTTTGTTTATAATCAGAATTATCTCAGTGACGTGTGGGATACGATTACCTGGTGAAAGATATCACGTAAATATGTGCCCCCATTAATTATTGTATCTTCCTAGAGTGCGATGTTATTATTGGCTTTGGGGAACAGCTCAAACATCTCCTTTTATCCAATCTTCTATTGGCTAATACTTAGCACACACACACTCAACTCAACACAGTACAGCTGCTTTGGTGAAACCGATCCCTCCTAGTGCAACTGGTCATTGCATTTGAATACCATACAGCACCTGGGAAGTTTGCATATATCCACGTGTTTTTCCCTCATGCTGCTAATGATGCCGTTATAGAAAAATACTGTTTCTCATAAAGAGTGTCTAGCATGTGTTACGATATAGGGAAACCTTACTGAGCCATTGGTTTGACCACAGTGATCAGCTGACAACCCCTCTACATCTAGGACTCCAATCTAAGGGAATGCATTGCCTTTCTGTACCTGCGTGCGCATCTTTTTTGTCACCATCGGCTTAGTTGATGGTATAAGTGCACGTTGGTGCTTGGTCAATTAAATCAGCCC
>OX104064.1:85704035-85782441 GCA_944474145.2 Dicrocoelium dendriticum
TGGTCAATATCGACGACTACGGGGAGATTTGATTTTGGCTTATCAGATTCTGACAGACCCCAATCATACCTGCCGCCATCTGCTGGAGCTCAGTAACAACAACAATCTGAGAGGCCATCATCTGAAGCTGGCAGTGCAGTACAGCCGTTTGGAATGTCGACGGAATTTCTTTTCCGTGCGTGTTTGCCAAGCCTGGAATGCTCTCCCAGAATCTGTAGTCAGTGCACCCAACCTGATCGAGTTCAAAAATCGAGTTGATAGTGCACTCACTTCATTGCACTATCTCCCATAGTACAGTCTAATTTTGAGAGATCCAAAATCCACACTTTAAAAATAATTTTCCCCCACGCAACTTTCAACAGTGGATTTATATTTATATTTTGACGCTTCAAACACAAACACTTTGCCCCATGCGAATTTCAAGGGGCGGTGACTCTTTTAACCAAATACTCCATACCTCATGATCCCCTCCGGAGTTATAGTGGATTATTATTTTGACACTTCAAACTCGGTGAGTCCACAAGCTTGTAGTGACTCGTTGTTAAACGATTTTACTGAATTGGTTTCCATTGAATTTTCTTACACTTCTATGAGTTTCGCAATGATCAGCCTACGGGATTAGTCAAGCTTTAGCTTTTATACACATATAAATCCACTGTTCCATTGTTCCGTTGTTGACTTCAGCAAGGCTTTCAACAAGGCACCGCATGAGCTGCTCCTTTATACATCCGAGGAATCTACGTCACTGAGAACTTGCTTTTATGGATGTCCGATTTCTTGAACGGTCGCTACATGCAGGTGAAAGTGAATGAAAGTCATTCTGATCCTGTACTCATGACCAGTAGTATGCCCCACGGCTCTGTCCTTCGCCCCGAACTATTCACTATCTATATTAACGAGGTGCCGTCCGTGATCCAGTCAGATTTCCTAATATATGTAGATGAGCTTAATTTATAGATGGAGATACCAATTTAGAGAATGCAGATCGATGAAAAGAGGCTCTGGATCTTCTGTACAATTGGTTGATCTAGTGGCAATTGCTCATTACTCGCGACAATTATTCCGTTCTATCGATTGGTGCGTCTGAACCATTCGGGGCCTACCACATTGGTGGTTCGCTGCTCAAAATGTCGCTAATGAGCGATCTCGGAGTACTTGCCAAGATAATCTCAGGACACTCCGAAGAGAGTCGCCGCTGTTTATGGGATATTTTATGTCCTACGAAGAGATTTCTGTCGTCTAACCCCGGGGCACTTCCAACTTCTGTTTACTTCGCAAATGCGTCCAATTCTTGCATGCGGTTTTCCTGCCGCTTGTCCTCCCGACAATTTCAAATTTGCCATGATTGAAAAGGATTAGTGTCGAGAATGAATATCCGCCTCTGAGCTGCGTGATATACACTACCCCCTCTGGCTTCCAAGATTAAACCTGTTTTCTCTAGATCACCATCGTCGCCGTGGACATTTATTCTTCACTCTAAGTATTCTCACAGGACATCTGGTGAGGAGCTGCAGGAGTTATTACATTTCACTGTTGGCAATTCAGATGAAGGTCACGATGGAAACCAAGGAGACTTCGAGCATGGTCCAACCTTACCCTGTCCACTCGTGCAGTGAGTGACTGCAACTATTTGCCTGAACTCATAGTAGACGCAGAGACGAAAGATTGTTTAAAAATACTGTTGGATTCTTATTTGCTAAATATGCCGGGATCTTGCTGTTCCCATTGTGTGGATCTCCGTTTTGCAATGATCGAGTCACCTCTGCAATGACTAGGAAGTGAGTACACTGACAAAAACCTTTCTGCTCTCTCATCATCATCATCAACAGCAGTACATCAAACATTTGCACTGATGCTTCGCTGCCATACAACCATGATGACCTATGAAATAATGAATAATAAGTGGGAGATAAAGAGGACTTACTTGAAAACCTTAATGCTTTAAGCAAACATTCAGGGTCAAGGCGCCTACACCTTGAGTTAGCAACGTACCGTCACAAACTACTGGCTATCGTGCAAAAAATAAAGCGGCATCGGCGAGACTGCTTCTATGCGGTTTCACTGACACGCGTCATAATCAGCCATTATACCGCAGATAACACAGCACCAAACACACTTTAAACAGGCAATCCGATTAGGAGACGGCAGCAGACGCGCCACTGGTGTCGGTTGCCAGCTCTTCATATATATATATATATATATATATATATATATATATATATATATGTATATATATGTATATATATATATATATATATATATATATATATATATATGGTTGGCGGCATCCGATTTCGGATTTGCCTGTCCCCGTGGCCAGCCACAGGACGCCTGTTCCTACAGAGGGACCATGGATAGCTTGCGGTGCACCACCCACAGCTCCATCCACACACCACATATCCATTGTAAACCCGAAGGAATAAGACCGGGAGGCATGCGAATGGGAGTCACATTTCATCAACGGAACCAGCCCACACTCCTTCACAGACGAACACCAGCACGCCGTATTTGGGGAATCAAGCGCACACAGTGCGGTGGCTGGACCGTAGTCGGCTTCACATTGAGTACATGGAACCACTCTTTGCGTCCAGCACGACCAAAAGGACCGTGCACCTCGTCCCCTCCAGCAACGAGCAACTGTCTTCTGGAGCCAGATGGACGAGGTAGTGGGTGATAGACAAGTAGGCTCCTTGTCAACATGCACATCAAGCGCATCCACACCTGGGATGTCAAACAACAGCCAATCATTCGAAATGCCGATCTCGAATAAAGTAAAAGCATATGACGATATAAATACTCGCTAAATGAGCATATAGAAGGAATTGGTTGTAAGTGAATCCGTGATAAGTACAAAATGTCCGAGTTATTTAAAAATTACCACGCGATAAAACTACGCAAGTTTACCACAATTTGCATGAGCGACGTGTGCAAGTTAGGAGAAGATTATCAAGTACGCGGAACAAACCAAATAATGTGGAATGAATTTTATTCATATTTAAAAGACCTAATTTAGGTGCAATTTGTTTTGGCCGAACTGCAGCGAAGAAACATCACGAATGCAACCTCAGCCTCAGCATGGGGATATATATATATATATATATATATATATATATATATATATATATATATATCACTGGGAGTAGGATGTCGACTGACAAGCAGCTTCACAGTAAGCTACATATCCGCGTATCAAAGGCAGCTGCGGCATTCGGGAAGCTAGCATCCCGGGTGTGGAACAACCATCATCTTACCATTGACTCGAAGCTGATAATGTACAAATCTATTGTACTGTCCATTCTTCCATACGGTAGTGAAACATGGACTATGTACCGTCGGGATGGGTGATGTCTCGAGCGGTTCTATCAACAGTGATCTCGACGGATTATGCGCATCGGTTGGCGCGACAGATTTGTGGACACGGAAGTGCTGCGCCGAAGTAGAATTTTTGCAGTAAAGCGCACACTTTTGCTGAGACAACTGAGGTGGCTCGGTCATGTGAGCCGTATGGATTTGACGCGGATAACGAAGCAACTATTATATGGTCAGCTGAGTATTGGGAAGCGGCATGTGGGGAAACCAAAGTTACGTTACCAGGACATGATCAAAGTGAGCCACTCACGTTCTAATCTTGATTGCAGGTCATGGGAATCGAAAGCAGTTGATCGGCGTGCATGGCGCGATCTGATCACGAAGGCTGTTGCCAACGTGCAGGTGAAAGACCTCATGCATGCAGAGAAGAAGCGGCAAATGCGAAAGCGGCAGGCCCCGATGGGTTGTACTCCATCGACATCGAGCGTATAGTGCTGTAGCACGTACGGTAGAGAGTACCTGCGTCAGGCAGGCCTAGTAAACCATGAGCGAGGCCACTGGGGACCACCACCGAAGCAACGACGGGTCCTGTAGAGAACGTAGGCAGAACCGGCGCAGCGTTTGTAGGTAGGCTGCATTCGATTTACTATCCACTTGCTTGCATGCTGGGTCTCTATTTCAGGTGGAGGGTTTGCTGTTTTGTCTCATTATTGCTTACGTGAACTATATTCTATTAACTTGCACAAGTCCTTTAAGCTAAATGTAGTTAAGTTTAAGAACATTTTCGCGATTGTGACATATTTTCAAAATATATGTTCTGTCATATCGACTCTATAGCGGATTATTTTTGGCAACCAATATATTTCACGTGCTCATTGATTAAAGTGCTTCGTTAGCATATATGTATGCATTAATCTATTTATGTTGTTTGATATAGTCGTTTCAACTGACTGGTTGTTGGTTGGTGTCCCCGGTGTGGCTGCGCTTGATGTGCATATTGACAAGTTACCTACCTGTCTATCACCTACTACCTCGTCCATACTGGCTCCAGAAGACAGTTGGTCGTTCCTCGGCGGCACGGGGTACACGGTTCTTGTGGTCGTGGTAGGCTCGAAGAGTAGTTCCATGTACTCAGTGTGGAGCGGACTACGGTCCAGCCACCGCATTGGTATACTTGATTTCCAAATGCAGCGTGCTTGTGTTTGCCTGTGAATGAGTGTGGGCCGGCTCCGTTGATGAAACGTGGCTCCTATCCACATACTTCCCGGTCATATTCTTTCTGGTTTACAATGGATATGGGTTGTGTGGTTGGAGCTTTGGGTGGTGCAGAGCAAGCCACCCATGGTCCCTTTGTAGGCGCAGGCATCTTGTGACTTGTCTTAGTGACAGGCAAATCCGAAATCGGATGCCACCAACCACGCATAAACACGCTAGATATATATATATATATGTATATAAATATATATATATATATGTATACAGGGCTTTTGAAGTACTATGAACTCTAAGTTTAATTTGGTCACACATCATTAAATCCCACAACCATCTGACTGATGGATTTTGACTACCCAATGTAGTAAACATTGATAAAAGTTGACATTAGTCTTTAGACTCGTGATCCAAGTAAGCGCGTTGTCCGAAAGTAAAATTCATGGAGCCGGAAAGTACTATTTGAACATAAACCTTCGATTGGTCGAGAGCCACCTTCAACTTAGGAGAATGAACTGTTATGGTAAAATATGTGGGTCACCTTAAAACACTCGTTATGTGAACGGTTTGTGACACCTAACATTCTTCGGCTTCGGAGCAGTTTCCAATGAGGGAACTACGCGAAATTCGCTTCGAAGGGTATTTTAGTTCCCAGTGAGATTAGGTGTCGCAATTCATACACGTTGTGAGTACATGAAAAACGACAACCACTTAGTTATAAGCCATTGTGACGATCCTTGTCACCGGCGGTTAGGTGGCTTAGAGTTCTAGGCTTCAGTTCATGTCACGGGTTCAAGTCGAAGTCCTGCTGTCTCTGTCTGAGGAGTGCAAACAGGACAGGACCAATTTTCGAGTGCGGTGTTTAGGGAGGACATCACTTGACATTCTTCAAGCTCATCACAAAGTCGGATATTTTGTCTTCGAAGATAACTAAGCACGATTGACTTACAAATAGTTCCCAGCAAATCAGAAGCTCACAACTATGCGAAGCATATTCTTTTCGGTAAATCTCTTCGGGCGTTAATAACTATAGATCAAAATCAAAATACTGATTGACTACTGAAAGCAAGGTCCAAACTGAATCACAAAATTTGTAGGGTCATTTCGACGCATAAAAATTTGAACGGCATCTCATTGATCAATATCGTAGTCAATGGGGCTAGCAAAGCGGATAACACACACATCCATACGGTCACGGGTGAAAACTGAGCAACGGTGACAATCGCTAGTAGCTTGTCATGCTCAAGGTCAACAACTCCCGCCGAAGGGTGTCCATGGCGGAGGCTAGATCAAGCTTTGCACCTACATCCATTGTCTTCACGGTTCTGGTTTTAAAACTCTGATTGCGATGACTTTGGTCATGATTCACAGACGTTTCTGGAGTCATTTTGAGTTGCGTATCGGGATGGTATAAATGACAGTGAATCAGCCATTCGCTTGAATTTAGTGCCTTTTCAGCTAAAGGTTGAAGACTAGAACTATTGGCGTTGCTGTAAGAGTTGATGTGACTTAGCTTGACTTATCTACATTATTCGAACTGTTGGACCACTGCAGTCTTGTCATTAAGCTTCAAATGTTGGGCATTGGTGCTCCTCTGCTACAACGACGTCTTGAAGGGAAAGCTCGTGAATCCATGTCAGATTTCATCCAAATCAAAGGTTATGTACCCCGAAGTTCACTGCCTTGACTTCCTCTAGTATTGATCTTTCTTAACAATCCAGTGAGCTTGCTCACTTCAACTTGCTTGCTTTTTGCAGAGGAAATCAAAGTTTGGTGGGCGAGCAAAGTTCTAAGTGCCCGCTTGCAGTTTCAAAAGAAACTAATCCACACTCATTTTGCTATGAGAAACAAAAAAGGGTGGCCTTGTAAATTACAAAACACCATGTGTGAACGGCCTTGGCGGACGAAATTTTGATCGACAAGTCCGCTGTTTATTTTCGTCATTCCTTTTCATTTTGGGAGCGCTAACCGACCATCCAGTTGGACACGTTAATCTTCAGTCATTTTACCCACAATGTACCATTGACCATTAATAGTTATACAAGACGACGCTCCCAAGCAACACGCCGCCAATGCTGAGATGTGGTCAGGCTTCTTGTAGAAAGCAAAGGTATCCAGTCTGGCTGCATAGGTCACGCCACAAACCAAAGTATTCAATTAACTTATTGGTAAACAAGTACGCTGTTACATGAATTATCGCATTTTTGGCGTACGTTATATTTCTCGGAACTATAGTTTCCAGCACACTTAGAATGGTGTTGTACTTATTCCAAACAGTTTTATGTGGATCGCATCTAAGAATATACAACTAATTACTTTTCATCTGTCGAATATTTGCAGCTAGAGGCATCTTGGAAATATAGCAAAAGTGGTATTGGTATGTCGTCCGCTTTCCAACGAAATATGTACCTAGTGTATTTGCATTAACTTGTTAATAAATTGCAAGGGCTGTTCGCTTTTATTCGTTCAAACTATGCTCCCTGACTAACAAGTTACACAGTACTAGAACAGCCACACTTAGCTGCATATTAGCTAAGCGGTGGTTAGTCTCTGAAAAACAAATTGCTACAGTCTACCCTATCTCATATTAAAGCTGCAAGTATGTTGACTAAATCTGCAGCCTTTGGCTGCGCATTCATTGCAACTGGGAGACCATAATGTATGTAGCACCCAGGCGTTTGCGGCACAGTTATCATTACATGTAGAATAAGTCGGGGTAATTCCGCATCCAACCTTTTAAAAAACGTCTAAAAAATAGCAGTCTAAAAATAGTCACAACCAGACATATTACCACTATAGCGATACTTTACATTTAATGTTACTATAAGAAATGTGCTGAAAAACCACAATTCCAACCAAGGTATTAGCATTTTACTTCTATTTTGATAAAACAGGAAAATGGGGCCATTCCACACCTTCCGCCCTAGTTAGAAGTTTTTCAAACATCATAACCAAGGAATTGGCAGGCACTTGAGTTTGTCTGTCACAAACTAAAGTTCACAAATATATTTCTACTCGACAGCATCTTCGGGGGGCAAACAATCATCATCACTCTCCGACATAAAAAATTAATATTTATGTAAGATTCCCAACCATTCTCTCGCTTTTCCGTGGAAACATTGTCGACCTGAGCTTACGAACAGGACGGTTTATCTTTGTCTAAAACATTTGTATCTTTCTGATTATGTCAACTGGATGGTTCCTTTTTGTCCAACTCCCTTTTACGCTTACGACCATTTTTATTTTTTGCAATCCCCTGTGGTCTTGTGATTTTTGCTACCCTTGCTGATTCTTACCGCTCCATACATACCTGAGCAGTCAGAATATCTCCAGAATGACGTCCCATTGGTTTTTGATCCCTCTTTCATAAATCAGTCTTAATCGCCCAGGAGCAATTTTAAAGCTACTCTCATCAACGTTATAAACTCTTTCGGGCCTATTCATACTACCACTGATTGTTAGGATTTCCTTAAGCAGCTGAAACCACTTGTCAAATGTCGGCTTATTTGCAGCCGACTGGATTTTTGACTTTTTATGCTGCTTTGAAGTTCGGTACATCAGTACTGCATGTCTGTTACAAAAGTTGCACAACCAGTTGAAATTACCCTCACAAGGGTGTGTAATTTCCCGAACATACAAGTAATTTGTCAATCACGAACGTAAAATCATCTCAGGAGACAAATAATTTAAACATAGACAAGTAATAACACTAACAAAATTAGCTTGTATTCCTCGAATTCCGGCAAATAATGCGTTTTAAGACAATTAGAGACTTTTTAAAAGGTGGCTAGCTTGTGTGTTTTTTTTATCTCTCTCTAACAGCTTGTAAATGGTGCTGATCTTATGTAAGCAGGAAACTGGCAAATTGGTGTCTCTAAAAGGAAGAACTCTTGCAGAGACCAAAACTTCCTTTCATTTGCTGAAAAGTTCCCGGACAAAAAATGGTTTGAAATTATCCCCGGTGTGGAATTACCCTGACTTACTGTACCTCTTATTTCTCAAATAACAGGTCTATGCGAACAGAAGGAGGATCAGTTCGTCGTGTACAGCGGATTTCTTGATATTCTGAATCATTCAGGTATGTTTGTGAGCAGGCTAAATGATGACAACGGGTGAAACATGTCTCAGTTTGCCCCTACTTTCCTTATGCCCTTACGTCCTGGACGAAAAAAAGTAGTTGGAATTTTGGGATTCCCATTCTTGTTGACATGAGGTTCAGGATAGAACCAGGCTTTCAGAGCGTCAACGATTTTATCTATAAAAGACCCTTATCATCACATTCTCTGTTGCAGGTACCGTGACTCCAAGAAGATGCGGACTAAGATCCCAAGATCCATAAACTCATGTCTTCGTTTATGCGAGTTGACGCTAAATATTGCTTTCCGTCCATAAATAGTATCAGCTAACCACGTGATTGCGACACAAGGGGTTATATTTGCCGTCTTGAGATGTGTTCGAGAACAGCGGGTGGTGAGCGGTTGCCAAGAAACCACTTTCCACTTATGTGGCGTAACCCGAACAAACCTGTTGTGCATATGGCGGTCGATTCTAATCCGTTTGGAAAATCGTTGTTGTCTGATCAGTCATCCTGAGCGTTGGAGCACGCCATCACATCTTAAGCCCTGCAATACAAAAGATGGTGGACATCTTTGTACACAGTACCAGAGTACAAAACTGTTCGCTCCGTGGTCTGAGCAATACGCTAATACCATATAGAAATATCTAGACATTGATGGGACCTAGCAGATTGGCTGTCTTTCGAAAATATTCGAAGCGTTGGGCAGCAATTTCCTCGTGCTTTTAACCACAACTCAACTTTCTGTTATATTTGGGGTTAACAGTATCGAACGACCCATTTCATGCAGCATTCCTTTGTAGAACATCCAGTCCATGTTCTTTCCGCTCTCATGCATGAGTGAAACCAGGTAGATCATTCGAACTCTTAGTGGCTGCTCTACTTTTTCGTGTTTCCTGATTAGTTCTATTTCAATTATTTCTGGTGAAACATGACAAAGTGTACTACATGTAAAACCTAAATACGTCCCCTCTGAGTTGCTTTCTTACAGTAGATTCAGCTCAATGGCAAACGAAATCTGATTTATCTCCAAGAACCCGGGTGCATAATGCGAAGGTGGCTTTGCTACACATTCAGCTTGGTGAGCCGTCTTTATATATGCAGTGGTTTGACTCTGGCTAAATAACAAACCATCTATCTTCCTATTAATACGCGCTCGTAATTTATGACTACAATTTTTCCAGGTTAATTGTAATCAAAATCAACACGGCTATCGATTCCATAGGCCATCCAACTGATAGCTCAACTTCGGGTGAATTCCTTAAAGTAGATTATTGTTCGTAGATATCAGCATCAGCTTTAGGAACATGCGGATTGCTTTCAGCCTATGTTTGTTGTGTCCCACGAATTATTGTTGGTGGAATGTCGCGAAATCGCAAAGCATAGAAAACAACCTGAGACCTACAACCATAACGGAAGCCGTCATGTCTAAGCATACTACGTGGTTAACCTGTCTGAAAGTGCATATCTAACCAGCTGAACGGATGATGCTTTTTATGCATGGTACACAGATATTTAAATACACGGTTTTATTAGTCATTGCCAACTGCGATCAACGTGGTTACGGTGGCATCTATGGTTACTCTGGAAATGATGACCAATATTTCTTTAATAACCAGTGACTGCTTCGAACTCAGAGTACTTGTTCAGCACCCTGTAGCTTGCGTCAGTAAAGGTGGCACCAATACTGCCATTTGGGACCTTCGCGAACGTCGCATTCTTATCACCGCTTACCAGGACGCGAAAAATTCACTATGTTCACACCTGCGCAAACCGAAGACGAAGCTGACATAACGCGACATCCACCCTAATGAAAATTGTCAGCTACAAAGCCACTAGTTGGACAGCTGATAGCGAAAGCCGTTTAACCATTCTAAGTGTGCTGATTCCGTACATCCAAAAAGTCTCCTGTTATTTAATCAATAACAGTAATGGTTATTTAAGTAAAATACTGTTGTGGTCCATTCATCACCCCAACTCCCATTATATTAGCTGGCTGATACACAGCGAGTCTCTTCTCACTGATTGTGTGAAATCCGGTCAGTTAAATTAATTACTCTGTATAAAGTCTGTTAACTCCTGATGGAGTACGGATACACAATCTGCAATTTTCTGTTGCATGCAACATTTGGCGTTGCGAGGCCAAAAATGAACCTCTCCATTCAGCCCCCATCACTAATTCCGACGGATTGCAGTAGCAGACCAAAATCAGATGCTCCGTTGGCTCCGTTGGAGAACCTACTTCCAAAACTACTTGGGTTTAATCAGCGCTTTCCATACTGCTCTTAGTGAGGAAAACAAATGGAAGCTGCTTCGACATTTACTCGGGGATGAGGGGCAGCGACAATTTGATGTTTTTGGTCTACTAGGATGTAAATCCCTTAAAGAAGCTTTCATTGCATTAGATCGCAAATTAGCTTACCAAATGAATGTGTGTACAGCAAAATACCTTCTCTCCCACATGCATCAGGAAACTGGTGAACCCTTGAAGCATTTCATTGCCCGGTTGAGTCGCACAGTACGACCGTGTGATTATTCGTCCATTTCCCAGAAAAATTCGAATACAGTATACTGACTCAGCA
This sequence comes from Dicrocoelium dendriticum, assembly GCA_944474145.2. Classification (NCBI taxonomy): domain Eukaryota; kingdom Metazoa; phylum Platyhelminthes; class Trematoda; order Plagiorchiida; family Dicrocoeliidae; genus Dicrocoelium; species Dicrocoelium dendriticum. The sequence continues at coordinate 85,715,211 of OX104064.1, forward strand.
ATTGCTTTCTGGAATTGCCCACAACTGTATAGATGAGCTGATGTTGCAAAAAATGGCGTGCACATTAAAGTGGGATCGAGCTTGCGAGTTAACCAGAAGGAAAACTGAAATTTCACTGCAAGCGAAATAGTTCTGTTCGACCAACCCAGCTGAGATAGCAAAGGTGCAATCTTTCCGACAAGCCATCTTGCCATCGCTGTGGAACTGCTTCTCATAAAGCCAATTTTGCCACCTCCCGCATGCCGCTTCAGGTACAAAACCTGTTACGCCCGATGTTATCGTTCGCAGGCCATCGCAACAAGGATGCTACACCTGAAAGCCATATTGCTGATCCATCACAGGAAAACATTTGTTCGCTCCTCGCTAACGCCAACATTTCAAAAACTTTAACAATATCCGTTGGTGAACCAAAGATCCCCTCCGATGATGTTCGTACTGTCTCATTCCCTATCATTAAATGCACTGTTCCAGTTGAAATGGAGATAGATTCTGCTTCTACAGTTACCGTCGTACCTTTGCAAATGTATGAACGCTACCTATCCCTGCATACTTTATAGCCTAATTCACATTCATTTTGGGATTCAGGATCGTGCGCTTACAGCGGCATTCGGTAGCTGTAGATGTTGCAGTACCCATTTCTTAGGATAACTGATGACTCTAACTAGGAAGAAACGTCACGGTGGCTTTGCAAATGGTGCCATCTTTCAACTGCATGTTTGTCTCTTCCGGCAAAGTGACACAACTTTTTCAACAGTCCATCGGACGTATTCCATGTAGTGTGCATCGCATTCGGTTGAAGCGGGATGCAAAACCCGTTGCCATTGGTCAACCTTGGCCTATTCCGCAAGCAAAACGTCAAGCTGTCTCAGCAGCCCTGCATGAGACGTTAGCAAATGCTTTGACTGAATCCATCGATTGTTCTGGGTCGGTGCACCCACAGGTGAGTGTCCTGAAAAGTGTTGACACTGTCGGGATATGCAACGATTTGCAGGGAGAAAATGAGCAACTTGTCCCAGAGCGATTGGTGTTGCTATCCAACGAAGAACCCACTAACTCTAGCTGGTGCAAGCGTATTTTCCAGGCTAGATTTGCCAAGTGCATCCTTCCGTATGCCATTGGCCAACAATTCGAAGCATCTTACTGCCTTGCTTGCTCCTGATGGCTTATTGCAGTACAAAGTGTTGCCAATGGGTTTGAGTTCTGCGCCGGCTACCTGACAAAAGCTCATGACTCACGCCTTAGCAGGTATTGTGGGGCAGGCTGCATAAATGGATGATACCTGTGTTTTCGGCCGCTCACAAGCTCATGATGAAAGGTTACACAAGATCCTTCGGTGGCTCTATGATTTTGATTTACGTCTTAATGCAAAAAATGTCAATACAATACCCATGAGGTTCAATTTCGGAGACACATTAGATAGCTTGGCGGCATTCGCTGAAGCAACAAAAACACCCGGACAATCACCCACCCAAGAACGTGACAGAACTGAAGTCTTTTTTGGAAATGTGTTCCTACAATCTGTGCAATTTGCAAAATTTTGTAACCCTAACAGATTCATTACGACAGCTAACAAAGAAAGGAGCGTCGTTCACTTGGGGAAGCGATCAGCAAAACGCTTTCGATGAACTGAAAAGTAGGGTTGTACCTGCTCCCTTGATTGCCATTTTTGATGAATCATGCCGCACTCTTGTGTCGACTGATGCGTCTGGTGTTGACCTCTGTGTTGTTCTGTCACAGTAACAAAACGGAGCGGGGCAAGTTATTGCTCACGCATACCGAAAACAGATTCTGTGCGCCATTAGTTAGTAGGGAATGAAGAGGATTTTACTTTTGTGCGGGAGCTTAACAAAGTTGAGGCTTTTCCTGTTTGTTCGTAGTTTTATTCTACTAACTGATCATTCTGCCCTTACAGTCCTCCTTAGCAACGGATCTAATGGATCGTGTCCAATGCGAATCGATCGTTGGTTTGCTAGACTCCTGAACTACGGTTTTCAAATTGTGTACTAGTCAGGGTTGCAAAACCAAGTTGCTGATGGGTTATATCGCGTACCCGGGGGCTTGAGGATGACGAGTAGAGACTCAGAGAGGTAGTATTAGTTTGCAGCATTGACTCTGACCTAACTGCGTTTACGATCGAGGAATTACGAACGGGAAATACCAACGACCCGGTGCTACATCAACTTAGCGAATAAGTGCAACAGGGATGGCCTATAAACAACAAAGTCCCTGTTGAGTTCATTCCATATTACACACTACGAGATGAATTATCAGTGGTAGATGGCTGCCTTATATGTGATTCGGTGTTTATAGCTCCACGGCAGTTGACAAACGAGATAATTGCTTGTACACATGAGGGCACCCGGGTAGGGTTCTGACCAAAAATTAAGCGAACCGCTACTTTTGGTCATCACCAATGGCATCTAGCATTGAGGCTTTCGTGATGAACTGTAAATCCTGTTGCCAGTGGGACAAAATATCTCTACCCGTCGAAACCCCGCTATAGCCTATAACTTACCCGATGAAGCCGTGGTCTAAGATCGCCATTGATAACATAGATCCTTTTGCCACCGCTTCTACGTATAAGAAAACTCTACTTGTTGCTACATGCTGTTACAGTAAGTGGCCTGAAGTCCACATATGTGACCAAGTGATTACATGGGTTGTATTACGCTGGCTCAGTAGTTTCCGACTATCGGGAGAAATAGTCACGGACAATGGATCACAAGTGTGTAGTCACGACTTCGCACTTTTCTTCTAATGCCATAACATAAAACATCCCAGAACTGCACCTTACAGTACTGAGACCAATGGCATGTTCGAGAGGCTAAATCGATCCCTCAAGGAAGCCATGGAGCCCATCCACTTAGGAGGGTCGGATTTAGAAGACGCGGCCTTAACTGCTGCATTTTCTTACAGAACTTGTGATCACAGGGCTACCAGAAGAAAGCCGGCGGAGCTGATGTTAGGAAGGACCTTACGCACCAAATTAAATGCTGCACATTACCTGTCATCGGCGGGACGTGCAGAAATTTCAAATCGCATACCACATTACCAAAATTCCTACGCCATTTCGTCAACTCATATGCATCCTGCAGCATACGTTCGAGTAAAGAGATGGGCTACGCCCAATGACCTCCCAGCTCTATCCATGCCGTTACAAATCAGACAGACGCTAGGCACGGCTAGCTATCGATTGGAAAACGGACTAATTGATAACGCATATCGGTTGCACACTGCCCATGGACTAGCTACCTAGTCTCAAACTGTGTGAACACTAAGCCGAATCGCCGCTACCGCGAAGTCAGCTTCGCCGGTCAACAAGATCTTCGAAGCCGGTCGATCGATACCAGCCCGCGTGGCGCGGCCCTTCTAACGGGGGTGGTTGTGGCCGATTCATCACGATGTCCCTCCTCACATTTCATTGGGTCGCTGACACACAGCAAGTCGCTTCGCATGGTTTGTGCAAAATTCGGAAGGCTAAAATTAATTATTCTGCGTGTTGAGTTGGTCATCTGGTTGAGTACGGATACAGATACTGCCTTTTTTGTTGCCTTCTTAGTGCAGCAGACACAACTAGCCAAACGACTTAGAGTATACGAATGATCAAGCTTCAGTGATTCCCTTACCGAGTTTTATAAATTGAAGGTGTATCCATGGTAAACACGGACTCGTTATTCACTTCGATTCTCAGGATTCGTTTTAGCTAATCACCAAGGTCGATCCTGGCTATCACAACCTTGCAGCATCACGTGACGCAGCCCGTTATCATGACAGCAGTGCCAAACACACATGAGCTTCATCACTTTAGTAGCGCAGCCATAGTGTTGTGGCGTGGAAAGACTCGATGGGCCGGAGGACTGGAAAGCCAGAAGAACCGATGTGGACAGCCACAGGCACAGGTAGCATAGACGCGATCATACGGCGCAACGAAAGCCCCAGAGAACGAGCCGTGAGCGGATCGCGTGTGACGAACGGGACTGGACCTGAGCGAGGGAGAACAGAGAAGGTGTTGACCGAAAACCCAATAAATCAGACAGAAACACCTTTGTCGGAGCATCCAGGAGTAACCCCAAGCAGAGTAAGGCAACCAAGAGCATGTAAATCAAGAGCCTTGGAACAACTCCAGCCTTGTCAGTATGCGAGTTAAAGAAGCAAATGTACGCTGGCAAATAGGTAGGAAAGATTCGCCAAGTTGGGATGAAAAGACGCACGAATGTGGCAGGTAGTAACTTCCATGTATGCTGTGTTGCAGGACAGCAATATAACTGATATATGTGCGCATATATGACAGCTTGGTTAGCCGTAATTGCGAGCAAGAAGTATTGCGCATTCTTGCCGCTTCGTTTTGTCACAATAGGGGTTCGGAACACACAATCCTTATGCAGTACAATCACTCAAGGGACTAAACCAAAATGGTCAACCTACAAAGGTCTGGGTCCATGAGGTTTACATGGCGAACGTTTAAGCATTGAGAAACGGTCGAGTTAGAAACGGGGTCAGGATATAGATGTGATGACATTTGTAGATTATACCGTAGGTTTTTTCAGCTAGACCAGCTGCCTTCCTCGCTCAGAGTTGCAGAAGCACTTCAAAGCTCATTTTCTGTCTAAGCGCCAGCAGTCATACTTTTTACTTAGCACAGTATAAATAGAAAATCACAATGAATACAAAAGCATGTAGTAGTGACCTCAGATTCCTGAATGCCGTTGGGTGCAAATTGCGACATTCCAAAAAATTAGCCTTTCTTTGAAAGATTATATGAACTACGCCGGAAATAAAAACGATAACGGTAGAGCAAATCACATGAGCATGTGCACAATTTCTTTCATTCATTTTAAGCCAGTGGAATATTAATTTATCATCTAGACGAGGTGTATGCAAGTATATTATGATGCGCGCTCATGCGGTACTCATAACAGTCATTGTATTTATTTTTAATCTTCAAAAATGTGTGTGCCTTCAGAACATCTCGTGCTGAATGAAGCCAAAATGAAAGGCGGATTACGTCAACCGCTCACTGACGTCGAAACCACCAAGCGATTGAATGAACTTATTGGTGGCGTCCGAATGAACATCACTGTAAGCAATCGAGTTATTAAATCACTTAAACGGCTGGTTTGCAGTAGTTGTTTAATAAAAGCGTAAAGTTTTTAATCCATTCCATAATTCGTATTCCCGCCATTAATTATTCTGGTTTTAAGGTCATTCATCAACAAGAATTCCAAGAAATGCCGCATTGAGTAACAAGATTTGGTTTGGTTTGAACTTGACTTACAAGATATTGCACTCAAGCATATATCAGGGATACCGTAAGGAAGCATTAAGGGGTGCACAGCTTACAGTTCGCCGAAAATAGAATGTACCGCATGATACACATTAAAGCAATTAGTACAAGTACTTGCTTCATTCTGTAGCCACATTAGTGAATTTGTACTTACCTGAATGGGCTTCACATAGTTACTTCATATTAGCTGTCGGGAACAGTTATCTTAGCTACACGTTGAGCTCTACGTTATCACAACTAGTGGCGCACTCAGGCTAAATGCGGCCGTGTACCGTAGCTCAGCTCATTATGTTGATACCTCACGACTAAGACTGTTGTGGGTTAGAATCCCACAGGCTCAAGACAAACGAGTGCTGATAGTGAGTTTCAACGGACCTGCTGTCCAAGCAGCACACGTGTGTGATTGGCAAGCGACTGATGGAATTATCGTTGTTCTGTGTCTTACGGAAGCGGCAGTTCTGCTAATGAAGTCCAGGATTTGGAATTTCCGCTTGTCGAATACAGAACAACATGAGATGCAAGTGAGTGGAAGCGCGTCTGTCATAGGACATTTACCAATAGGTTACCTATCCCCTGAGAGGAAGGTTTACCTACTTGGAAGATACTTGGAACCGATCGAGTAGTCATGAGTTCAGAGAGGTTTGAAAACAATCGGTTTTGTATAGTAATTTGGTAACGTTTCGCCTCTAACATAGAGGATTCATCAGACCACTTGCCAAGGTCATCCTGTCCCTTACTCCTGGCTCACACCAATCAGAAGGGCTCTGCGCTAGCTGTTCCGCCAGTCTGTACTCGCGCGTCCCTTGACAGTGCACGCTAAGTGTTTAGTACTTGGCTGTTTTGTAATCAAGCCGATTCACATTCGATTTTTCGATTATCTCACAGTGATGCATGGTTGCCCGCTGTACTGATGGCTCGCCGTAGATTTAATTCGTCAGCATAGAGTAAAATATTTCAGCTGATCCCCATGGCATCATCGTTCATGTAAGACATGAATAGACGTGGACTCTGTGGCACTCCACTCTGAACTTCAGTTGCTTGCGATATGACGGTGTGAACTCAAATTCATGTGTTATTGAAGGAGAAAATCGTCCATCCAATCTAGAGCTGGATTGCCGATTCTACAGCTCTGAATCTTGTAGAGAATGCAGGGATTTAGAAGGTTGATAAGTCAAGACAAACTACCTCAACCACAGCGGTATCGACCCTTTCGACCCAAATGGAACGAACAAATAGCAGCGTTGTGGTGTACGACCGGTTCTATAATGCAGCGTTTCTTCAACTAACCCATGAGTGCTTCCGGTGCAATGACCTTCGTGGGTTTGCGAGGCACCAGAGGGATGGTCATCGGACGGTAGTTGGCCCGACCTGCCCAGTTTCCCCCTTGTGGATGAGAGTGACAATGCAGTGCTTCCAAATCGTTGAGACACGCATCTCATCAAGAGCTAAATGAAGCAATTTGAGAGAGCGGTTCTTATGAATTCACCGTTGCCAAACCAAATGCTTCTGGTTGGCTATCATGAGCACAGGGAGTGCTAGGGTTGGGCAAGGAAAAAACACTCCTCAGAGCATCTGCGGTCGTAAAAGAAACACAGCAAAGTCATGGAGGTAGAACAGCTTGCCTGAACTATATAGGAGACGAAGTTGGGCTCCGGAACTTTGTGGAGAATTTCTGACATATGGTGTTGACAACATCCAGGCAGTTTATGCTTGTCCAAATTACACGTGTACGGCGAAACCCAAGCTGCTTTATGGGTTGCTTTTATATATATATATATATATATATATATATATATATATATATATATATATATATATATAACCACAAGCCTAGATAAAACGAACGCCACCTCAACAGTGGCGAACATGGAAGACGATAGAGAAATAAAAAATAAACAAATAAAAGAGGATAGTACTTTTTTGCTTTTCACACACGCCACTATTATTATCTTATGCAACTGAAAATCAAATTATGCACGATGCTGCAGGAGAGCATGGTTGCAACTGGTGTTGGTTACCGGTAATAACATACAAAGTTTACAACCACTGGAAGTCAGTGTCCTGTGGAAGGCGGACCAGTCCAATTGATACCAAACTTGAGTTTGCCTTCTCCATGCCCCCTATTCACTTCATTGATTGTCCACCGCGACACCTTACCAATCAATTCCGAGAAGTGTGATTATCCCTGGAAGTGCAAGACGATAGGTAGGCATGCGCATTAAGTGTTCCGGCAGTGCATATGATATCGGAGAATGACGCTTTGAAAGAGGGGACTGTCAGCTCTTAGCACAAGGCTACTACTCCTTTCATAAGTAAGGTCACGACCACACACAAGCAAGTCTTCGCAGAGAACGGTTGCCAAAACTGACAATCGTTTCATCCGTTCCGAACGAACAGCCTGGACTCACGGTCGCACAAGAGGACCGCTTGAGCTTGGGATTGAGATTGCGATGTTGATTTAGGTGTCTCCGTCTTGTGGAAACAAGGCGGACCAATGTGATCTGTTGCAAAGTCTCATATCCAACACCACGACCATCCGAATTACGGTTCCGTAGATAAGTGAAGCAAGCGACTTGTTCCCGTGTGCCGTCAGCAATGGTGAGCACGGGCAAAGACACCACCTAATCCTGGACTAGTGGTTCACATTTGGTTGGAGTGAACTAGAAACCGCAATTGGCTGTATCAATCACTAAGCAGTTAAAATGGTTTCGGAAGGCGCATGGACCGGTTCCCTACAAACTGAAGTCAGCAGTGTCGTCCAACTCCGCGACTCAGTTGTCGGAGATGCTCAACACCGCATTGCTAGACACCTAATTCTCGCCATGAGATAACTTCATTGCAACATTGAAGAGGAAAGGTGAAATAGTGCAAACTTATTGAACGTCACTGGTTTCAGCAAGCGGAGAAGAGAGCCTGCCTTAAGCTCTGACCTTGCCCGATGTGTGACTATAGTTCCTTCAGCATGGCTACAAACTTGCCTGGCACGGCTTTTCTCCGTGAACATTTCTACAATACGAAGCTGTCTACTGAATCAAGTGTCACTCAGATGTCCATGAACACTACGATTGCTGGTCGTCGGTGGACGTGGCAGAGCTCGAGGAGTCGACAGAATGTGAAACTTAGGTAGATGCAACCTCGGGCTGAAAGAAAACGGCCTGTTCCTCCATGGAAAAATTCCTCTTGAGTCCTTGAAAGTCTGCTAACACGGACACCACAATCTTGGACTCGAGAGATAAATAAACTTTCGTCATACGTAGATCAATCTTCGTAAGAGATTTCTTTGGGAATCGGACAGCGCGTAATTCTCCCCAGGAGTTGAGAACGTAAGCTTCAGTCCATACAGTGAACAGCGAAAAATTTCGTTGTCAGATGCAATCCACCCTTTGAATAGAACTGTTGGAATTTGGAAGAGCCTGGAGCATTATGAAATGTCAACAATTGGATTGCACCTCAACCCTCTGTTTCGGCAGGAAGGTCTGTGAGGACAGGCCAAGCACCATCCAATAATAATGGGTGTCACAGAGTACTGCGCTGAGAAATTGAACTGACCAGCAGGCGCTATGCCCAGCCATTCAAGCACCAACACAGGTTTGTGATTTTCGTCCTGCCTCCTTGATGACGTGTTACTTACAACCGGTGGCCTTAATAAGACAAAACAAGCTACGGTAGTTTCCAACCGATGCAGTGAGTTGCATCGCAGTAGCTCGTTTTGGCCACCATTATTCAAGGTCAGAGCAAAGGCTTCCTTCCAGTTGTTGCAAAACAGGCGGGGGCAGTTAGCTGTGTTTGACACAGGTGGGCACAGCTTGTCGATTATCTAGCAATTCCGAGGATCGTACCAAAACCTGTCTTTCTGCTGTGCACCTGGCGAAGCCGCAGCTGGACGAACGGGCAGATGGCATGGCTGGTTGTAAACCTAGTCAATGCCGGTCAACATCCAGATAAGGGGAAAGAAAGCATTTTTACGTGGCCACGGTTGATACTCTTTTTTCACAATTGAGTCTTCAAACTTGTAGACGTTCACACGGATTTGGTTGACCTATGGTCAGCAACAAAAACGCATGCAAACTGCCACACACTAATCCATGCATGGTCAGCTTCGACACAAGATTACCAATTTGACTGGCAATCTTATTTGTTGCCATGCGACCTGCGATTTGTGGCTATGTGGTCATTTTGCGACCAGCGCCGTGAGAATGATGGAGGATGCCAAGTAGCATAGTGGTAGCCTGGATGACGAAACCTTGTGCCGGAGCGGAGAAGCTGGTGGTCGGCACAGATACCGAGCGGTCGTTCTTCTTTGTCAGAGCAAACATTTTGTATCTATGTCGTCCCCAAGGAGGCGTTCACGTAAAAGCAGCTGACAGACACGGGAGTTGAAGTTTCCTGCCGCAATAAAAATGTCTGTTTTAGGCGTCTATAAGAACAACTCATGAACGTTTGGATAAAACTGGTTCTGAATATATCTGAGTTGGAATCAGATGGCGAAGATCCGAAAAAATCATTGTTGATTCGAAGCCTCCCAAACTTGCGACGGTAAGGGGAGGACTTTGACTAGAATCTAATAACGATGCTGGCCACGCATCTAGCACTGAGTGCCATCCCAAACCAGCTTGTCCAGATGCAACTGCTCTAGCGCACCCAGAAAATTGGAGCTGGAAACGGATGTTCGGGTGAGTTGCTGCCGACGACCGACGGACTGTACTCGTATCCTGGCGTTCTGCCTCAGTCAGACAGCCTAAATCAAGTACAGTGTGCCATTCAGCTTATCGTCGGGTCTGCAGCAAATTGCGCATGATCGAAATTGCTAGTCTGAACTGCTTTCCAGGTTGAGAAACGACGATGGGAGACTTCGTGTCTGCTGGTTCCCTGTGAAGCAATGTGTTGAGTTGGCAGAAGCCAGAGGAATAAATTCGCCGGTGGAGTTAGGATTGTTCACCAATGATAAAGCAGGTAACATAAGAGATAACGATACACAAATATGGTTGTTAAGTGAGTGGTAGGTGATTGTAAACTTGGCCTAGTACCAACAGAGTAAACCATCAAAACGGTGTGTGGCAGTTCAGTTACGTGGTCCATTAATGGGCGTGATACTACCCAGTTGCTTAGTTCAAAGTTGATAGGTTGTTTCTAGGGGACACCGTCCCGAGCATCTGGCTAAAGGGCCTAGTCAACAAGGCAGCAGGGCTACGCAAGGGATTTGCACCCGTCGGGAGCTGATGGTGAACACTAAGTTCATACTCCTTTCGAATGCGGTAACCTATAGTAAGGAGCAAACACTTCGGAGGACTGAAAGTTGTTGCTTATCATTGAGCGATATAACTCTAATTGCAAATTTGAGGAATTGTAGGTCTTTGCGTTTCGGTTGGGTTACACGGTGGTTCACGACTTTCCGGACAGTGACGTTCACTCTTATTTCGACGTAAGCTGTAGAAAACTCCGGTCGCTTTCTTTGTGGACTCATTTAAGAGGAAAATCCGCTAATTTCACGGCTTCAGGTGAACTGATAGCCAAACGTGATATTGGTACTGCAGTCTTCAGCAGAATGCCTGTCGACAGCTTGTTGCGGAATTTAGTCCAGTTCTCTTAGAAAACCGGTGTCCTTAGCGCAGACTATAGCACCCCATTCATCAGTCTAGGACTGTTCCTCTTGTAGTTGCGTGAGACCGAAATTCGTCATTCTTGGCATTTGGCAATGAGATGGTAGAGAGAAAGAGTTTCACCGTTAGGCACGTGCCTCCGCATCATTAAAAGGGGAAATTAAATGCATAGGAACACCATAAATAACATGTTAAGTATGGTCCTTAGCCGATGAACGGAACGGAACGCACGCATAGTATGGAACTGATTTATTAAAAGCATCCTGCGTTACAGTGGCTAGAAAAGCCGAAAAGGAAAACCAATAAACTAAGGAAAGTTACTCAAGGTCATCCTCAACTATTCATGTGAGGGCCTGTGTTTATGAAGCGATACGCAATTGCGTACGTGACACCCCTTTCTTCCCTGGTCAAGACTACAAACTCCGGTTTGATACCAATCAATTGGCTTAGGCGTGCGTTTTGAGCGTCTTCATTGTGGTTGTACCGCATCCGTTTGTTGTTCCTGGTTTTGTGAAGCAGGTTCTCCGTCCGTTATTGGTTCAGTAGCAGTCGCTTTTTGATCCCGCTCCCGTGGTTCGTTTAAGCGTAGCCGTCCTCCAAGTTTATCTTTGCTTGCTTACTGCTTGAGGACATGAGTGTAGCAGGTTGTCAGCTTGTTTCGTGCTGCAACCTTGTGTATACAGGATCAAAGTCATTAAGACACATTTACTCTGGCATCATTTCCTCCACACACATTTTCTCCTGCTTTTCTGGTATGCTCATTCGGGGGTTTGGAAAAGTAAGTGCCGTCTCGTTCATAGTGGCCAACCAAACATTAATTCCGAGGGTGATTTCCCTGTCGACTCAGTTGGTGTTGTGCGGTAAGAGAACAGGAGACGATCCAACTTAGTTTGTAAAGTTCAATGAGTTTGCTTGAGTAGACCTAGCTTAACAGTCTGGACTGCACGTTCTGCCATTCTATTCGCTGCGGGATGGTACTGCGCAACTTTAATGTGTTGTATTCCGTTTTTACTCAGGAACTGTTGAAACTCTTCACTGGTAAATGGGGTTCCGTGCTTGGTGCATATCGTCTCTGGGATACAGAAATTGGCGAATATGGAGCGCACTTTTGCAACTGTTGCTGCAGAAGTCACATATGGAACTGGATCTACTTCTATCCAGTTAGAATATGCATCAGTCAAAACTAGACACATCAACCCATTGTTTGGGCAAAGTAGTCCGCGTGTACGCTCTGCCAGGGCCTCCCAAGCCAACGCCATGGACTTATGGGTTCGGGAGATTATTGTCTTTCGTATTTCTGACATCGTTCGCAGTTTTTCAGCAGCTACTCTATATCCTGGTCAATGTTCGGCCACGAACAGTAACCAGGTGCAAGCGCCTTCATCTTGTTCTCGTCGGGGTGTGCCCCATGCAGCTTCCTCAGCAAATGGGGCAGTAGTTCTTCTGGTGGAACTATGAGCAAGCCACAAAGTATACAAACGTCGTATAGACTCAATTTATTACTCTGAAAGGCGAATGATTTCAGTTCGTCTAACGTGCTTGTAGATCATCCGTCATCAAGAACCTTGTCACCATCGACAACACAAGGTCCCGGTCCGCCAGGTGCAGCACCGCCTCACTCCGGATGAGTGTCTTTTCAAGGTGTTGCATCGAATTGATAAACGCCATGAGTTCACCATTCTTTTTTATGCCATGATGCTGCGGGAGGCGACTAAGTGCATCGGCGATGGTATTACTTGGTAAGTTTACATACTGCAGTTTGTAGTTATAGGCGTTCAAAAGTAGTGCACACCTTTGCATTCGGGGCGAAGACGTCTGTTGGGTCCATTTCTCCTCATCCAGAAGCGAAAAAATGGTTTATGGTCAATGTGGACATCAAACTCTCTTTCCCAGACCTACTGGTGGAAATGCCAGACTCCGAAAATAATCGCTAAAGCCTCTGTCCAGTTGGGAGTAATTTCTTTCAACGGGTTGCAGGGTACGAGAAGCAAAAGCGATTGGACGAAGAGAACCGTCATCCGTCCGTTGGCAAAGCACTGCGCCTACTCCGCGTGGGGAAGCATCACACTGCAGCACTAGAGGCCGGATTTGGATTGTAGTGCACTAGCTACGAGGAGGCGCTGAGCACTCTTTTGGTACCTGTGCAGGACTTTCCTAAATCCAAACACTAAATCCAGGAATTTCCTTTGTGCAACAGTTCGTTCAAGGATGCAAATATAGTTAAAGCATTAGCTAAGAAGCGATGACGGTGAGAAAACATCCTTAAAAACGATTGGAGTTCAGCTTGATTCTTGGGTTCAGGTGCGAAAAGGATGGGCGTTAATTTGTCTTCTAACACGTGTAATCCGTTTTTATCGAGGCAGTAACCGGAGTAACGAACGGAAGCTGAGAAACACGTACTCTTGGACTTCTTCAGTTTGAGTCCACTCAGTAGTAGACGTTTGAGCACAGTGGATAGCGTTTGTAAACGTTCAGCATCCGCACGTCAAGATACGCACAAGTTAAAGGAATAGTTTTGTTCAGGTTATCAATGATCCTTTGGAATATCGCTGGGGATGAACTGATTCCGAAGGGCAGATGTTCCTACTATACTTGACCCATCTGTGTACTTATTGTAGTGTATGAGCGAGAGTTCTCGTCAAACTCAATTTGTTAGTATGCGTAACTGACGTCCATCTGTGTAAACTTCTCTCCGCCCACCAGCGTTGCATACAGATTCCCTATCCGAAGTAAGGGATACATATCCATATTTAAAAAACGATAGTCAGTTAGTTTATAGTCACCACAAACACGCACAGAACCATGCGCCTTTAGGACTGGAAATATTGGAGCTCTCCACTCACTGTATTGTACTGGTTAGCTTGTTCCTGCTGATTGCAAACTCTTTATCTCGTCTTCCACCTTTGATCGCAGAGAATAAGGTAGGGTACGTGTCCTTAAAAAGCGGGGCTGAGTTCCCTGCCGTAATTTGATACTAGCCTGATATCCGCGCTATTGTCCTAGTTTCTCATCAAAAACGTCCGAATGTTTGTTAAGAACATCCTCCAAGCGTTGGTTAATGGACATGAACTTCACTGTCTCTAGCTTGGCTGGAAGGCATTTAATCTAGTCGCGCCCGAGTACGTTCGTCACAATATTTGCCCGTAAGGTTCGCTATTCCCCATGGTAATCTACATGAACAGCGTATTTTCCCAGGACTGGTATCGTCTGCTCAATGTACGTACGCAAAATTGCTTCACAGAGGGATAACTTGGGTAATCTTTTAACGGATGCAGCACTGAGTATGGTAAATGAGGCACCGGCATCAACTTCCATTTTCACCAACTGACCTACTTGCAATTACACCATATAGGGTGGATGAATGCTGCAGATGCTCGACGTTGCGTTCCGGATCGTGTTTAGCTGGTCTTCTACGTCTGAAGACTGGACGATCTTCATAGGCTTCTTGGGAAAACGGAATGTCGTTGCTGTGTAAGATTTAGATCGGCAAACTGGGGCCAGGTGCCCTAATTTTCCGCATTGGCGGCAGATACTCCGTCTATGACGATATTCCTCGGCTGATAAATGTTGTCTTCTACATCGGTAACAGGTAAAATGCAATTCGGACCGTCTCTTTTCGGTTGACTGCTTGGATTGCGTCTGTATGTGGTTGTGAGGAAAAAGCTGTTAACTGTTTATGGACATTCTCCAGCTGTCTATAAATATTGCAGGCCTTCTCCGAGCTTATCATCGTCTCAGCTTCCGAAGACAACCTTTCACGAGCCCGTTGGTTACGGATACCGGATGTCAAGCACTGTAAACCCGTCGCCTCATCGAACTTGGTAACTGGGATTTCATTATACCGACACTTTGGTAGGGCTTGCTGAATGCACGCAATTAAATCAATGACATTTTCTTCAGGGTTTTGACGCAATGTCGACAAAGAATAGGGCGCAGTGTATGGGTTCAGTCCATAACTCCATAACCCACTGGGGACTTCTAGCGCGCTTTGACTGTCTCCTTCTCACCAACATGGAGGACACCAATATGTCTTTGACCTTCATCCCCCAGAAATTGTCTCATTATTTTATTTTGTGCCTTTCTGAGAGTACCGTGTTTGGTTGCAAGACGCGTAGTAGCTCTAAATAATCAAAAATAGTTCAATTCTAGCGGTTCCAGGTGGCCAGTGTTGGTTTATTAGAAGGAATATTCCAAAGTAGTGTAGGAAGGTGCATCGCAGTAGTTTAACCCCGTCGCCAGAATGTTAAGTATGGCCTTTGGCCGATGAAAAGAACGGAACTCGCACGCGTAATATGGAACCGATTTACTAACAGCATCCTGCGTTACAGTGGCTAAAAAGCCGAAAAGGAAAACCAATGAAATAAGGAAAGTTAGTCAAGGTCATTCTCAACCAATCATGAGAGGGCCTGTGTTCACGAATCGAGACTTAAGTGCGTAGGTGACACAACGGTCAGCAGTTTGCTGTTAAATTTGGGAGTTTCTATTGGTTTACTGCTATTAGTGCAATTTTCTCTAAGAAGAGGTCCGGAAATATGTGTAGCCTGTAGGACTACTAAATACCAGTACGAGACGATGCGAATAATCGAGCGCGGATATCAGAAAGCGGTTTAAGGAAGACAGCGTACTATATTCAATGGGCTAAAAACGAGATAGACCGATGAAGCGACCAGGATCAAACGTCAGTGTCGTGAATCACCAAACTCAAAAGTGACAAATCGGATGTAGACCAAGAGGGTCGTAGTGTACCGGTGCTTAAAACAGAGTACGGTAATGTACAGTTGATCAATAATGAACTTGTACTTTAAAGCTATTTATCTTTCAGTGCGCTACAGCTCCATGTAATGAGTGGCGCAGTCTAATAAGCGGCAACGGCATGGCCTCTGTGTCATTAGCGAGTCTCAGTGTCATCTGAGGAAGTCGAAATTCGCCTTAATGTGTTGAATTTAGGTGATTTGTCACCTTTTTTAACACCATGGGTTCAGCAGGGATACCAATCGCACCATACATGGAGTACAGTAATCCAACTAATTCCTCTTTATATTAACGATATGTGACTCCTGAAGTTTGCTGCGCATGCAATTTGAGGCCCCATGGTTCCTCCTAGTGACTGCCGGTTTAGTGGGGTTGATTGTTACCGTTTTTAACGGCCTGGTGGACTGCGGGAGCAGCAACATCCCAATTTTCTTGCTGTTGCTAACTGGATGGCACGTATTCTCTCCGGAGCTTGCATGTATATGAAAGATGCATACGCTCCCTGGCCTTTTCGTTAGTAAGTTGGCTTCGGGTATGGATTGCTATTATCACCGCCAACTTAATATGCTCCATACCAATAAAGGAGACCAGGCAGACACGTTGATGCCTGTCCATTTAAGGAAGTGAACTGTGCCAGCGGAGCTAGAGATCAAGACGTTGGAATGAAGTCAGAGGGTACGATCCTTATCTTCTACCTAGTGCCTGAGCTTGAATTGTGTTGTTGAGGTAGCAGCGTGCTCATTTTTGTTTCCAATGATACAATCCTTTTATTCACAAAATGCTCGATAGCCACAGTTAGCTGTACGCAGTTCTGCATAAGCACGCGAACTGGTGACAATTGGAATGAGTCTGTACGTTGGGCAACACAAAAGAGAGTCGGTCACGTTGTTGTACAGTGTCATATATTGGACAGCATCAATATACATTAGGGTGGAATGATTTAATGCAATTTGTGCACCTTGTCTCCATTGTTGGCGCTCCGCCAAATTTATTTGAAGAGCAAATACGTCCATTGGCATTTAAGTTGCCGATCACCTGCCTATTGTGAAACTCACTGCAACATCCGGAGTCTACACTGCTACAGTGCTTAGTGTCGGCTTTGCGCTGTTTGTTTGTATGTGCACATAGGCGCCAAGGGAGATGCACGCGAGCTAGGTTGGTCAGTTGATCAAGCTGTGTAGGCTTGCGTCGACGCAAGTTTGAAAATTGATGCTGAATGTAAGAAGGCTGGATGCAAATGATGTACAAACAATGACTTAGAAAATTCAAACAGTCCTGGCAGAATACCGTTTTATAAGCAAATCGGAGTTTAGTGGTCAGCTCGAAGCCTGCCCCATGGAATACAGTAATAGAGTTAGACAAGTGACCTAGAACCGGCAAGATGGTTTGCGCGTAATTGATCAAGTGAGCTGTTAGAGCATATAAGGATGCTGGAATCCTGATCCGTAGGAATTAAGTTAGTGAGGAAGTGCTCAGCAGATAGAGCAAGTAAATGTGATCCAAATGTGTGTATGTTTATGGTGTTGTGGGAAGATGACGCGCAGAGATTCCATGAGAACACAGGGCGCTAAAGCGATGCTTCAGACATCACAGTTTGGCTGTTGAACTGTTCGCTGAGCTTGGCAATTTTGTTGCAAACGTTTCGTCACCAATCGAGGTGACTTCATCAGTGCGTACTGATGAAGTCACCTCGATTGGTGACGAAACGTTTGCAACAAAATTGCCAAGCTCAGCGAACAGTTCAACAGCCACCTGCACCACCTGAGCTACCAGTCTTCATTGCTATAGCCAACATCACAGTTTGCTTGTTTGTGCCCAGAACCTTCAGATACTGAAGATTTGAGTAAAATGGTCGATCTCGGTTACAGCCTCGCTTGCATATGAAGCGACAAGTTTCATTGTGGAGTATGGTTCACGGGAAAAGGTATTTCTACGGTCATTGGTAAGCCACAAGGCACTGCTTTGTTTGTCGGGTAGTAACACTGCATCTTACTAAGCAGAGTAGTGATGATTGGCTCATTAATAAGCTTATAATGGGGCCATGTAAATGAACTACCTTGGCCGTCAAAAGCATCTATCTCAGTCTCTGTACTCCGAGTTTAGTATAAACACCAGGGTGGTCAACGCGGAGACACAAAAACATAGCTCGTTTAGCGAAGACAGTGTATCTTCGTCGTAATGAAATGCAAATTTCTAACCTCCTGTTTTCTCTTCATGATTCATTTTTAAGGCCACAGCTTTTACGCCGCGGTTAGACAAAAGAAATGATATGGACTCAGCACCTTGCTTTCTTGAATTGCAAAAGGTAAGAAAAGAGACTGTGCTTGTTATAGTAGCCATGATTCCAAAATATAAAAGTACACTTTAACGAATACATACTGCTGGTTTTCAGTGATTTGGTGTGATAGCCAAAAACGCTCCTATTTGGTGGGAGGGACCATAAAAATTCAAATGATGGTGGGTGAAGTTAAGTCCGGAATACCTGGCTCGAGCACTCCGAAAAGTCATCAATCGTAATCGGCCAACTAAGTGTAACCTGATAATGTGCTTGAAAATGTCAAGTAACTGCCTTTAATCAAATTTTAAGAAATCCTACTTTATCTTTGTGGCTTTGTGTCAACCAATGTGATGCGTACCACGCGAATATATAGTAGGACATAACTCAAAAAATTAAATGGAACTCTATGTAGGAAGATGGAAGGTATACGGCTTTGGGGAAAGGCAGGAACAAAGCAACAAACCCCACCACACCATCACCGATAACGGCCTACAAGTAGATTTTATGTATCGTGAACCACTTTTAACTATTCTATAGTTAACGTACTTTCCTTTCGATGCCTTCACTGGCATTCGCATATTTTTGCACTTCTCATTCTCTCAGACGTCCTCCGCTGCAGTTTGCAGCACGTCACCGGATTTGCACTCTTTCTTCGTGATTTAGTGAAGATCATAACCTAAAACAATTCTGTCGGGAACAATAACAATTAATTTTACACCTTTCCAGACTCGTAATTTCCGGGAATTGTTTCACTGAAACCTACCTACACAATAGTTTGCCATTCTTACCGCCAAACTTACGTTTCTAGCCTTACTCGATAGAGAATCGCAGCGTCCTTTGAACAAGCTCCCACTGGTTCCAATTCCTCACCGTGTGGAGCAATTACAAGATTAATTAGGTTACTACACAGCTAGCCCATCTCAGTCTCGCAGCTATACTTACTGCCCTTGTACATCTTAAGCTGAGTAATCAATAAACCCGGCCACACTACCCCCTTTAACAAACCACAGTGTGATCCAGTAGCACGGATTCACAAACAAGCATTTGACCGGCACACGAGAAAAACCAAATTCATTTCTTTTTCATTATGCTTCGAACGTGGAATTTCATGGTACTTACACTCGCAACTAGACTGGTAGATGTGTGTGATGATGTCCTTTAGGCTCTCGTTCGGTTTCTGTACACGCTTTGAAAAGCGGTATCTCGCAGCATAAACATTCTGTTTCAATCCCCACAGTGCGGTAAATGTAGCCAAGGCGGATGTAATAGTGTCACTTTTCTAA
Organism: Dicrocoelium dendriticum; assembly: GCA_944474145.2. Taxonomy (NCBI): domain Eukaryota; kingdom Metazoa; phylum Platyhelminthes; class Trematoda; order Plagiorchiida; family Dicrocoeliidae; genus Dicrocoelium; species Dicrocoelium dendriticum. The sequence goes on from OX104064.1 coordinate 85,734,408, forward strand.
ATGTACTGCATTGTAACATCGCTGGTGTTCATGCGCCGGCAATTGTCTGAATAGTCGTGTTTTGCAGGACTCCGAAAGTGAAACAACATGCTTAAAACAGGCAGTAGTACCAAGTCATCATCCTCATCAGTACACGTTAGCTGAGGGTGAGAAACACACCTCAGCTACTGCGCTACAGTACAAAAAGATAGGAGACTAAAAATTATACTATAAATTACACAAAGTACACTACAACAATATGATGTTAAATATCATATTCTGCGTTTTGCATGAGATTGGGTTGGAGGGGGAACCTAAAGGGAAGGGGACGAACAAAGAGACTCACAACACACACGCTATTAGGGCCGGCTTTTCACCATATCAGCAAATGTGTCCAAGCAAACTTGTTCATCCTCCTTAGGACCCCAGCCAGGCAGTCGGGATGTACCAACCGACGCCCGTCTCCAAATGAGGGTTTTCATTCCTCTCGACTAAGTCATTGCTTGGCCTCCCCTCCTCCTCCCCCAACCGCACCCCTGGCGAGCAAACACTGCAAGTCGCGGGAGTCGGTGTACCGGCATGCTTAACAAGTGGCCGAGCCATCGGAGCCTGGTGTCTGAAATAGCCGTGTTAAGCGGTACACTCGCTCATCCTGCACCAAATACACGAAGCCGAACACGCTTATTGCTCATGCAGTGCTCCCACCAGACATGTGCTAAGCTGTGAAGGTAGCGATGATCGAATGTGACAAGTCTTTTTATATCAGTCTACCTGATGGGTCAGGTTTCACAACCAAATGGGAGAGTTGAACGGACGGCTACAGTATAAACTCTGCCCTTTAGGGCAAGAGTAATGTCGCGTCTGTACCACAGGTGGCGGTGATTAGCAAAAGCACTTCGAGCTTTTGCTAAACGGTCCGTAATCACAGCTTCGATCCTACGGGCGCTAATATAACTGCTCAAGTACTTGAATCGCTGAACGACTTCTAGCTGATCAAGAACAAGGGTCAGCGAAGTGGGGGGTCCTTGCCAAACTTTGAGAAGAACTTTGCATTTCGATGAAGCGAAGCATAGGCCAAAACGATTGACAGGCAGTGCTGATCGGCCCAGTGTTGCTTTTCATGTTTGGGCGCTATCATATATGAGGGCAATATGGTCCGTATGCTCCAAGTCAAGGAGCCGCTTACTAGGAAGTAGCTCCACACCTTCTAGGTCGTGTCCAGCGAATGCTGTTTCCATGACTTCATCAACTACGAAGTTAACTAGGAAGGGTAACAGCGGGCAACCTAGTCACACACTGATGGTAATACTGAAGGGTAGCGACAGTTCGCCACAACCCTTCACTCTGCCGGAACTATGCGCGTACAGCGCATAGTTTGTCCACAGCGGACGACCAAAATGTAGCAGGTGTATTAATGATGGGGTTCATTTTCACCAGTCTCCGATATTACGTACTAACGGAAATAAGAAAAACACGCCTCCGGACCATATTTAGGCAGGACAACAGTACGAAGCAGTTTACCGGACCACTTCTCGCACATGCATTACATGACACACTATTTAAAACATGACACGAAGAGTTGGTGATTGGTAAATACAAGGCTAACCACAATAAGAACTTGCTGTAGGTGAGTTGTGAGAATCAATGCAAGTGTGGCACGTAACATCCCCTCCTCTCTTGTGGGTGGTACGCCGGGAACGAAGCATTCAACAAGTTTACGTGCATGATGAGATTTGCGAGGTGGTGGACAGTTTGGTATTTGCACCGTATCGTGAGGGTTTTGTTCTACTGTCCTCTAGATGGAGTCTGGTATATTTTCCTCCACTCCTGCTGATTCCACACAACGCAAAGATATTTGATCTGAGTGCCGCCTCAAGACGCGACCATTTAACTCCAGGCCAAACAGGATAACATCAGTTGTGACCACGGTTACGGGTTGTTGTGACTGTTCGTGGGAAATCATGTATACACAGGCTTTCCCGGTTGGAAAACTACGTAATCCCTCTCTAACGTATCTGCCTTGTTTTGGTTCCCTACTATATGCGTCCCACCATTAGGAAATACTAAGTGTAGTCTAGTGCGAAGTGTTCTACTCAACATCAGTTCTCACATCATAAGCGTTTCTACATCGGAAAACAGCCGGTCTCGTAATTTCTCGTGGAAACACCCGCAAATGATGCCCATACTAGCATTGCTCCTTCCTACTGGGTCGGTGGAACCTGAGCACAAACACAACAGAAGGTAAGAAGACCAGAGTTAAACTTACTCTCTCACTCGTTTGTTGTTGTAAAGTGTTGAATTTGTAACACGTACTCATGTTATAACGTGTCCTAGTTTCTTCGACTTTTAGTCGGAACGGAGGAACACTCATCAACAGTAGTACTCCACGCACGCAGAGCAGCCAAACCAATTCGGAATGTTACAGGCTAACGTGACTTTGTCGTCAAACGTACAGGAGAGTTCGGACTGTAGACGAAAACGCATATCCTAGCACGACTGCGCTGAGACCCGAACGAGAAAGAAACATTGGCCGTTAACAAGAACTCTTTTACTGCCTTGGCCAAAGCACAACATGTCTTCTACATCTTCAAATGTATAGCTCGATCTAGTAACGGTATAATGCATAAACTGTAGGGAAAAGTAGATGTTGGCAAGGCACACGAGTTCTCTCACAGTGGTAATGTTCTGAGGAAAACTCGGGTAGTGTCAGTTTCGGTTTGTGCGGTAACTGCCGCAACAACTTATTAGCTCACGTGGTCCAATTCGGTTTGACAATATAGATACCTTAGTGTCATGAGGGAAGCTCAATGCGATTTGGCAGCAACGTCTTGGGGACGGCTTGGTTGCTACTAGCGCAGTCTAATTCGCGCCTGTTGATTATATGTCGCAGGTAAACCAGGCAAATCTGCACAGGTCTTGTGAAGCTATGTATGCTCCGCAACAGAATACATGCGGCTTTCCTCCCAAAGTTTGTTTAGGGAAGAGAACACAGATTTTAGGTCGATTGTTGTACTTACTTGCATATTGGCTTTATTTCGCTGATCCTCGTTATCTAAACGGTGGCCCGAAAATCTGTTGGTCGCTGCAATACCAACTGTATTATTGCGCCAAGAGGCTAAAATAGATCAACGTAATTAATGAAGGTATTTTTCCAGTGTCCACTGCTAAGTATGAGGTTTTTTAATACAAGTATTCTAAAAAGGCAGAGGTACCGTGATGGAATTCGCCATAAGTAATCCGAATAACGTTCGCCAATCTGCTGTAACCATGAGAAATCAGAACAACTGTACGGTTCTGGGGGCATTGGTATCAAGCGTAAAAGCGGTACACTGTAATCAGTACATGTAAGCAACTGAAAGCTGTCTGAAATGTGTGTCACATGAATGTAAGAGCAGTTCCCATTTGGAAGAGAATCAATAGCAAACGCTGATCAGTTGATGTACAAACACGCACGCACTCACGTACACACGCAGGATCATCAGCCCTTCTCGATGAATGGCGGTGGATAGACTTTGAGTTACCATTGACCGTATCAATGACTTAAGAAGCATCTTAGATTTTCGAGATGTTCCTTTGTATTCGGCCAAAGCTGAGCCCAGTAGTGGAAGGGCTTTTAAGATGACCCCAAAAGCTGTCCGATAACTAATCTTTGGCCACCATATGTTGAAACTGGATACCCGAAGCATCAAATTGGGGTCGCAGTTCGTCGTCGAGCAGAAGTCTAATAGGTTTCAATTTCTGGTATTATGTATACAGTTCCCAATATGTTTGGACCGTTCTCCATAATGCAGCTATGAATCGCACCTTCAAATGCCGCACGTTATGCGCCTATACGAAACCCGAGCATTTCCAAGAGTTGTCCGGCCATCCAACCGGCAAGTTGTGTTGGACCACGATTGCGCGTACACATGTACCTGCGTTTGGGGTGCGCACAGTCTGGGGCGGAGTCATGGATTTCGCTTCCCATTTAGTGTGTTGGCATATTATATGCAGGGCAGCCCTGCAACTGAGTTGAGTGACCCCAAATTCCACTGCGTGACAGCCCATCGAGGGAAGAAGTACAGACGGACCACAGGAACCAAGCGAACGATCGATAGCTTCGGGTCACTGCACCACAGTCTGACTCTGGTTCCCTGGGATAACCTGATCCAGAGCACACGATAAGCTTATTTGGCAGTGAGCGCGGACGGGCGCGGAAAGTTGACGAAGCATAGACGACTCCTTCGTGAAGCGATCGATGGCATTCCTGGTAGTGGCTTGTGACCTATGTGCACTTCAAAACTCTACTCATAGGTATATTGGTGAAAACGGAACTCTTCAAAAACGACCGTCAGAGCATACCGCTTCTTGAGAACTTTGTCTGAGACCTAACTGAACTTAATCTAGAACACCGAAGTCGCCTATATTAGGCGCATTGACACATCTTGGTATCGAAACGGTGGTCTCTTCCACATCTTCCGTTGGATCCTCGTCGGATTATTAGACAATGCCATGACCATTTAGACATAAAATTATTAAACACAAGTGCTTAGACCTAAATGGCTTTAACGCGTAAGACAGGTTCGGGTAGGATTCCTAAACCTCAGGAGTTAAACACTATCATTTGATTCACTGCTGGCTTGCACATTCCCCCACAACAAAGTGCTTATATGGTTGGCGGCCTCCGGTTTCGGATTTGCCTGTCACTGTGGCAAGCCACAGGACGCATGCGCCTACAGAGGGATCATGGGTGGCTTGCGCTGCACCACCCACAGCTCCAACCACACACCCCATATCCAGTGTAAACCCGAAGGAATAAGACCGGGAGGCATGTGGATGGGAGCCACGTTTCATCAACGGAGCCGGCCCACACTCCTTCACAGGCAAACACAAGCACACTGTATTTGGGGAATCAAGCGCACACAAGGCGGTGGCTGGACCGTAGTCCGCTCCACACTGAGTGCATGGAACCACCCTTCGAACCTAGCACGGCCACAAGAACCGTGCACCCCGTCCCCTCCAGCAACGACCAACTGTCTCCTGGAGCCAGTATGGACGAGGTAGTGGCTAAGATGCAGGTAGGCATCTTGTCAACTTGCACATCAAGCCCAGCCACGCCAGGAATATCAAGCCACCGTCAATCATTTGAAACGACAAAATGAAATGAAATAAATCCAATAATTGCCTACAGATACGGTGGCAAACTCTTCGCGAAATTAGCATATGAAGTAAGTTGGTTAGCAATTAATCCGCGGTAAGGAAAAAAATGTCCACAAGTTACTGAAAAATGTTACAAACGCAGCAATATTACCGAAGATAAGCGCAATTAGCGTAAACAACGTGGCCAGCTAATAGAAGACTATTCAGATAGGCAAAACATACCAAATAAACTGGAATGAAATTTATGCAGCTTAAAGAGACCTAATTTAAGTGTAAGTTGGTTTAGCCCAACTGCGGTGAAGAAGCATCATGAATGCAACATCAGTTTCAGCATGGGGTACAAAGTGCTTATATACGGCATATCAAAAGCACTCGTCAAGTAAAACATGTTATTCCCCCACTTAACTTGACAGTCTGAGTTGCACAGTGCACTGAAGAAACAGTAAATGCTCTGAGAAATAAGTATGCCCTGATCATGTAGAGGCACCATTTGTCCGTGGACCAATTTAGTCGCTAATTACTTTCTAATCGTTGATATGTATAGTTATAGAAAAGGGGTTAAACGGTCATAGGCATCAGCTTAGCAGATGTTCAAAGTGTCCACCGTCGTTCTGAGTGCAGTGAAGAAGCCGCTTGATGTACTTGGCTAGCACTTTCTCCAACATGTCGGTAGTGTTCACGCGACCCTTGTTCACAATGTCATCTTCCAGTTGCTCAAGTGAGTTCAACCTGGTTTGCAAACCCTTTGTTTTAAATAGCTTCATATAAAGAAAGCTGACTGGTTCAAATCTGTTGGCCGTGGGGGCCACTCAATTGGTTATCAGTGACCGATTCAACGATGACCAAATTAGCACTGAGATATTCATGAACCGTTTGAGCATAGGGTGCAGGTGCATCATCCAGTTGGCACCAACTTTTCTTTCTTTTAATATTCAGTGAACAACGCGTTGGGTTGTGTCACAATGCTTTGCGATTCAAGGTATGCTGAGATCGTTCATTTTGAATACTTCACGGATAACAACGTAAGGTGAAACATCTTCCGCGGTGATGCGAGGCCACCCGGTTTTGTAGCGTTGCAGACACTTCTATTTTTATCGAAATTTTTCACCAGTGTAAGCACCTAACGGTCTGTAACTGGCCGCCTTCCAGCGTTAATGGCGTTGTACCGTCGCGCAGTATCTGCAGTGTCTGACCCGCACTCACCAAACAGATGTCAATACGATCAGTCCGTCGTAACGAGACTGGACCTTAACGTGGTGCGACGGCTTGCGTACCACTTTGACAGATTGAGCTATACTAGGTGAGGCCACCCGGCATCTTGCGCAATACACCTGCCAGGTTGATCAATGGTGAGAGGTCAGACAAACTCAGTCTCCTGGTCCTCCAGATTAGGGGTTTGAAATAGGATGGCGTCCATTTCTGTAAAACTAAATAATTAACACCTCGCCACTGCATTGCGGACAGACTTTAGAACTAAGGGCTTTGGATGAGGACCCTAATCGTCCTCCTGTCCAGGTCTGGGCGCCCTAACAGTATCTCAACCCACATACTACCTTACCATTTTCTCCAAACATAAATTTCATCCTGCATTAACCGCCGCGCAGATTATCAAGGGTCGCCTTATCTGCTGCATACAGCAGGGCGAATAAGCGAAAACATGCTACTGCTGGCGCCGCACTTCTTCCTTTTCCACCTGTTTCTCTTACTCGCATCCCGACCCTCATTACTAACCTTACTTATATAAGTCCCAGCTTAATTGACAGCAACCGAAGTGCCAATGGAGTAAAACCATCTGCAGCCACCATCCCACCGCACTTATCGGACGCCTATCAGTAACAGTATCTTATAATGCCACTCTGTCGTTTTCATGGCGATGTTCAGCGTTCACACTTTAAAACAAGTAGGTCAACAGGCTGCACTCACACGTATGTTGGACACACTGAGTATTGACGTGTGTTGTGTGTCCGAAACTAGGATCAGTGTCCCTAATGGGGTTGTTGAATTGACTGCACCAGGCTTACCCTCTCGTTATTGGTTGCATGAATCCGGAGATTCCGATGCATCACTCAGGGGTGAAACTGGTGTAGGTATCATTCTAAGCTCCAAGGCTGAGCCAGCGTTGGTCGATTGGATTCCGGTGAATAGCCGTTTATGTGCAGCCCGTTTGGCAACATCAGCTAAGGTGGATTCACGAAGCAATACAAAACGCTGTTTGTTTGTGATTTCCGTTTATGCTCCCACCGACTGCAGTTCTTACGCTGTCAAGGACACATTCTATCACGAACTGAACGCGCGACTCCGCATTGCTACTAGTTCAGCCATTATAGTACTCCAAGGGGATATGAACGCACAACTATGGCATCTGAGCACTTCAGAAGCTCAGCTGGGTGGTAATTATGGGCTTAACTCCGAACGGACTGACAACGTTAAGCGTCTGCTGCAACTGTGTGCGGATCACCAGTTGTTTCTTAGTAGCACTGCTTTTACACACAGTGGGTGCCGAAGTGCCACTTGGCGCCCTCCTGTAGCTGGCCAGTGATGGACCCAAATTGACCACATAGCCATAAGTTATAGATAACGTAGTTCTATCCTGGATTGTTGCTCGTACTGGAGTAACTGCATCGACTCTGATCATGCCTTGGTAGGTTGTCGTTCCTCGATGAACTTTAGCGGGAGGCGGACCAAGCGTCTCCTCCTATTGGCAACTGAGAAATTGTCGCAGTCCTCGGTCAAGCAAGCATATCAAGACGCACTGCGTATCGAACTTCTGCTGTCTTGTCCTAATGACACTAAGCTTTAGTGGAATTGGATTTCGACCGCCATGGACGATGCATGAGTATCTGCTTGTGGCACTATCCATCGTCACTGCACCAGTCACTGGATATCCGAGAGGTCCGTGAACCTGTTGGAAGCTAGAAGAAACCTTCCGGCTGGCTCTGAACAGAATGTGACCAGACGGGCTATTAGACGTGAATTAAAGCGGATCGTACCTGCTGATAAGGTAGCCTGGTGGACCACTCGGACTCAAGAAATGGAGGAGGCAGGAGCAGTAGGCTATTACCGCAAGCTCTTCCAGCAATTCCGTACCACTTTTCACAGAAATCCAGGCGTCAGTGAGATAATCAGAGTCATCACCGGTGCACTGATACACAATAAGGAGCGCCGTATGGCTCGTTGGGTGGAGCACTTTCAAGATCAGTTCAGCTGGCCCTCTGCTCCCGGACATCCTCCTACTCAGGTGATGCAGGACGAGCCATGGACGGTTAGTTTAGAGCCTCCGTCGGAGGCCGAGTATTGGAACTCGATCACAGCCCTCAGTGGTTTTCGTGCCGCTGGCCCGGGTTCCTACCCACTTGCACTATTTAAGGATGGAGGTGAGGTCATCTGCAGGGCACTGACCTCCCTATTCGAACGTATCTGGAACGAAGAGAACATGCCGGCTAATTGGAGCGAATCGATTATAGTGGCAATATACAAGAAGAGCAGTCGCACAGACTGTTCTAACCACAGGGGTATTAGCCTAACGCCAGTTGTGGCCAAAGTACTGGTCTCGATTCTCGTTCCCACCAAATATGTGGACATCCTATGTTCTCTGTACTCGAGCACTACAGGCCGCGTCAGCGTCTACGGTGACCTGTCGGATAGCTTTGCAACCACAAGTAGCGTTCGTAAATATTGTTCGATTTCCCAATTTTTGCTCAGTTTCGTCGTTGACACTATCATGGAGTGTTTCGTTGAGGAATCTCACGACCTAGGTGTTGTGGTTCTGTTTGGTGAAAGGTGACTAGATCTTGATTATGCGGACGATATCCTCTTGCTTTTCGACGATGTTAAGGCGGCCCAATGGACTCTGAATAGCCTGTCTTGATTGGTCCCATTATATGGTAGGCGCTTCGCACTTTCAAAATGCAAAGTGTAGCGGCCGGATCACCAGCCACTTGATGGCCACTTGACCCTTGCTAAGGAAAAACTTGAGGTAGTTGATAAATTCGCTTACCTCGGCAACTGCATCAGCGACTATAGGCGCATAGAAACTGAACTTAGCTCACATATTGTAAGGGTCATATCTGTCTTCTTGAACCTGCGGCATTTTTGGCGACAAAAGAGACTTTCCCTTCATCTGCAGGACAGTGTATACAAGGCCATGGTGAGTACCGTTCTTCTCTATGGTAGTGACACTTGGCCGCTTCGGTCTGAAGATTTGAGGCGACTACAATCCTTTGATCATCTTTGTCTGCGGAGCATTGTTGGTGTCGGTTGGCACCAGCGTGTCCACAAAGATGATGTGAGTGGGCGAGTACTAGGTAGTGATAATCATGCTAGCTTGTTAGAACAGCAGATAGAACTGAATAAGTTGCGTTGGCTCGGGTACGTGCTACGCATGCCTGGTCACCGCTTACCTAGGAGGGCCTTGTTCAATCTACCAGGTGTAGGATGGCGCAAGGCTCGAGGTGGACAGAAGTTGACTTGGCAGCGGGAAATGAAGTCACTGACGACCAAACTGGGTGCCGTTGGTCCGTCTCGCCTTCCGGGCTGGGGTCCACGTGACTCGTCTTGTGCTTGGCTCGAGACTTTACAGGACATGGCTCGCAACCGACACCAGCGGCGCGTCTGCTGCCGTCTCCGAATCGGATTGTCAGTTTAAAGAGTGTTTGGTGCTGAGTTATCTGCGGGGTAATGGCTGATTATGACGCGTAGCAGGGAAAGCGGCAAGGAAGCTGTCTCGCCGATGCCGCCTTATCTTTGCACGATAGCCAGCTGTTTGTGACGGTATGTTGTTAACTCAGGATGTAGGCGCCTTTACACTGAATGTTTGCTTATGGCATTAAGATTTACAGGTAAGGTACCCTTATCTCCCTCTTCTTATGCTTTATTTCATAGGTCCTCATGGTTATATAGCAGCGAAGTATCAGATCAAGTGTCTGATGTACTGCTGTTGTTGATGATGATGATGATGATGATGATGATGATGATGATGATGATGGTGATGATGATGATGATGATGATGAATCAGCCGCAGAATGAGCACTCGCTGATCATGAGCCAAGTAAAGTAATTCAGATTGGAGATAAGTGGCGGTTGGTGTGTATGTTCTTGCTTCATTGCTAAGACAGTGAGCAACTAAACAGTGATATTAATTGCAACTCTTACCTTGCACCACCGACAAGCAGTCAGACCGAGGCGCAGTGATCCGAAACTATCGATCTTTCGCTTGACTCCTGTTGGCTGGCTGTACCTCAACCCTCGACGAACTGTCACGCAATGGCATTTGGGGTCACTGAACTCAGTTTCATGGCTGCCCTGCATATGAGATGCCAACACACTAAATGGGAAGCGAAGTCCATGACTCCGCACCAGACTATGCGCACGCCAAACGGAGGTGCATGTGTGCGCACAATCGTGGTCCAACACAACTTGCCGGTTGGATGGCCGGACAACTTTTGGAAGTGCACGGGTTTCGTATAGGCGCGTAACGTGAATCCTGGCTGCATTATGGAGATCGGTTCAAAACATCTCGCATATACTATACGGACAAGCTACTTTGTCTTGGTCCAACTAGTTGTAAAGATAGCTTTCCTTTGTCCATGCACTTGATGCAGGACACACAATCGAATCACAGCAGTAAGGCACTGAATGGTGTTAATGTAATTCCATGGCGTGTGTTCATTATGTGTGTAAGACAGAAGCTGCTGTAAGCGAAGTAACCCAATGTACTTTAACCAAATGCCTAAGCAACACTGTTACACGTAGACATAACAAATGGAGATGCAGCCGATCGTATAGGTGTGCTTGTCTTCATGACCATCGATGTGTATACGTATCACAGATTGTCTGAATATATGACCGAAATACACGACACATGGTCCTACTTGAGAAGCTTTGCGGACATGTTAGCAGTGGCCGAATTGTGGGTTGCCGGGACGAAGATGTCAACCCTGCTGAGTTTCCTCAAGACAGTGTGACGCAGACTTGAGGGCGAGGATGGACCTGTTAATACGTAGTGGCACTCCTTAAAGAAGGCGCTACTCACTGATTTCGGCAAAGTATACCAACGCGAAGATGCAGACCGCAGTTAAATGTCTAGGTCTTGGGCGTACAAATTAGTATTAGAGTAGCGAATACTTACTCTTCCTGGATGCATGAAACACGCTACAAGCCGTTGAAAACAAATCGACGTAGCCATCTTCGTACAACCCTACAGTGAATGCTGCTGTGAGGACTAAGTAAAAAGGACGCGAGCCTTGAGATATAACGAAATTGCGTGCTGTCCCTTGGTAACACATTTACGGGAGGTAAAATGGAAAGCTGATTTAAAAAGTTTACAGACTCGAGACTCCCAGTTTCACTCGCAGATTGAAGTCTTCGGGTTTGTTTCAGTAGTGTTTTCAGCTACTGGACATTCAGAAGCGTTCCTTAACTTGACATAACTCCCTTACCAGTTGCTGTAATAAATAAGAAAATTTAGACAATGGAAGCATAGTGTGTCTTCGATTGCATTCAGAGAGGCACAAGCAAGCTTGAGCTGCTCCTGAAATTATCGCTGACTTGGGACACTTTTACCGTATCCATGGATATAATCGAAGGCAAACTCAGAATGGATCTCATGCAAAGGCGCAGGAGTCAAACATCATCAAAAATCTATTATTTGGTCGTAGGAGATTGGTTCATGATTGTCCAGAACTTAGGGAAGGAGTTGCAATAGTTACCGAACCCAAGCAACGGTTAAAGTTCTCCAAAGATCTCAGATGGACGTTGGCGACATTTGGGCTATGCGCTTCCCAAAGAGATTTCAAGAGGAACTGCATACAAAGGAAAGCGAAGCATACTGTGGATATTGTTATGCATGAGCACGAGAATGCCCCAGCGAGCATTGGCTTTGGTATCTACGGCCTGCTACTGAGCGTGATACTCTATATTTGATGTCAGAACGAAGTAAGGATATGCTTCTAAGCAAGTTGTTCTCAATACAAATGGTGCAGCAACTGGTGGCAACAGCCGTGTAGCCCCCGACAGCTAAAGCAAGGTGGTCAATGATCGAATTCAACTATGTTGATGTTAGTTTGAAACACTGTTTAATCTATGTGGTTTTTCACTGGCCATTTCTCACTTCCGCTCCTTATTACTTCCATCTGTGTTCACTACTCAGTAAGTGCTACTCATCTGCCATGCTCGGTCCAGGCCACTCCTGTCCCATTTAGCGTCACGTGGCTCATTCGTGCCCTTGCTAATTCTCCACTCTCCTCCTGGGTGGCTGTCAGTCACGTACGGTAAAATTCCCGCAGTGGATAGCTGGAAGAGAACACCATGCGGCCATTACCCTGAGGACATTTATGGCTCAGGCAAAGCATCTCTGTGTGTAATAGTACATCTTCGGTCGATGCAATGAGTTTTGTCGTTGCCATCTCATCTAGCAACACTGTGAAGGCTGATAGCTAACTACAGTGACTTGTAAATGTTGGGAAGCGCGACACCCCAAGGAGCGTGAACAATATCCGGAATGAGGCCACATATTTGCAACATGCAGAAGAATGAGTTATTTTGTTAATTGCTACCAGATTGCCAAGGTAAATGTGTTCAACCGTGACAACTTTCCTTCCAAATAGATACGCTTGACCAGAGATCTGGCCCAATCAGGATTGAAGAAATGTGTCTGCTCGAGGATGTTGATTGGTGATAAAGTAGTACATCATTCGGACACTGACGCTTCCAACAACAATATTCCAAGAAATTGCTACCTATGCGTACACTTGCGATGTGGTCAAGTCTGCCTGAACATGTGGGGTTCCTTCAGACTCCATTCGAAGGGACCGGCAGCACTGAAAATATTCCATCTCAATGTCTAGTCTTAGCATCGGTTGAATTTTGGGGTCGCCAAAGAAGAGTCTGAGTTGATTTTCAGCAAGGAACAGCGAACATTCATAAGCCATGAGTTATGACGGGCAAAAAACCTCTGCCTGACAAATCCCGTAGGTTGACCGGGACTGTAGGACAAGTGTATACTAGTCGGAGACGGTGCGCGAAATTAAGCGCGGATATCAGAAGGAAATTGGAGTCGGACACAGTGGACTGTATTCGATGGGCTACAAGAAGACGCGGACGGATGAAGCGAGACAGGAGCAACATGTTAGCACCGGAACTTACAGGACGGTCAAGGGACGAGCAGGTTGTAAGGAAGGTTAAAACCAGAAAGAATGATGTACCTTTCTTCAACAATGAAATAGCATATACAAGATAGCAGTTATCTTTTTGGGCGCTACGAGATGGAGCTTGTCAAATTATTGTTTAAAGTGACAAGACAAAAGCGAAACTTCTGGTTTAGGGTGACTCACCGATTTGTTCACATGTAAACATGCTGGTCTGACCACACAAATGTGAGCGCTTCTCTCCCCCCCCCCCCCCGCTAAATAATGGCGTTCAGAATCTAAGTTTTCGGGATTCAGGAGTAATAACTATCTCAGTTCCGCATTGTAGCTGTGACAGAACAACACCGAGGCCAACATCAAACGCACCAGTCGAAACAAGATTGCAGCATACTTCAACAAAGATGGTAACTAAGACCGCAGGCGCAACCCTTTATTTCAGTTCATGGAAAACGTTTCGCTGATCAGTTCCAAAAATGAACGACGCCCCTTTCTCTCTCACTTATCGTAATGGATCTGCTAGGGTCACAGCATTTTGCAAATAGCGCAGGATGTAGTAACATCTTCCCAGAAATGAGTTTAGTTCTGTCATGTTCTTAAGTGTTGGCGCTTCTGTGATAGCTAAGATGTTTTCGTTGCTTGGGCGGAATCCACCGGGCGATATGATGTGTCGCAAAACTTGAATCTCGGGGAAATTCAGGCTCAAATCAAGATCACTGCGATACTGAAGAACTTTGTGGGTGCTTCATCATGCTCTTCATGTGAACGGCCAAAAACACAGATTTCATCGATTTACGCAACCTGCCCCTCAATAATCGCCAAGGCGAGGGTCATGCCACGCAGCCGGCGGAGAACTAAAACCCATTGACAACATTTTGTACTGCAATAGACCATTGGGAGCAAGCAAGACAGTAAGATGCTTCGAATTGTTCGCCAATGGCATATGCAAGTATGCACTTGGCAAATCTATCCTGGAAAATACGCTTGCACCAGCTAAACTTACTGAGCTCTTCGTTGGATGGTAACGTCATTGGCTCTTGGACAAGTTGCTCATTTTCTCCCTGCAAATCGTTGCATATCCTGACTGTGCCATCTATTTAAAGGACACTCACCTGTGGATGCACCGACCCAGAAAAATCGATGGATTTAGTCAAAGCATTTTCTGGCATCTCTTTCAGGGCTGCCGAGCCAGCTTGACGTTTTGTTTGCGGAATAGGCCGAGGTTGACCAATGGCAACGGGTTTTGCATCCCGCTTCAACTGAATGCGATGCATACCACATGGAATACGTCTGATGGACTGTTGATAAAGTTTAGAATAACGTTCATGCCATTGTGTCACTTTGCCGGAAGAGACAAACATGCAGTCGAAAGATGGTACCATTTGTAAAGCCACCGTGGCGTTTCTTCCTAGTTAGTCATCAGTTGTCCTAAGAAATGGGTACTGCAACATCTGCAGCTACCGAATGTCGCTGTAAATGCACGATCCTGAATGCTAATATGGTTAAGTTGTCTCCACCTTAACTCCAAAATGAATGTGGATTAGGCTGCAAAGTATGCTAGGATAGGTAGCGTTCATACATTCGAAAAGGTACGACGGTAACTGTAGAAGCAGAATCTATCTCCATTGCAACTGGAACAGTGCATTTAATGATAGGGGATGAGACAGTACGAACATCATCGGAAGGAATCTTCGGTTCACCAACGGATATTGTTAGAGTTTTTGAAGTGTTGGCATTAGCGAGGATCGAACAACTGTTTTCCTGTGATGGATCAGCAATATGGCCTTCAGCTGTAGCATCGTTGTTGCGATGGCTTGCAAACGATAACATCCGGCGTAGTGTCCATTTTCGCCACAGATTTTGTACTTGAGGCTGCATGCGGGAGAAGTGGAAAAATTGGTTTTATGAGAAGCACTTCCACAGCGATAGCAAGATGGCTTGTCCACTGGTAATCGTCGGAAAGATTCCACCTTTACTATCTCAGCTGGGTTGGTCGAACAGAACTGTTTCGCTTGCAATGAAATTTCAGTTTTCCTTCCGGCTAACTCGCAAGCTCCATCCCACTTTAATGTGCATGCCATTTTTTGCAACATCAGCTCATCTATACAATTGTGGGCAATTCCAGAAAGCAATTGCTGAGTCCGTATACAGCGTTCGAATTTTTTCTGTAGAATGGACGAATAATCACACGGTCGTACTGCGCGACTCATCCGGGCAGTGAAATAGTTCAAGGGTTCACCAGTTTCCTGATGCATGCGGGAGAGAACGTATTTGCCGTAAACACATTCATTTGGTAAGCCAGTTTGCGATCTAATACAATGAAAGCTTCTTTAAGGGATTTACATCCTATTAAACCAAACGCATCAATTTGTCGCTGCCTCTCTTCCCCGAGTAAATGTCGAAGCAGCTTCCATTTGCTTTCCTCACTAGGAGCAGCATGGAAATCGCTGAGTAAACCCAAGTAGTTTTGGAAGTAGGTTCTCCAACGGAGCCAGCGGAGGAGCTGATTTTGTTCTGCCACTGCAATCCGTCGAAAATAGAGATGGGTGCTGAATGGAGATGTTCATATTTTGCCTCGCGACGCCAAATGTTGCATGTAACAGAAAAATGCAGGTTGTGTATCCGTACTCCACCAGGAGTTAACAGACTTAATGCAGAGTAATCAATTTAACTGTCCGGATTTCACACAATCAGTGTGAAGATAGTCGCTGTGTTTCAGTCAGCCTGTGAGATATGAATATTAGGGATGTCGTGATGAAGCGGCCACCGCGGGGGCCTCAAATAGGTGTTCAGCAATTTTGGAAATTTTGAAGACCAGAACTTCCCGAAAGTTGTTTGTAATAGTCCAAGGTGCTGACTGGCTCTTCTCGATACTTTCGATACAAATATTGGTTTTGTTCAAATTATCAATGATGGCTTTGCGTACTTACGTCCGGTGACGACAGACATCAGTGACGAATATGTGTCATACTTAACCCGAGATTTGATGGAAGTCGTAGGGTACCCGGGTCATCTGTCGATAGGCTCATCTGTATGACTACTTACATTATTAGCCAGACGGGTTACATTCGCTTAGCGTGATAAGTTCTCCGCAGAAGTGAAAAGTTTGATTTCGTTGAATTTATGAACCCAGGTTGGTAATCCGACTTACTGGGCTATTCAAGTTGTGCTTGATAGGAAACGGCACTGCGGTTTACTATTATGCATCGACGCTAATCCTTTGGATTCAACCCATCGTAGAGAACACGTTGCGGTACCGACATTACAAGATAATGAACAATGAGTTTATATGGGTTAAGAAGTAATGCTTTCCATGTCCCGTCTGGTGGTTTTGCAGGGTTATCGAAACATAAAAAGCCGTGGGTTAGTTACGTTTAAAAAAGGGAGTTATCGTTTGTTTCGTTGTGGTCCTGCCATCCGTGTAGTTTCACAGCACAAACATGTAACAGGAACTAAACCCTGTGTATTCTAGGAGTGGGTTGGAGATGCAATACTAGCTACGAAAGTCTAGGTGAGTAAGTGAGTCATCCAAATGCCTTTAAGTACGGATAGTGATGGTGCAGAAACGACCGGTTCGCGAAGAGCATTCCACGAGGGATGAACGTGGATGGAAAAGAAATTCCTGCGGCAATCCCGGAGGCTGAACTGTTCTGCCAGTTTGTGTGAGTTGCCTCTCAAGTCTATATTACTGCTGAGTTGGAGTGAAGAGTGGCACCCACATGATGTAGATCGTGGAGAATTAAGTACACCATTAGTAAGTCACCTCGTAAGCGACGGTAATGTCCGCTGAATACCCCCAATCATTCCTGCCTCTCCTCGTATGGAAGATGGCGCATTCCATTAACCTACTTGGATGCTAGATGTTAGGGCTGCTCCAATCCACTAAGATCGTGTTTTAGCCATGGGTGTCAGGCTTGAAGTATATATTCGACATAAGAACGAACATAAGCACTAAGCATCTGCCGGAAAATAGAGCGATCTATTTGTCTGAACGCCCGTTGTAACAAGCTACATGTTAGTTACCAGTTTTGGAGGCTTTCGCGGATTGCCTTGAACAACCTCGATCATCCTGAACCAGTACCCCCGAATCACCTTCGGTGGCAACTAGCTGTAGCACACGCATTCCGAGCTTATAACAGTGGTTGTTCTGGTGTCGTATGGAGAGCACCTTGCTTTTAATCACATTGCACTGTAGTGAATTTTGGCTAGACCATTGATGTGTCGTGTCTAGACCACTCTGAAGCAGGCGTAGGTCTGTTTTCCCCTGAACCTCGTGCTAAAGTTTAATGTCATCAGCAAACAGCGGGTAGTTAGATGTAATTGCTTGTGTGAGGTCATTGATAAATACCAAAAGACTATCGGGGACGTAACACCGAGCCTTGAGGCAGGCCACATTCAACTTGTATGGGGTCAGAGAAGGAGCTACGAACTCTGACCACAATGTGTAGCTAAAGCAAAGGTTCACCTATCACTCTAATTTTGACACTCTTCCATGAAGCGCACTCCGTATTTTGATGACATTTGCTACTCTGCGTTTAACCCCTGGCTTAAGGGTTTAAATTGGAATCTTCAAGGAGTGCTTACTGCAAGCTGTCGACAATCAACACATTGTACATGCGCAGCGGAGAACTTGCTGATTTGCGGCTTGAGCAACCAAGAGCATGACGTCAGTTTCCATGACACTGCAGCATGGCTTTCAGTCAAACAACTAAGTTAAACGCAAGAAACTTACGCTACCAAAACAGGTGGTAATTCGCCATTCGCATGTTCTGAAGTCCGACGGAGCCAAAAATCTATACTGGTGGGAGGGTAGGCTGAAGGAACGAAGCGGATTCGGTAATTTAACTCATCAGGATTGCCTGGTTCTCTACTAGAGGCCGCTGATTGATTAACATTTGGTTAGGCTACATTGAGTTTGTTTAACTGTATGACAAGAACCTCATAGTTAGAACCATCCCATCAAATTGTTACAAGTCTCTTTAGGTATATTAACAAGATTTATGGACAAAATGTGCTTTCGATAATGCAGGGTCTAACACGCTGAATAAACACCTAACCTTGAAGAATTAATTACTAGGACAACTGGGCCTCACAATAGTAACTGGACACAGTTAACAGTAAATAACGAGTGGACTTCCTTTGGAGTCGGTTTTGAACCTAGAAAGTCTCTAATTGTCTTACAGGACCCATTCATTTATTCTGCTGTAAGGGTTTGCAGCTCAACACTCCTAGGTGAGCATGTCGCAAGCTGTTGATTTTCGCTTCAACGGGTTAAAACTGAAACACTCCGCATGAACCCATGCCCTTTTGAGTACACTTTGCTTATTTGGTCGCAAAAAGTATGCAACTAAAATTCGCTATACTGCATTATTTGTATCGTACATTTTGTGCTCTGACCGTGCTTACAAACAATCTTCAAAGGCACTGTGACCAAATTAACACTTGTGTTTTTTACTCATGTGTATGTTTGTTAAGGTATTTACCAAGCTGATTTTCATATCTGCATTCCCTTGACTTAAACACAATCTCATCCTTCAAAGTCTTATTGTTGTTCACTCACCAGACAATTCTGGAAATGAAGCAACAGCTTAGCTTGATGCGGATGGAGAACCAAAGTCTGCGAGATTACTTGAGAGGAACACACTTGGCGTCAGGTAAGATGTTTGCGCTGGAGAGTTTGATTGAACATTTGATTAAAATTTAGCCTACTATACATGGTGTTCGCTTGCGGAATTTCTTTGGTGGCCTGACAATATGTCCAGGGCAACCATGTCATTGCCCATTAGATTTGCAGCTAAGTAACTAGCAACAAAGGCGAGATTTAAGGTGTGTGTGTGTGTATGTCGATGTGGATACTTAAACGGAACTCTTCAGGATGTCCAAAGTAGAGTGCGGATGATGTTGGATAGAAACGTTTGATAGCCTTATACGAATGTGATACAAGTCCTAACGATTAATCAGTCGTAGATAATTCCCTGTAAGGTTTATAACATGGGCCGCTCGGTATCAGTATGTAGTTCCGATGGGGAAGAAGTACGCTGGATGTATTTTGAAGCGTCTATTAACATAGCTATAAGAGCTTTGGATTGCGAAGCAAAGCTAGGTAATTCCCTGAGAGGGATTGCTAGTGTAAAAAAACCTGTAAAGATGTAAATGTTGTTTAGGTAAACTGACAACCTTGCACCAGCTCCCACAGAAATGAATGGCTTTGAGATTAAATTCTTTTGAAAGGGACACCCGTATGGTAATTTGATGAGCGTTCCTCTTTAAACGCATATGTTTAGAGGTCTGGAAGTAGTTCAGTTCATCAACTTTGAGGCAGCTGACTTGTTACAAAAACGGACAATAGCAGAAATTAAAAGATGAGGATCATAAACATCGCCAGAGGAAAAGTACAGAACGCTTCATATCAATGCTCACAGTCAGATAGTGGCTTTCGAAATTCAGTGTGGTTGACATCATAGCGGGGACCAGTTCAGTCAGAAGTAATGTACCATAGATTAACACACGCTTGTTCACTCCCTCCGCTCAAACCTCAGCATTTTATATCTAAATGCTGTAGCTGCAATGCCGACCACGTGGTTATGATGGAGCATAGATTTCTAGTCACGTGGATAAAGTGATGGATCGCGGAAACGAGTTTCGCCAATGTCCCCGCCGAAGTCCTAAAGATCAAGTTGATGTGGCGCTGAGGATTTATTCTACATACCCACCGTCGGCTAACATCTCATGTGGTGGCATTACACATACCGATTTATTTACGCACAGTGTTTGTCAGTATTAGGCAATCATCAGTAATATATATAAAAATCTGTCAGTATAGCGGTCAAGTCCCCCTGCCGTTCCGGGGCACTATGCGGAAACTCTTAGCTGGTGGGGCCCACCACTGTCCTCTGCACAGTTCGTAACTGGCATGGCAGAGGAAGATGATCCGGGATATATCATAGTCAACTGTCAATCGCGCAGGTCCGCGGCTGTCACCTATGGGGAAGTGGCACTAGCTGCTGGCATGCAGAAATCATGAGGCCGGAACCCGCCAGAAGTCCACCGGGAGTCGCACCACTGACGAGACCCAGAAGGTCGAAACGTCGGCGTTTGGTACTTTTCCAGTCTAGCCTAAGCCTGTTGATTGGGAGTGGCAATGATGAATTAGCTGCAGAATTAGGACGATGCTTGTTTGCTATAAGTGATGCGTGTCAAATTCAATCTTTGTTTGGAAAGTCATTAGGATTTAGTCGCGATGATGTGGGTTATATGGTATATTCGCCCCATCGTCGGTGCCGAACGCTGCTAGGTATAAGCATTGTTAATAGTCCGCTATTGAAACAAGCACACATTTGGCTAGAAAACAACACGCGCCTTTTCTGGGTCAATCCATTTTCTTCAAATATAGACATGTAGTTCTGTTAATTAGGTGGCCATTGTTTAAGTGGACATAATGTCACAAAACGAGATTCACGACACAGGGGAACAGCAAATTGACGGACATTCTGGTTCAAAATGGATGTGTAAATTCCTGGACCACTTCTAAGAGACTGTTGGTCCGCAACGCTTGTCATTAATAGCCTTGTAATTCTGCTCTGGAAACTGTGGCAGTGCACACCGAGCCAGCCACAGTACCAGGTGTAATGTCATGCGCTGGCCAATAGCCATAAAAGCAATCACTTCGCAAAGCCAGCAAGGTTGTATTAGAAGAAAAAAACGAGAATTTTCCAACGTGTCAAAACGTACTACCGACTGGTCCAGTGTTGGAAACTGACCACAATTCAGTATCACATGCCGGTACATTTTTGCATTTCTGGCCAAACTTACTTTCCCGCTCGATTTTAACAAAAGGAGCGCTTAATTTGGCAATGTACTAAGTGTAAAAATGATATGTCATTAAGTAATATTTATTTTGATACAAGAAGCTTTAGCGACAACGAAGGATCCTTTGAATAAAGTCTCTCCCATCCTCCCCATTTTCTTAGATCCGAAACAGGAAGTATGCTGTAAGACAGAACAACAAATATCGGGAGAGGATGATGAACTGGAGGAACACGAGAAATCCCTTTTGCTTACACGCGAACTGCTAGAGGAGTACAAGAAGGAAAATGAAGCGTTAAGGTGAACTAAAACGCAACAGAACTTTGCGTGCTCAAACAATTAATACTTCGCTGCACCTTTCCCATCCAAAGTGTATGGAATATAAAAAATCTTTTATGGCAGATAGGTTGGTTAAATTTGATCGATTCACTTTTGGCTAATGCCAACCTTATATAGTTGACTGGATCCCAGCAATCTGCTTCCTCACTTTAACAGCTTAAAAAAGGATTTTCACCGACTGTATTACCCAGGGACTGCGAAAAATCGCTATCTGTCCCACCCGTAATTGAGGGTACTTGTTACCCTCCCATCTTGCAAGTCATAAAATCCAAGCAAGCTTTTAAGTGAGATATGCGAATATGTGAAAAAAACTACCATGACAGAGACACACGAATTAAAGCTTGTCACATTCCGAGTATCTCCATGGACTTTCCTCATTAAACCGAATGTGTTAAAGACAGTTAGCACACAGTACACACAGAGTTAAAGAAATTTGACTTAAACAACAAATGGACTGCTAGATACCTACAACTAACCTTATCTTTCCTTATTAATTCGCATAAAATGAAACGTGTGCCTGTGTCACCTATTCGCCCCCACCGTACCAGCGACTGCAGCCGAGTTTCACAACGAACTAAACCTGAAAACAGCAGTGGCAACATGCTTACTGACTGAATACCCCGTGAACCATACAATCGCTGATCTGTGAGAAATTTTCTGATCTGAAACTATTCTTAATTATTTTGTTTTGATTCACGGAAATTATAACCTCCCTTTAGTGTGCAACTGATCGCTGCCCGTAGGAGTTGTATAACGTTTGTCGGCAATTGTACAAATTTATTATTCATTTACTGAATACTCGCTTATTAGATTTGGCCCAGTAACCTTGTGCTTGATTCTGGTACAATAGTGATTTCGGTCAGAAGCACTGGCAACCATCCGCAATCCGCATAAGCCAAACTACGCTGATGCATCCGCTCTTCTATCCTCCTTAAGTCGAATGAGGTAAATGAGATCATAGTCTGGGGTGCTGAAAGCTAGTCACTAAGCGACATACGAAATTCAGCCAATGGAGTAGTTCTGATAGACTGCATTTTTGTAAACAGAACACAGATCTTGTGTCTATACGTGTAAGCTCATATAACTTTTCGAATTTAGATTAATGGGTTGAGATTGAAACATTCTACGGTGGTTGGCACCGAAACGCACACATCTATTATAACAGCGTCCATGAGTCAGTCGCATGGCTGTACTTACCACATCTGACGGCTTATACCTAATGTGCTAGTCTGTGACATTCCAAAGTATGGCTGCAGCCGCCAAATGCCATTGAAAGCATTTCTAAAACTGGATGTTTGAATGGCCGCCTTCGATTCAAACAAAAGAAAAGGGTGTTTTATTTATCGTACCGCCGGAATCGCAAGCCAAGTCCGTGTGTCTTTTCCACATGAATATCCGTTCAGTTCTCATAACTGCGAGGAGCGCTTTGAAGAGACGATGAACCGCTCAGTCACAGGGACGGCGAATGCAATTGTCTTAGCTTTGACACAAATATATGCATAGATGTTACTCCGACTTTGAGTTTCCGACTGGTGAGGTGTTCCCTGTACCCCACGCCACTGCGAGTAACCAGGACTCATCCTAACTCTCAGCAACATTACCATGACAAAAGTAGGAGTAGAAAAAGAGACAGCATGGAGGCATTTTGCTTTGTATGAGCCTTAGAGTGGAGTGGCGCTGAACGTTTGGTCAGATGAGTAAGTAACTGGCGAATACTTGAGATGACGACAAAGCAGGCACGTCAAGATCAAGCAGAAACGTTTTTATGGTAGATGAGTGCATTGCTCGAATAGGACTAAACGAACAGCTCCGGTTGAGCGGCCTGAGACAGATTGTGATGCGTTGTCTATATCCAAAGTAATCACTGTTAAAGTGCTCTACCTGTCCATAGTACTCAGAGTCGAAGTTCATCAATAGGTGCCGGATAGATTGCAGCCGTTTTAGATGTATAGGCTCACTTTTCTGGATGCCAAACTTGGTACAGGACCACAGCTTTCATTGTAGCACTTTCATGCGGCTGATTACATTTAGTTTTATTTCTTTCTTGCAATGCAATTTAGAGAGCAAAACTCACTGCTAGAGCAAACCGACTGATGATGGCGATGATGATGATGGCTGTGATAGGGCCGCAGAATGAGCACGCGCCTGTCATCAGCCACGTAAGGCAATTTAGCTTGAGATAAGTTCCCGATGTGGTGTATGCTCATGCTCCATTGCTAAGACAGTGAACAACTAAGCGGTGACATGAATTACTCCCCTTAGCTTGCAACCCCGACTAGCATTCAGATTGAGGCGCAATGATCCGAAGCTATCAATCGTTGGCTTGACTCCTGTGGTCTGTCTATACCTTAACCGTAGATGGGCTGTCATGCAGTGGCATTTTGGTTCGCTCAACTTGAGATGCTCCTGAAACTATCGATGACTTGGGACACTTGTATCGTATTCATGGATATAATCGAAGGCGAATTCGGAATGGATCCCATGTAACTGCGCAGGACTTAAACACCCTTAAAATCTAATATTTGGTTATAGGAGATTGGTTCGTGACTACCTAGAACTTAGGGAAATTGTTACAGTAGTTACGGAACTTAAGCAACGGTTAAAGTTCTCCAGAGATCTCAGGGGGACGTTGGCGACATTTGTGCTATGCCCTTCCCAAGGAGACTTCAAGAGGAACTGCATACAAAGGAAAGCAAAGCATACTGTGGGAGTTGTTGTGCATGCGTACGAGAATGCCCCAGCGAGCATCAGCTTTGGTATCTACGGCCTGCTACTGGGCGTGATACTGTATATTTGATGTCAGAACGAAGTGAGGATATGCTTCTAAGTAAGTTGTTCTCAACACAAATGGTGCAGCAACTGGTGGTAACAGTCGTGTAGCCCTCCGACGGTTAAACCAATGTGGCCAATGATCGAATTCAACTAAACTGCTCTAAGTTTGAAACACTGTTTAATTTATGGGGTTTCTCACTGGCCATTTCACACCTCCGCTTCTTATTACTGCCATCCGTGTTCACTTCGCAGTAAGTGCTATTCATCTGCCATGCTCGGTCCAGGTCACTCCTGTCCCATTTAGCGTCACTGGCTCATTCGTGCCCTTGTTAATTCTCCACTCTCCTCCTGGGTGACTGTCATTCACGTACGATAAAAAATCCCGCAGTGGAAAGCTGGAAGACAACACCATGCAGCCATTACCCTGAGGACATTTATGGCTCAGGCAATGCATTTCCGTGTGTAATAATACATCTTCGGTCGATGCAATGAGTTTCGCCGTTTCCATCTCATCTAGCAACACTGTAAAGGCTGATAGCCAACTACAGCAACTTGTAAATGCTGGGATGCGCCACACCCCAAGGAGAGTGAACAATGTCCGGAATGAGGCCACATATTTGCAACATGCAGAAAAATGCGTTATTTTGTTAGTTGCTACCAGGTTACTAAGGTAAAGGTGTTCAACCGTGACCACTTACCTTTCAAATAGATACATTTGACCAGAGATCTGTCCCAATCAGGATTGAAGAAATGTGTCTGCTTGAGGATGTTGATGGGTGATAAAGTAGAACATCACTCGGACACTGACGCTTCCAACAACAATATTCCAAGAAATTGCTGCCTATGAGTACAGTTGCGATGTGGTCAAGTTTGCCTGAACATGTTGGCTTCCTTCAGACTCCCTTGGAAGGGGCCGGCCGCACTCAAAATATTCAATCTCAATGTCTAGTCTTAGCATCGGTTGAATTTTTCGGTCGCCATAAAAGAGTCGGAGCTGATTTTCTGCAAGGAACAGTGAACACTAATGACCTCTGAGTTATGACGGACAAAGACCTCTGCCTGACAAATTCCGTCGGTTGACCGGGACTGTAAGACAAGTAACTACTAGTCGGAGACGGTGCGCGAAATTAAGCGCGGATATCAGAAAGAAATTGGACTCGGACACATGGGACTGTATTCAATGGGCTACAAGAAGAGTCGGACGGATGAAGCCAGACAGGAGCAACATGTTGACACGGAAATTTACAGAACGGTCATGTGACGAGCCGAATGTAAGGAAGACTAAAACCAGAAAGAATAATGTACATTTCTTCAACAATGCAGTAGTACATAAAAGATAGCAGTTATCTTTTGGGGCGCTACGAGTGGGAGCTTGTAAAATGATTGTCTATAGTGACAAAACAAAAGCGAAACTTCTAGTTTAAGGTGACTCGCCGAGTTGTTCACATTAACACATGCTGGTCTGCCCACACAAATGTAAGCGCTTCTTTCTCCCCCGCTAAATAATGGCCTTCAGAATCTGGGTTTTCGAGATGCGTGAGCAATAACTTTCTCTGTTCCACATTGTAGCGGTGACAGAATAACACCCAGGCCAACATCAGACGCAACAGTCGAAACAAGATTGCAGCATACTTCAACAAAGATGGTAACTAAGAACGAAAGCGCAACCCTTTATTTCAGTTCATGGAAAACGTTTCGCTGATCAGTTCCAAAAATGAACGACGCTCCTTTCTTTCTCATTTATCGTAATGGATCGGCTAGGGTCACAAAATTTTGCAAATAGCGCATGATGTAGTAACATCTTCCCAGAAATGAGTTCAGTTCTGTCATGTGCTTAGGCGTTGGTGCTTCTGTGATAGCCAGGATGTTTTCGTTGCTTGGGCACAATCCAATAGGCGATTTGATTTGTCGCAGAACTTGAATCTCGGGGAAATTCAGGCTAAAATCAAGATCACTGAGATACTGAAGAACTTTGTGGGTGCTTCATCATGCTCTTCATGTGAACGGCCGAAAACACAGATTTCATCCATTTATGCAACCCGCCCCTCAATACCCGCCAAGACGTGAGCCATGCCACGCAGCCGGCGGAGAACTCAAACCCATTGGCAACACTTTGTACTGCAATAGACCATCGGGAGCAAGCAAGGCAGAAAGATGCTTCGAATTGTTCGCCAATGGCATATGCAAGGATGCACTTGGCAAATCTAGCCTGGAAAATACGCTTGCACCAGCTAAACTTACTGAGCTCTTCGTTGGATGGTAACGTCAATGGCTCTTGGACAAGTTGCTCATTTTCTCCCTGCAAATCGTTGCATTTCCTGACTGTGCCATCTATTTTAAGGACACCCACCTGTGGATGCACCGACCCAGAAAAATCGATGGATTTAGTCAAAGCATTTGCTGGCATCTCTTGCAGTGCTGCCGAGCCAGCTTGACGTTTTGCTTGCTGAATAGGCCAAGGTTGACCATTGGCAACGGATTTTGCATCCCGCTTCAACTGAATGTGATGCATACCACATGGAATACGTCTGATGGACTGTTGAAAATGTTTAGAATAACGTTCATGCCATTGTGTCACTTTGCCGGAAGAGACAAACATGCAGTCGAAAGATGGCACCATTTGCAAAGCCACCGTGGCATTTCTTCCTAGTTAGAGTCATCAGTTGTCCTAAGAAATGGGTACTGCAACATCTGCAGCTACCGAATGCCGCTGTAAATGCACGATCCTGAGTGCTAATATGGCTAAGTTGTCTCCACTTTACGTAGGTAGCGTTCATACATTTGGAAAGGTATGACGGTAACTGTAGAAGCAGAAACCATCTCCATTTCAACTGGGACAGCGCATTTAATGGTAGGGAATGAGACAGTACGAACATCATCGGAGGGAACTTTGGTTCACCAACGGATAATGTTAGCGTTTTTGAAGTGTTGGCATTAGCGATGAGGGAACAAATATTTTCCTGAGATGGACCAGTAATATGGCTTTTAGGTGTAGCGATGGCTTGCGAACGATAACATCGTGCGTAGTGTCCACTTTCGCCACAGATTTTGTACTTGAGGCCGCATGGGGGATAAGTGGCAAAATTGGCTTTATGAGAAGCACTTCCACAGCGATAGCAAGATGGCTTGTCGGAAAGATTCCACCTTTGCTATCTCACTTAGGTTGGTCGAACAGAACTGTTTCGCTAGCAATGAAAGTTCAGTTTTCCTTCTGGCTAACTCGCAAGCTCGATCCTACCTTAATGTGCATGCCATTTTTTGCAACATCAGCTCATCTGTACACTTGTGGACAATTCCAGAAAGCAGTTGCTGAGTCAGTATACTGCGTTCGAATTTTTCCTGGGGATTGGACGAATAATCACACGGTCGTACTGCGCGATTCAACCGGGCAATGAAATAGTTCAAATAGTTCACCAGTTTCCTGATGAATGCGGGAGAAAACGTATTTTGCCGTAAACACATTCATTTGGTAAGCCAATTTGCGATCTAGTGCAGTGAAAGCTTCCTTACGGGATTTACATCCTAGTGGACCAAAGGCATCCAATTGTGGCTGCCTCTCATCCCCGAGTAAATGTCGAAGCAGCTTCCATTTGTTTTCCTCACTAAGAGCAGTATGGAAAGCGCTGAGTAAACCCAAGTCGTTTTGGAAGTAGGTTCTCCAACGGAGCCAACGGAGCATCTGATTTTAGTCTGCTACTGCAATCCGTCGAAAATAGAGATGGGGGCTGAATGGTGAGGTTCATCTTTGGCCTCGCGACGCCAAATGTTGCTTGCAACAGAAAAATGCAGGTTGTGTATCCGTACTCCTCCAGGAGTTAACAGACTTAATACGAGTAATCAATATAACTGTCCGGATTTTATGCAATCAGTAAGAAGATAATTGCTGTGTTTCAGTCAGCCTGTGAGACATGAATATTAGGGACGTCGTGATGAAGCGGCCACAGCAGGGGCCTCATATAGGTGTCCAGCAATTTTGGAAAGTTTGACGACCAGAACTTCCCGAACATTGTTTGTAATAGTCCAAGGTGCTGACTGGCTCTTCTCGATGCTTTCGATACAAATCTTGGTTTTGTTCCAATTATCAATGATGGTTTCCCGTACTTACATCCGGTGACGACAGACATCAGTGATGAATATGTATCATACTTAGGCCGAGGTTTGATGGAAGTCCAGATAACCCCGGTCATCTCTCGATAGGCCCATCTGTATGATTACCTACATTATTAGCCAGAAGGGTTACATTCGCTTAGCGTGATAGGTTCTCTGCCGAATTGAAAAGTTTGATTTCGTTGACTTTATGAACCCAGGTTGGCGATCCAACTTACTGAGCTATTCCAGTTGTGTTTGCTAGGAAACCGCACTGCGGTTTACGAGTATGCATCAACACTAATCCTTTGGATTCGGCCCATCGTAGAGAACACGTTGTGGTACCGACATTACAAGATAATGAACAATGAGTTTATACGGATTAAGAAGTAATGCTTTGCATGTCCCGTTGGGTGGTTTTGCAGGGTTATCGAAAAATAAAAAGCAGTGGGTTATTTACGTTTAAAAGAGGGAGTTATCGTTTGTTTCGCTGTAGTCCTGCCATCCGTGTAGTTTCACAGCACAAACATGTAACAGGAACTAAACCCTGTATATTCTAGGAGTGGGTTGGAGATGCAATACTAGCTACAAAAGTCTAGGTGAGTAAATGAGTCATCCAAATGCCTTTAAGTACGGATAGTGATGGTGCAGAAACGACCGGTTCTCGAAGAGTATTCCACGAGGGATAAACGTGGATGGAAAAGAAATTTCTGCGGCAGTCCAGGAGGCTGTACTGTTCCGCCAGTTTTAGTGAGTTGCCTCTCAAGTCGATATTACTGCTGAGTTGCAGTAAACAGTGGCACCCACATGATGTAGATCGTGGAGAGTTAAGTATACCATTAATAAGTCACCTCGTAAGCGACGGTAATGTCCGCTGAATACTCCCAATCATTCCTGCCTCTCCTCGTATGGAAGATGGCGCATTCCATTAACCTACTTGGATGCTAGATGTTAGGGCTGCTCCAATCCACTAAGATCGTGTTTTAGCCATGGGTGTCAGGCTTGAAGTATATATTCGACATAAGAACGAACATAAGCACTAAGCATCTGACGGAAAATAGAGCGATCTATTTGTCTGAACGTCCGTTGTAACAAGCTACATGTTAGTTACCAGTTTTGGAGGCTTTCGCGGATTGCCTTTTAACAACTTCGATCATCCTGAACCAATACCCCCGAATCACCTTCGGTGGCAGCTAGCTGAAGCACACGCATTCCGAGCTTATAACAGTGGTTGCTCTGGTGTCGTATGGAGAGCACCTTGCTTTTAATCACATTGCATTGCAGTAAATTTTGGCTGGACCTTTGATGTGTCGTGCCTAGACCACTCTGAAGCAGGTGTAGGTCTGTTTTCCCCTGAACCTCGCGCTAAAGCTTAATGTCATCAGCAAACAGCGGGTAATTAGATGTAATTGCTTGTGTGAAGTCATTGATAAATACTAAACAACTATCGGGGACCTAACACCGAGCCTTGAGGCAGGCCACATTCAACTTGTATGGGGTCAGAGAAGGAGCTACGAACTCTGACCACAATGTGTAGCTAAAGCAAAGGTTCACCTATCACTCTAATTTTGACACTCGTCCATGAAGCACACTCCGTATTTTGATGACATTTGCTACTCTGCGTTTAACTCCTGGCTTAAGGGTTTAAATTGGAATCTTCAAGGAGTGCTTACTGCAAGCTGTCGATAATCAACACATTGTACATGCGCAGCGGAGAACTTGCTGATTTGCGGCTTGAGCAACCAAGAGCATGACGTCAATTTCCACGACACTGCAGCATGGCTTTCAGTCAAACAACTAAGTTAAACGCAAGCAATTTATGCTGCCAAAACAGGCGGTAATTCGCCATTCACATGTTCTGAAGTCCGACGGAGCCAAAAATCTATACTGGTGGGAGGGTAGGCTGAAGGAACGAAGCGGATTCGGTAATTTAACTCATCAGGATTGCCTGGTTCTCTACTAGAGGCCGCTGATTGATTAACATTTGGTTAGGCTACATTGAGTTTGTTTAACTGTATGACAAGAACCTCATAGTTAGAACAATCCCATCAAATTGGTTCAAGTCTCTTTAGGTATATTAACAAGATTTATGGACAAAATATGCTTTCGATAATGCATGGTCTAACACGCTGAATAAACACCTAACCTTGAAGAATTAATTAATAGGACAACTTGGCCTCACAATAGTAACTGGACACAGTTAACAATAAATAACGAGTGGACTTCCTTTGGAGTCGGTTTTGAACCTAGAAAGTCTCTAATTGTCTTACAGGACCCATTCATTTATTCTGCTGTAAAGGTTTGCAGCTCAACACTCCTAGGTGAGCATGTCGCAAGCTGTTGCTTTTCGCTTCAACGGGTTAAAACTGAAACACTCCGCATGAACCCATGCCCTTTTGTGTAGACTTTGCTTTTTTGGTCACAAAAAGTATTCAACTAAAATTCGCTATACTGCATTATTTGTATCGTACATTTTGTGCTCTGACCGTGCTTACCAACAATCTTCAAAGGCACTGTGACAAAATTAACACTTGTGTTTTTCACTCATGTGTGTGTTTGTTAAGGTATTTACCAAGCTGATTTTCATATCTGCATTCCCTTGACTTAAACACAACCTCATCCTTCAAAGTCTTATTGTTGTTCACTCACCAGACAATTCTGGAAATGAAGCAACAGCTTAGCTTGATGCGGATGGAGAACCAAAGTCTGCGAGATTACTTGAGAGGAACACACTTAGCGTCAGGTAAGATGTTTGCGTTGGTGAGTGTGATTGAACATATGATGAAAATTTAGCCTACTACACCTGGTGTTTGCTTGCGGAATTTCTTTGGTGGCCTGACAATATGTCCAGGGCAACCATATCATTGCCCATTAGATTTGCAGCTAAGTAACTAGCAACAAAGGCGAGATATAAGGTGTGTGTGTGTGTGTGTGTGTGTGTGGATACTTAAACGGAACTCTTCAGGATGTCCAAAGTAGAGTGCGGATGATGTTGGATAGAAACGTTTGATAGCCTTAGACGAATGAGATACAAGTTCTAACGATTAATCAGTCGTAGATAATTCCCTGTAAGGTTTATAACATGGGCCGCTCGGTATCAGTATGTAGTTCCGATGGGGAAGAAGTACGCTGGATGTATTTTGAAGCGTCTATTAACATAGCTATAAGAGCTTTGGATTGCGAAGCAAAGCTAGGTAATTCCCTGAGAGGGATTGCTAGTGCAAAAAAACCTGTAAAGATGAAAATGTTGTTTAGGTAAACTGACAACCTTGCACCAGCTCCCACAGAAATGAATGGCTTTGAGATTAAATTCTTTTGAAAGGGACACCCGTATGGTAATTTGATGAGCGTTCCTCTTTAAACGCATATGTTTAGAGGTCTGGAAGTAGTTCAGTTCATCAACTTTGAGGCAGCTGACTTGTTACAAAAACGGACAATAGCACAAATTAAAAGATGAGGATCATAAACATCGCCAGAGGAAAAGTACAGAACGCTTCATATCAATGCTCACAGCCAGATAGTGGCTTCCGAAATTCAGTGTGGTTGACATCATAGCGGGGACCAGTTCAGTCAGAAGCAATGTACCATAGATTAACACACGCTTGTTCACTCCCTCCGCTCAAACCTCAGCATTTTATATCTAAATGCTTTAGCTGCAATGCCGACCACGTGGTTATGATGGAGCATAGATTTCTAGTCACGTGGAGAAAGTGATGGATCGCGGAGACGAGTTTCGCCAATGTCCCCGCCGAAGTCCTAAGGATCAAGTTGATGTGGCGCTGAGGATTTATTCTACATACCCACCGTCGGCTAACATCTCATGTGGTGGCATTACACATACCGATTTATTTACGCACAGTGTTTGTCAGTATTAGGCAATCATCAGTAATATATATAAAAATCTGTCAGTATAGCTGTCAAGTCCCCCTGCCGTTCCGGGGCACTATGCGGAAACTCTTAGCTGGTGGGGCCCACCACTGTCCTCTGCACAGTTCGTAACTGGCATGGCAGAGGAAGATGATCCGGAATATATCATAGTCAACTGTCAATCGCGCAGGTCCGCGGCTGTCACCTATGGGGAAGTGGCACTAGCTGCTGGCATGCAGAAATCATGAGGCCGAAACCCGCCAGAAGTCCACCGGGAGTCGCACCACTGACGAGACCCAGAAGGTCGAAACGTCGGCGTCTGGTACTTTTCCAGTCTAGCCTAAGCCTGTTGATTGGGAGTGGCAATGAGGAATTAGCTGCAGAATTAGGACGATGATTGTTTGCTATAAGTGATGCGTGTCAAACTCAATATTTGGTTGGAAAGTCATTAGGATTTAGTCGCGATGATGTGGGTTATATGGTATATTCGCCCCATCGTCGGTGCCGAACGCTGCTAGGTATAAGCATTGTTAATAGTCCGATATTGAAACAAGCACACATTTGGCTAGAAAACAACACGTGCCTTTTCTGGGTCAATCCATTTTCTTCAAGTATAGACATGTAGTTTTGTTAATTAGGTGGCCATTGTTTAAGTGGACATAATGTCACAAAACGAGATTCACGACACAGGGAAACAGCAAATTGACGGACATTCTGGTTCAAAATGGATGTGTAAATTCCTGGACCACTTCTAAGAAACTGTTGGTCCGCAACGCTTGTCATTAATAGCCTTGTAATTCTGCTCTGGAAACTGTGGCCGTGCACACCGAGCCAGCCACAGTACCAGGTGTAATGTCATGCGCTGGCCAATAGCCATAAAAGCAATCACTTCGCATAGCCAGCAAGGTTGTATTAGAAGAAAAAAAACGAGAATTTTCCAACGTGTCAAAACGTACTACCGACTGGTCCAGTGTTGGAAACTGACCACAATTCAGTATCACCTGCTGGTACATTTTTGCATTTCTGGCCAAATTTACTTTCCCGCTCGATTTTAACAAAAGGAGCGCTTAATTTGGCAATGTACTAAGTGTAAAAATGATATGTCATTAAGTAATATTTATTTTGATACAAGAAGCTTTAGCGACAACGAAGGATCCTTTGAATAAAGTCTCTCCCATCCTCCCCATTTGCTTAGATCCGAAACAGGAAGTATGCTGTAAGACAGAACAACAATTATCCGGAGAGGATGATGAACTGGAGGAACACGAGAAATCCCTTTTGCTCACACGCGAACTGCTAGAGGAGTACAAGAAGGAAAACGAAGCGTTAAGGTGAACTAAAACGCAACAGAACTTTGCGTGCTCAAACAATTAATACTTCGCTGCACCTTTCCGATCCAAAGTGTATGGAATATAAAAAATCTTTTATGGCAGATAGGTTGGTTAAATTTGATCGATTCACTTTTGCGATTTCAAGAGTGATCCATTTGGCTAATGCCAACCTTATATAGTTGACTGGATTCCAGCAATCTGCTTCCTCACTTTAACAGCTTAAAAAAGGATTTTCACCGACTGTATTACCCAGGGACTGCGAAAAATCGCTATCTGTCCCACCCGTAATTGAGGGTACTTGTTACCCTCCCATCTTGCAAGTCATAAAATTCAAGCAAGCTTTTAAGTGAGATATGCGAATATGTGAAAAAAACTACCATGACAGAGACACACGAATTAAAGCTTGTCACATTCCGAGTATGTCCATGGACTTTCCTCATTAAACCGAATGTGTTAAAGACAGTTAGCACACAGTACACACAGAGTTAAAGAAATTTGACTTAAACAACAAATGGACTGCTAGATACCTACAACTAACCTTATCTTTCCTTATTAATTCGCATAAAATGAAACTTGTGCCTGTGTCACCTATTCGCCCCCACCGTACCAGCGACTGCAGCTGAGTTTCACACCGAACTAAACCTGAAAACAGCAGTGGCAACATGCTTACTGACTGAATACCCCGTGAGCCATACAATCGCTGATCTGGGAGAAATTTTCTGATCTGAAACTATTCTTAATTATTATGTTTTGATTAACGGAAATTAAAACCTCACTTTAGTGTGCAACTGATCGCTGCCCGTAGGAGTTGTATAACGTTTGTCGGCAATTGTACAAATTTATTATTCATTTACTGAATACTCGCTTATTAGATGGGACCCAGTAACCTTGTGCTTGATTCTGGTACAATAGTGATTTCAGGCAGAAGCACTGGCAACCATCCGCAATCCGCATAAGCCAAACTACGCTGATGCATCCGCTCTTCTATCGTCCATAAGTCGAATGAGGTAAATGAGATCATAGTCTGGGGTGCTGAAAGCTAGTCACTAAGCGGCATACGAAATTCAGCCAGTGGAGTAGTTCTGATAGACTGCATTTTTGTGAATAAAACATAGATCGTGTGTCTATACGTGTAAGCTCATTTAACTTTTCGAATTTAGATTAATGGGTTGAGATTAAAACATTCTACGGTGGTTGGCACCGAAACGCGCACATCTATTATAACATAGCGTCCATGAGTCAGTCCCATGGCTGTACTTACCATATCTGACGGCTTATACCTAATGTGCTAGTCTGTGACATTCCAAAGTATGGGTGCAGCCGCCGAATGCCATTGAAAGCATTTCTAAAACTGGATGTTTGAATGGCCGCCTTCGATTCAAACAAAAGAAAAGGGTGTTTTATTTATCGTACCGCCGGAATCGCAAGCCAAGTCCGTGTGTCATTTCCACATGAATATCCGTTCAGTTCTCATAACTGCGAGGAGCGCTTTGAAGAGACGATGAACCACAGTCACAGGGACGGAGAATGCAATTGTCTTAGCTTTAACACAAATATATGCAAAGATGTTACTCCGACTTTGAGTTTCCGACTGGTGAGGTGTTCCCTGTACCCCACGCCACTGCGAGTAACCAGGACTCATCCTAACCCTCAGCAACATTACCATGACAAAAGTAGGAGTAGAAAAAGAGACAGCATGGAGGCATTTTGCCTTGTATGAGCCTTAGATTGGAGTGGCGCTGAACGTTTGGTCAGATGAGTAATTAACTGGCGAATACTTGAGATGACGACAAAGCAGGCACGTCAAGATCAAGCAGAAATGTTCTTATGGTAGATGAGTGCATTGCTCGAATACGACTAAACGAACAGCTCCGGTTGAGTGGCCTGAGACAGATTGTGATGCGTTGTCTATTTCCAGAGTAATCACTGTTAAAGTGCTCTACCTGTCCATATTACTCAGAGTCGAAGTTCATCAATAGGTGCCGGATAGATTGCAGCCGTTTTAGATGTTTAGGCTCACTTTTCTGGATGGCAAACTTGGTACAGGACCACAGCTTTCATTGTAGCACTTTCATGCGGCTGATTACATTTAGTTTTATTTCTTTCTTGCAATGCAATTTAGAGAGCAAAACTCACTGCTAGAGCAAACCGAATCCAAACTCCGACAGCAAACTGACCTTATGGAGATGGACAACCGAGCGCTGCTCCTGGAACTCAAGGAGATAAAAAGGTACAAAAGTAAATGCAAACCATTTATGATACAACATCTCATTTTTTAATTTAGCAAGGTAGTTTTAGAATGTACATATTAAGTGTGAACGAGTTATTTAACAGGAGGAATAAATATTCGACGATTTTCAGTGCTTGCGCTGTTCATCAACGCTTTAACACATTAGCGGCAACCAGCTGCAGAGGTGTAACATAAGGGGGAGGGAGACGGTCCACCCCGGGCGGCATGTGACAGTGTGCGGCATTGTTAGTAAGGATGATTGTTCAATACCAAGTGGAAATTCATCAAAATTTCCTCTATGACTGAAGTGGTAAAATTGAAGGTGATAATGATGTTGACTAAAGACGCGATTGTTCCTGCAGACATTGATATACGGGCAACAGAATGCGACATTTGCAGCGTGGAGGCAGCGGGAAATATTTGCAATGCAAATGCAGAAGATGCGCGCGAAGTTGAAGAATTACAAATGAAACCACATTTTGGCACGATAACACGCACGCAAACGGATTTTATGCATGTCTGTCGGTTTCCTGTTAAGATCTGCAATGAAAAGCTCGCCATGTTAGTCCGGCTCGGATCTACTGTTTTGCCACACCTAGGTCATGAGTTCAATAATGGTTCCACCTGGAACAAATACAAAAGCTGGACCTAAGAATCTAAAAATGAAGTGATATTTTTCCGTATTTACAAAACTGAGCAAAGACTGTGAACGCGGATGGTGTATTCTCCTTCAAAAGAGGCCCTGTTTTATTTT
Source organism: Dicrocoelium dendriticum (assembly GCA_944474145.2). Classification (NCBI taxonomy): domain Eukaryota; kingdom Metazoa; phylum Platyhelminthes; class Trematoda; order Plagiorchiida; family Dicrocoeliidae; genus Dicrocoelium; species Dicrocoelium dendriticum. The sequence goes on from OX104064.1 coordinate 85,770,852, forward strand.
GGCTGCAGGATGTTTTCAACAAGATGATTTATTTTTTGATGGACACGGGTTTCAGATACTGGTAGAGACTAAATCCAAAAGCCTGTGAATACGAACCTAGTAAATTGCTTGGTCAGTCATTCCTCAACCGCAATGAGTTAGCGATCCGGCTAGGTGAAGGAAAGAAAATGGAAAAAAATGGAGTCAGCACTGGTGGAAAAGACGTGGAGTAAAATGCAAGCTAGAATACTTAATGTTGTCAGGTTTCTCGCCAAGCCAAATATGATACTGTGTGGTCACGGAGAAGACATCCAGAATGACAAAGGTGGCCAGGAAAATAGACGGAGTTTTCAGAATTTATGCGTTTGTTTGTTAATTATGAACCTGTTCCTCGCGAACCTTTAGTGGAAGTTCAGCCCGGAAGGAAAACCAGCACTTTTTCTTTGTCCTCACCGGTTCAAAATGAATTAGCCAGCAAGTTGGTAAAGCAGATAGGAACGGAAATCGTGGATCAGGTCAAAGAGAGCAAGTCTGATTTCTTATAGCACTCCCGATGTATTCCATACAACTTGGATGCATGAAAATGAAATGACAGCAGTGGAGTCAATTCTCAGTCGCATTGAGACCGAAAGCGAAAAAGCAAAGAAAATTGCGTGGTGGGTATTGAGAGACCCGGAGAATGATTGAATTCAGATTGTTGACTGCCATGGCGAGACATTTGACAATGATGCTATTATGGCGGTCTAAATGTTGGGTGTCCAGAGATGCATTTTCGAAGTCAACCGAGAGCTACATTTGTGCCATGCCCTAACTAATTCCCTAATGTGGCTTGTGTTCATGCAGCTTCTGCGACTCTTCATTCTGTTACACTTTTGGTACGATGAACTGGATATTCTCTTTTTCATCTAAACGTTGCTAGAAGGTCTCGATTCAACTCACAGGTCTAAGTATCAAGTGGATGTAAATATAGCTTGAGTAGAATAGCAGGCGTTGTAAACCTCGTGGTGAAGAAATACTCGGAATTCATCATTTCTCTGAAACACTCCACAGAATAAGAAAGTGCGACCAAAAGATCAGATGCATTTTCAATTCTCTCCTCGGTATTTTCGTTTCCGGTTACCTTGTTTCTAAGTCCTTGGAGATCTGTTTCCATTAAAATCAAGGATACTCAGACGGGTCTAAACAAAAGAGCTGGATCTGCAGCAGTTCTATCAAGCTTGCCATGTTGAGTGTTTACCTTCTTCAGAAGATGGAGAAATGGTTGACATTGCAATTGACGAATTCAAAAGACACCACGCTGGATTGAGGACAAGCATGAAGCGTCGAATCCACTAAAACAAACGAATAAACGGTGAAGAACTGTTTGAAATATCCAGTTGATTTGATGAGGAGTTAACGCAGGTGATCCTTTCTGTCATAGTTTGACTTATGAAATACCACAGGTTTCAGCAACAGCATGATTTTGCAAACAAACATGTTTTAGTAACACTGTAAAAACGCTTATCGAAGCTGAGGAAGGTACGGAACAGATGAATTCATTGCCGAGAAAAGACCAGTATTTTGTTAAAGTCTCAAGCAACGAAAAATGTAGTATATCTTCCAAACTTTTGAGCTTCATATTAAAATATCACCTTGGAGATTCTGCTTCGCACCTCACATATTCAAACCATTAGCACAGCCAGCCGTGAGAGCGCATTCACAAAACGTAAGCTTATGACGAATTACCTTCAATCAACAATGAACGAGATAAGGCTGTCGGATAGGTAGCTCTCCCGGTGCAATGAGAAGTTGCCAATGGGTGAATTTTATTAGTGTTATCAATAGTATTGCCTCAAGTAGTGCACGAAAAGTGTGTCGGGAACTTTTGCACACGAGTATTGTGACAATTCAAATACCTGCATTAAAGTAACACTGTAAAAGTAGCTCCTTGATTGTTGTTATATGAAAAACAATAGGAAAGGTCTGTTGGCATATGTGTGAATGTACAGATTCAACTACTGCCAGGGGGCGGCAAGTGTACGGCCGACCAGGGCGGCAAAAGCAGTTGCTACGCCAGTGACCGGCTATACAAGCCGTTACCTCTCGATAACCATTCGACGGTAACAGTTCGCGTTGAGTGAACTTCTGAGTAGCGCTGTGTGATGGGCGCAAATTCGGCGGAGCAGATTCCCCTGGTAGGACTAACTAAGATCTTCACCATTGTGCGTTTGAAGAGCATTGTCCTACTTCTAACCTATCACCGAGATTAGTTCAACTAAATTCATTTGATTACGAAGCGAATTCGTTTGTTACCCTTTCAAGTTCGTGATGTTGACATCGACCTTGATTGCGCGCAGTCGTATAGTGGCCTCATTGTTCGGCCGGACTTCGTCAGTTGGAACTGGGAGTGGGTGATGTGAGAAATGAAGGCAGGTGTGGCCGGACGTTCTCCCCGCATGGTGACGGGGTGAGAATGTTAATGTATGAGGGCACCGCCTGCTGGCTAGGATGTAAGCTGCGCCAATATCACGGCCGATGGTCGGTAAAGCAAATCGGAGTACTTCGGTCAATGACAATGAAGCAAATAGCCGCCGTCTAGGCGCTGGCCCGCGGTAACTACTGCGAGGGGGACAAATGTTCGTTGCGCATAGGATGACCGGGTAACAGTTGGCTGTGGTGTGACTGGAATCATCATCATCATACACGTTAGCTAGAGGTGGGGAACACCTCAGATACTGTGCCGCAATACACAGAAAAAAAGGAAAAAAAAACGCATTCAACTGAGGCAAGCCGGCTGAGCTACCGGTAACAGATGGGCATCGTTCCGGCTACTATGCATCAAAACAAAATTTACTATGCAAAATTATATAAGGGTAAATAATGAAATCGTGTTTGGAGGGGGAGGCTAAGAGGGATGGGGTGGGACAAAGAAACTCACAGCACGAACGCCACTTAGGTCGGCTCCTAGCCATATCAACAGGTGTGTCCAATCAAACGTGTTCATCGTCTTTCGGACCCCAACCAGGGGGCCGAGACGCTCCAACCGAAGCCAGCTCAGAAGTGAGGGCCTTCATTCCTCTGGACCAAGTCATCGCTTGGCCACCCCTCCTCTTCTTCCATCCACACCCCCGGCGCGCAAACAACGCACGTCGCGGGAGTCGGTGGGCTGGCATGCGTAAAACGTGGCCGTGCCATGGGAGCCTGGTGCGTAAAATGACGGTGCTGAGCGGTTCATTTCCTTTTCCTGTGCCATAAACAAGGCGTCGGACGCGCTCGTTGCGCACGCGGTGTTCTCATCAGATATGAGCTAAATTACGATGGCACCGGTGGTCGAATGTAACTAGCCTCTTCAGGTCCGCTGCTTTAAGCGTCCAGGTTTCACAACCGTACAGTAGGGTCGAACGTACTGCTGCATTGTACACTCTACCATTCAGAGCTAGAGTGATGTCGCGCCGGCGCCATAAGTGGCGAAAGTTAGCAAAAGCGCCCCGAGATTTTGCTATACCGTTTGTGATCTCATCTTCAATCCCACGGGCGCTGATACAACTTCACAAGTAATTGCATTTCTGAACGACATCTAGCTGATCCCCACCAACGGTCAGCGTGGGAGTCGCTCTAGACTAATCTTAGAGGAACAGTTTGCACTTCGATTGTGCGAAGCAAAACCTGAAGTGGCTGACAGCCAGTGCTAATCTGTCCAGTGCCACTTGGCACGTTTGTGAGCTGTCACAGATTAGGGCAATATCATCAGCATACTCTAAGTCAAGAAGTCGTTCTCCTGGGAGTAGCTCCTGGAAGTAGCTGTGACCGGGAAGCCGCCTGTGAACCACTGAACATCACTAAACTGACCGGTGCGCAATGATACAAAGAACAAGTGAATCCTTATGTCTCGGCAGTGCGGGAGCCGGTTCGCACTTAGTTACAGATCAAAAGATACACAATTGTGTTTCGCAAACGAAATCTTCCAACTTAGGTTTATTGAGAATTCACTCCAACAAGCGCTGACGAATGGAAGTAGTTGAGCAAGCTCGGGAAAGTGTTGAGGATGGGGTTCCTCACACTCATAAAAGAGCATCTATAGACTTGTTTTGCGTCACGAAGTAATGCTGGTTACTGTCTCATTGTTTCTTATCTTGTTGATGAGTATAAGCGTCTTCAAACGTGGAATGCGATCACAATTTTCCAAAAGACCAAAATAGCCAATACAATTGTTCCATCATGTTCAACTTGAGGCAACTCATTTACAGTCAGTAATAAAATGTAAGAAATGGCAAGTGTGCCCATATTCGATGTCGACGCCATTGTTGAATACTGTTTCCTAAAACTGGGATATTCGTAACATAGAAATGATGTGGAGAACAGCAATATGAACAATGAAAAGGGAACAGTGCACTCTTGCGGGTTAGGAAGAGTTGCTTTACAAGTCACGTTGGCTAGTTTGTGGGGATATCGACATAACTGAAGTGTTCGTCCCTCGCCTGAATGGACGCTTGATTCCCAATCAAAACCCGAAATCTCTGGCCCCTCAGAGGATAGAGAGAAGACTGGATCGGACAAGCAGAACAACAGGAATGTATTAGCAAATCACACCGTTCATTATAAAGGTGAAGTGGAAAGTTCGTGAATGGTATTTAAAGCGACTTGAAAAGCTCTGGAAAGGCCAAGTTACAACAAATCAAGGAACGCCGCTCTCGCATTAATCGGCCGCTTCTCCCGGTTGGCTCTCTGTTCGCCCCAATCAGGGCGGGTGAGTTTGGATCGCCTGTCGCGGCGATGGGGTCCTGGCTTGTTCGCATTGCGTATTCCTTCCTAAAAATAACAGTACTGATAATAATGTTAGTAAAACAGTTGGTGTTTCAAATATGAAAACAAGGACTTATCGTTTGTTCCGCCGTAGTCAAGTAGCCCGCATAGATTCACAGCGCCCGACGTTATTATCAAGTAATTCCAAGGTAAACTCCAGGTGTAGGATGGAGACGTGGTGATTTGAGGAAGTGTAAATGGATGAGTGCATTATCCAACCGTTTTTTCAAACACTGTTAGTCTCGGTGCAGAGATGATCGAATCAGGAAGAGCATTCCACCGGTGACATGCATAAATGGAAAAGAAATTGCTACCGCACTCCAGACGGCTATACTGTTCTGCGAGTTTCAAGCAGTGGCCCCCTCAGGATTGTACTGGTGCTGAGTTACAGTAAGGAGCGGCACGCATGATGTTGGTCTTGCAGAATCAAATATGCTCTAATCAGGTCGTCTTGTAGTCTGCGAAAGCTTTTGCTGAATAACCCCGATCGTTACAGTCTCTCTTGGTATGAAGGATTACACATTCCAATTACGTTCTTAGATGCCCGACGTTGCGACTGCTCCAGTGCATTAAGGTCGTGTTTCAGCGATGGATCCCAGGCTTGAATTGCGTATTCGACATGGGGGCGAACATACGCACTGAGCATTTGTCGAAATATGGAGCTGTTTATTTGTCCAAACGCCCGCCTCAACAGCCCGACGTGTTGGTTCCCGGTCTTCGAGGCCTTTTCGGATTGCCTGGAGCAACCCAAGTCATCTTGAACCAGGACACCCAAGTCACGTTCGAGAGTTGATTGTTGCAGTACATTCGTTCCGAGTCGGTATGAGTAGCTCTTCTGATGTCGGATGGAAAGCACCTTGCATTTACTGACGTTGAAATGCAATAAGTTTTGGGTCGACCATTGATACACCGTATCTAAGTCACTCTGAAGCACATGTTGGTCGGCGTTCGCCTGGATCCTGCGCCAGATCTTGATATCGTCGGCAAACATTAGGAAGTTTGAAGCGATTCCCTGTGCAAGGTCATTAATAAACACCAAAAACAAACGTGGACCTAGAACTGAGCCTTGCGGCACACCACACTCGACTTGTATGGGGTCCGATAAAGAGCTCCGAACTCTGACCACTAATTGCCGTTGAAGTAGAAAGTTGGCGATCCAGCTTAAAAGAGGGTCGCCGATCCCGTAATGCTGCAGCTTGGATAGTAGTATCCGATGGTCTAGACGATCGAAAGCCTTGGAAAAATCCAGGTAGATCACATCAACACCTTCTCCAGCGTCAGCTGCCTCGGTCCAACTACTGCGTGCAATTAGTAAATTCGTTGTACATGACCGCTGTCGACGGAAACCGTGCTGCTCAGGAGTGGTGATATTGTAGTTGTCCAGAGAGCACTCTAGTGCATTGGCAACTATGGATTTCATGACCTTTGAGAGTATAGGAATAAGGGATACCTGGAGGTAGTTGGAGGGATCAGTTCTGCTTCCACCTTTGTGAATCGGGCTTATTATTCCAAGCTTCCACATGGCGGGAACTTGGTTCTGGTCTAAGCAGTGCTGGAAAAACTGAGCTAAAGTCCTGCCAGTTGGCTTGCTGCTGCTCCCAGTGCCTCTGGACGAATGGTGTCGACACCCGGCGAGCTGTGTTTGCGTAGAGACGTCAGCTTTTGCAATACAGCTTCGACAGTAAAAGTGATGTGGGTTAGTCCTGGCTGAGAGACGACAAAGGCTGGAAGATCGCTTGGTGGGAAAACTCTCTGAAACGTGGGGGCGTATTGCATCTGCAGCGCGTTTGCTGCTTCCACAGCCGTTCTTGTTGGGCCATCAGCCGTCTTGAGTGGAGGAAATCCTTGCCTCACCTTTCGTAGGCTATTAACGTGCTTGTACAGCAGTTTGTGGTTAGCACTGAAGGTTTTTGCGATGTTCTGCTGATAGGCGGCTTTGTCTTCTCTTAACAGTTGAGTGCAGTGGTTACGTTGGGCTACGTAGTTGTCCCAAGTTTCTGGTGCTGGAGCTTCTCTGTACACTCGCCATGCTGCGTTGCGTACTGTCATCCATTTTCGAGTTCTGCTCCTAACGAAAGAAACTGATTTGCACTTATTGCAAGCTTTTATCTCTGAAGCCTGTGCAATCAGCTGACTGAATGTGTTGACGAACTCGAGCCAGGCGACTTCCGGGGGTTCTTCTTCGAGGAAAGACCATGTTGTGGCGCTGACTAGCTGGGCGAGTCGGTCGTACCTTGTGATGGTTCGCACAGTCTCATCGTTATCATTCAGATATTCTGCATAGCAGACGAAGTTGAAACTGATGACTGCGTGATCACTGCGACCCAACGAACAGTCTAAAACCAACACATTATTCAAATGCTTCTCGTTGGTAAGTACAAGATCCAGCATAGATGGTATGTTACCAGTTTCGAACCGAGTGGGCAAAGTGATGTGATTGTAAAGAGGAACAGTGCTTACTAGATCGTATAGATCGGCTTTGAATTGTTCTCCGATCGTGGCAGGAGTTTCTTCACAGTGCACTTTGAAATCACCGATGATAAGTATGTGCGTGTACTTTCGTTGTAAACTGCATCTTAAAGCAGCCGCTAGGTGGCAGCCGGTTTCGGGTGTAGAGCTAGGAGACGGTACAACAAGACAATGAAGGCAAGCTTCCTTGCATTTTAACTGCAAGCGGCCCCAAAGGGAGTGGGGGAACTGCGAGTCTGAATCCTCCATGGCTTCGCACCGTAACTCGCTTCGGTAATACAGCATTATCCCTCCTAATTTTGTGAACCTATCGTTCCGGATCAGCGACAAGCCCGGTAGCGAAACTTCAGGGTCCGTCATTCCGTGTGCAACGACGTCTCGGTGATACCAACGACATCATATGACCCGGAAATTTAGCGATCTTGCAGTTCGGCCGGTTTAGTGAAAAGACCCCGAGCATTCGTATACAAGCAGGCCAGTTTCTCGGACTCCAGGACCCCACAGAGGGGTGGAGGGGTCAAGTGTGGGAGAATGCCGACGGATGGGAGGTCGGCAGTTACTCGATTTTTGATGGGATAATGATACCTCGTTTTCAACTTGATTCGGCCAAGCTGCGTCCCAATCTTTGTTTAGACCCACGTCAGAGTCAATTAAAGCAGCATTCAAGTTACACTTTTGCCGCGCAAAGCTACTGCGACCTTTACTTGAAGTTCAGAAGGAAAATATTTCCGATTTCTCCGCCACCGATCCAAAACAACTGTTGCTTTTTGCTTTGAGTGAACTACATGTTTTAGGATTCTAGGGCCGCATCCTCTATACTTTAGTGAGAGAGGTGTCCCGGTGAGCGATAGCTCCACAATATTATCCAAAGAAAGTTTTTCACGAATGAACCGCCACTGTTCTGAATGGTGCTTTCCGGTCTTTTGAACATCGTTAGAAGGATATTCTGGCACTCCGTGTATGCAGATTTTGTTTAGGTGGTCTTGCTTACTCTGCCCCTCTTCGGTGTTTCTTTTTGATTGTCGCGCGCTCCATGGCACATCAGGATAGATTCGTATACCACATGATCCGCGTTTTACTGCGCTTGCGGAGAGCAAAATGTTTTCTACGTCGGTGGAGGATTCTAGTGTTACTCGGATTACTCTTGCTTCTCCATAGTGTGGCGAGTTCGGATGACGAGTAATACGTGATAAGTTCATGGACTTGGTTTTGACTCTATCAACACGCACAATGAGTTCTATTGGTCTTGATCGTCCGATAACTTATTCTGCAATGTGATGTCGGTAGATTCAGGAACATTTGAGCATACAACAGTCCGGGCACTATTGTGGGATCCCTTTTTGTTAATCAACAAGGTAGTGTAATCGTTTGTTCTGACATGCTTACAAGTGTTGATTGTTTACTGTCTGTCCCTCTATTCGCGTTAAAGTGTGTTTACAATAGAAGAGGCCGCAACAGCGACTTCCAGGTTGAGTTTTGCAGCAAGCTGTGCATATGTAACTGATGTTCCGAGGGCGTTCTCTCGAGAAGAGACATTTGAGCTACAGGTACCGAGGGATGATGTTCGGTTGCTTCATCCTTGATATTGCTAGGTGTCAGATCTAGTGGAATTTGCTTAACCAGACGTTTCGAGTGGTGCCTGATTTTCATTGCCATGAGTACTATTTGACTCTCGTAGGTACGGTCAGTTTGCGCCTGGCGTACTACCGAACTTGGAGAAGACAACGTAGATGGGGACGTGGCTAATTGCAGTTCAGGGGAAGCAGATAGTGCAGCATTCCGTTGCTTAGAAGCCGTCACGCTTCCATAGTGCACACTCGCTTTCATTGAAGTAATCTTATCGCTTATCCTCTGCTCGGCTTCTGTGGTTAACCGGTCGCACTTCTGAGCTAGGATAAGCAAGCACTTAACGTGTGGGAGGTTGGAGCACGCAGTACAGAACAAAATTGCATCTTGGGTGCTATTTCGTTCTTGTACCTGTTGTTGGGACACATTTCCACATTTCGGATGATACCATTCCAAACAGTGCGCGAAAACCAGACCGATTTTAACTACTCGACGACATTCTCCTAACCGGCATAGACCTTTCGCTTGGGGCCTTTTCGGATTCGCATTTCTGCCATTCAACGTGGTGTCGTTGCCTGACCCAGTGGATTGGTTAACATTTTGTACGTTTCCAGCTTTGAGAGCAGCCCACATCGGTCAGACGTGCGTGGTGCTTGCAAGATCAAATGAGCGGTCGGCATAGTCACTCAGTTCATGTGACGGGTTATGCAGGCGCACTGGTTGACAAGGTCACAAGCAATGGCGAGTGATTGGAACCTGTTAACTGAATCTGAACACAGTGCTGAACACAGATTGAGAGATCACAAATTCCTTCACAGCTGTGTTAAGCAACGCCGGATCGGAATCAGCTTAGCTTTCCGGGCAGTCTCGAGAATTCCGTATCGAACGGTGTCACACTGAAAGGCACTCGGCTCAAAGTGCTTGAGTTATCCAGTGAAAAAGTTTAGTAATGACACAAACTCTAATAATAGAAGATATTTCTACGTATGGTGTATCAATATGTAGAGCTGGTAAATCCGGTTCGAATGAGCTTACAGTGAAAAGCTGCGAGAACATGGAGAAAAGCTAGAGGGAAATAATAAAAATGAAACAGGAGCACGCATGTCACGCGTGTTGCGGATGACCGCTTGATAGACACTTGAAAATCGTGTTTCGGGGCAATTTGTTGCAAATCTTGGAGTAGGCAGAAACTAATAAGTTTGCTTTCATTCTTATTTTCGTCCTTGGAACTGTACTCTCTCAACTTATATCACGAATGGAATATCTGCCACCCAGCGCCATAGACAATTTGACCAGTGCAATGTGAGCCATGTAACGTCTGAAACTGAACAGAATACACAGGTCATTGTCCACGGTCAAAACGATTGCGCTGCAAGGGCAGTACAGCGATCCCTGTAACTGTTAGGGAGTAACCAATTATCCTTTTGGTAAACTGGTGTTGATTTCGCTCAAAAGCCATTTCGTTTGAATTGGACATGCTTGGGCTCACCAACGAACACTATAAAACGGTTGGCAGTGAGTATACTTTGTGCAACCGGAGCCAAAATCACGCACGGATTTGCATTGAGCGATGCGCATAACATACATGGTGTTATGTGACGCAAACAACATTTGCCGTAGACGACGTCAAGTTTAAAGATATGTAAGATCGTCTGAGATATGTTGTGAAACCTCACGTGTGTTCCCTTCAGTGTGAGAGTAGGTGTGTTGTATTTCGTTACTAAACAAGAATGCCGTGTCATGTTCCATGATGCTGAAGATATGAGTTATGTAAACAAGAAATGGCAAATTACCAAAGACACTTCCCTGTATGACTGTTTTGGGGAGTGAAAAACAGTTACCTATTTGCACCACTTGCATCATGGCCCAGACGTATGCCGAAAAGTGATTGAGTTGTGAATTAGAAAGAGTTTCGCTTATCTACCGATAAGCGCTATACGAACCCTAGATCGGAGCAAGCATTTGTACGCAGTATCTGTGCATAGGTTCCGTGTCTTAACAGAATCAGGAAAAAGAATTATGCATGTAAAATTATTCTCAAACTAAGCACGTTAATAGCAGATGATGCATTGCTTGTCACGCAAGCCAAAGACGCGTTCGTCTGAATTTCTGTTTGTTTACATGTATATGCTACCTATTTCAAAGGTACTTCGTAGTAAACCACAAAGACACTCTCATTCGAGGAGTGGGAGGAAAAGAACTGGCACAAGCACAGATTCAATGGGTGATGAAAGAAGAATGCATTGTATGCGTGTTTCTAGCGCCTCAGATGTTGCTGAGCCCAACGTTTCATGATGTATCCGGAGGTTGCTAGAAGATAAAGGATTTTAAGAAATGTGAGAGAAAAGTGAGAAAAGTTTCTGACGCTAATCGGAATGTGGCAAACTTTGGATATGCGCGTACCTGTAGGGTCAATTTGCTCCACAGATTGGCATTTCTCACTAAGGAGAAATCGATTTATTTTGTAACGGGTAGGTTGCGAGGGTAGTAGATAGTCCAATTACTGGTGAGATAGATAGTTTTTCTCGGTAAATCAAAGGATGAGCTGGCTGTAAACAGGAGATTGCTTTTTAGATGTCTCAGTCAAAAACGGTGCAGTTGTTGGTGATGACAGCGACCGTGTTAACTCCGGGTTCAGCAGTAACTTATGACCAACTTGCTAGATGATGCTTGGGCATTTTCTATAGCTATCCTGTCTTTTCTTAATAATTGACCGTGAATGATGATACAATATTTCAGGGTAGGCCTAACTATGAGCTTCAATAGTTCAGTCTGGGTTTCAGGTAAGGAGAAC
>OX104064.1:85782941-85802288 GCA_944474145.2 Dicrocoelium dendriticum
AAAGCGGACCTAGAATCTAAAAATGAAGTGATATTTTTCCGTATTTACAAAACTGAACAAGATTGTGAACGCGGATGGTGTATTCTCCTTTAAAAGAGGCCTGTTTTATTTTGCTGGCTAGGATGTTTTCCACAAGATGATTTATTTTTTGATGGACACGGGTTTCAGTGTACTGGTAGAGACTAAATCCAAAAGCCTGTGAAACGAACCTAGTAAAATGCTTGGTCAGTCATTCCTCAACCGCAAGGAGTTAGCGATCCGGCTAGGTGAAGGAAAGAAAATGGAGAAAAAAGGGAGTCAGCACTGGTGGAAAAACGTGGTGTAAAATGCAAGCTAGAATACTTCATGTTGTCAGGTTTCTCGCCAAGCCAAATATGATTCTGTGTGGTCACGGAGAAGACATCCAGAATGACAAAGGTGGCCAGGAAAATAGACGGTTTTCGGAATTTACTCGTTTGTTAATTAATTATGAACCTGTTCCTCGCGAACCTTTAGTGGTTGTTCAGCCCGAAGGAAAACCAACACTTTTTCTTTATCATCACACGTTCAAAATGAATTAGCCAGCAAGTTGGTAAAGCAGATTAGAAACGGAAAATCGTGTGGAATCAGGTCAAAGAAAGCAAGTCTGATTTCTTGTAGCAACTCCCGATGTATCCCATACAACTTGGATGCGTGAAATGAAATGACAGCAGTGGAGTCAATTCTCAGTCGCATTGAGACCGAAAGCGAAAAAAGCAAAGAAAATTGCGTGGTGGGTATTGAGAGACCCGGGAGAATGATTGAATTCAGATTGTTGACTGCCATGGCGAGACATTTGACAATGATGCTATTATGGCGGTCTAAATGTTGGGTGTCCAGAGATGCATTTTCGAAGTCAACCGAGAGCTACATTTGTGCCATGCACTAACTAATTCCCTAATGTGGCTTGTGTTCATGCAGCTTCTGTGACCGTTCATTCTGTTACACTTTTGGTACGATGGACCGGATATTCCTTTTTTCATCTAAACCTTGCTGGAATTCTCGATTCAAGTCACAGGCCTAAGTATCAAGTGGATGTAAAATATAGCTAGGGTAGACTAGCAGGCGTTGTAAACCTCGTGGTGAAGAAATACACGGAATTCATCATTTCTCTGAAACACTCCACAGAATAAGCAAATGCGACCAAAAGATCAGATGCATCTTCAATTCTCTCCGCGGTATTTTCGTTTCCGGTTATCTTGTTTCTAAGTCCTTGGAGATCTGTTTCCATTAAAATCAAGGATTACGCAGAACGGGGTCTAAACAAAAAGAGCTGGATCTGCAGCAGTTTCTATCAAGCTTGCCATGTTAAGGGTTTACCTTCTTCAGAAGATGGAGAAATGGTTGACATTGCAAGTGACGAATTCAAAAGACACCACGCTGGATTGAGGACAAGCATGAAGCGTCGAATCCACCAAAAACAACGAATAAACGGTGAAGAACTGTTTGAAATATCCAGTTGATTTGATGAGGAGTTAACGCAGGAGATACTGTCTGTTATAGACAGTTTGACTTATGAAATACCACAGGTTTCAGCAACAGCATGATTTTGCAAACAAACATGTTTTAGTAACACTGTAAAAATGCTTATCGAAGCTAAGGAAGATACGGAACATATGAATTCATTGCCGATAAAAGACCAGTATTTTGTGAAAGCCTCAAGCAACGAAACACGTAGTATATCTTCTAAACTTTTGAGCTTCATATTGAAATATCACCTTGGAGAATCTGCTACGCACCTCACATATTCGAACCATTAGCACAGCCAGCCGTGAGAGCGCATTCACAAAACGTAAGCTTATAACGAATTACCTTCAATCAACAATGAACCAGATAAGGCTCTCGGATAGGTAGCTCTCCCGGTGCAATTGGAAGTTGCCAATGGATGAATTTTATTAGTGTTCTCAATAGTATTGCCTCAAGTAATGCACGAAAAGTGTGTCGGGAAATTTTGCACACGAGCATTCTGACAATTCAAATACCTGCATTAAAGTAACACTGTAAAAGTAGCTTCTTGATTGTTGTTATATGAAAAACAATATGAAAGGTCTGTTTGTATTTGTGTGAATGTACGGATTCAACAACTGCCAGGGGGCGGCAAGTGTACGGCCGACCAGGGCGGCAAAAGCAGTTGCTACGCCAGTGACCGGCTATACAAGCTGTTCCCTCTCGATAACCATTCGAGGGTAGCAGTCCGCTTTGAGTGAACTTCTGAGTAGCGCTGTGTGATGGGCGCAAATTCGGCGGAGCAGATTCCCCTGGTAGGACTAACTAAGATCTTCACCATTGTGCGTTTGAAGAGCATTGTCCTACTTCTAACCTATCACCGAGATTAGTTCAATTAAATTCATTTGATTACGAAGCGAATTCGTTTGTTACCCTCTCAAGTTCGTGACGTTGGCATCGACCGTGATTGCGCGCAGTCGTATAGTGGCCTCATTGTTCGGCCGGACTTCGTCAGTTGGAACTGGGAGTGGGTGATGTGAGAAATGAAGGCAGGTGTGGCCGGACGTTCTCCCCGCATGGTGACGGGGTGAGAATGTTAATGTATGAGGACACCGACTGCTGGCTAGGATGTAAGCTGCGCCAATGTCACGGCCAATGGTCGGTAAAGCAAATCGGAGTACTTCGGTCAATGACAATGACGTAAATAGCCGCGGTCTAGGCGCTTGTCCGCGGTAACTATTGCGAGGGGGACAAATGTGCGTTGCGCATAGAATGACCGGGTCACAGTTGGTTGTGGTGTGACTGGAATCATCATCATCATACACGTTAGCTAGAGGTGGGGAACACCTCAGATACTGTGCCGCAATACACAGAAAAAAGGAAAAAAAAACGCATTCAACTGAGGCAAGCCGGCTGAGCTACCGGTAACAGATGGGCATCGTAAAAAAAAAAATCCGGCTACTATGCATCAAAACAAAATTTACTATGCAAAATTATATAAGGGTAAATAATGAAATCGTGTTTGGATGGGGAGGCTAAGAGGGATGGGGTGGGACAAAGAACCTCACAACACGAACGCCACTGAGGTAGGCTCCTAGCCATATCAACAGGTGTGTCCAATCAAACGTGTTCTTCGTCTTTCGGACCCCAACCAGGGGGCCGAGACGCTCCAACCGAAGCCAGCTCAGAAGTGAGGGCCTTCATTCCTCTGGACCAAGTCATCGCTTGGCCACCCCTCCTCTTCTTCCATCCACACCCCCGGCGCGCAAACAACGCACGTCGCGGGAGTCCGTGGGCTGGCATGCGTAAAACGTGGCCGTGCCATGGGAGCCTGGTGCGTGAAATAGCGGTGCTGAGCGGTTCAGTTCATTTTCCTGTGCCATAAACAAGGCGTCGGACACGCTCGTTGCTCACGCGGTGTTCCCACCAGATATGAACTAAATTACGAAGGCACCGGTGGTCGAACGTAACTAGCCTCTTCAGGTCCGCTGCTTTAAGCGGTCAGGTTTCACACCCGCACAGTAGGGTCGAACGTACTGCTGCATTGTACACCCTACCACTCAGGGCAAGAGTGATGTCGCGCCGGCGACACAAGTGGCGAATGTTAGCAAAAGCGCCCCGAGCTTTTGCTATACGGTTCGTGATCTCATCTTCAATCCCATGGGCGCTGATACAACTTCCCAGGTAGTTGAATTTTTGAACGACATCTAGCTGATCCCCACCAACGGTCAGCGTAGGGGGCGGTCCAGACCAATCTTGGAGGCACGCTTTGCACTTCGAGGGTGCGAAGCAAAACCCGAAGTGACGGACAGCTAGTGCTAATCTGTCCAGTGTCGCTTGGCACATTTGTGAGCCGTCACAGATTAGGGCAATATCATCAGCATACTCTAAGTCAAGAAGTCGTTCTCCTGGGAGTAGCTCCTGGAAGTAGCTGTGACCGGGAAGCCGCCTGTGAACCACTGAACATCACTAAACTGACCGGTGCGCAATGATACAAAGAACAAGTGAATCCTTTATGTCTCGGCAGTGCTGGAGCCGGCTCGCACTTAGTTACAGATCAAAAGATACACAATTGTGTTTCGCAAACGAAATCTTCCAACTTAGGTTTATTGAGAATTCACTCCAACATGCGCTGACGAATGGAAGTAGTTGAGCAAGCTCGGGAAAGTGTTGAGGAAGGGGTTCCTCATACTCATAAAAGAGCATCTATAGATTTGCTTCCGTCACGAAGTAATGCTGGTTACTGTCTCATTGTTTCTTATCTTGTTGATGAGTATAAGCGTCTTCAAACGTGGAATGCGATCACAATTTTCCAAAAGACCAAAATAGCCAATACAATTGTTCCATCATGCTCAATTGGAGGCAACTCATTTACAGTCAGTAACAAAATGCAAGAAATGGCAAGTGTGCCCATATTCGATGTCGACGCCATTGTCAAATACTGTTTCCTATGACTGGGATATCTGTAACATAGAAATGATTTGGAGCACAGCAATATGAACAATGAATAGGGAACAATGAATTCTTGCGGGTTAAGAAGAGTTGCTTTACAAGTCACGTTGGTTAGTTGGTGGGGATATCGACATAACTGAAGTGTTCGTCCCTCGCCTGAATGGACGCTTGATTCCCAATCAAAACCCGAAGTCGCTGACCCCCACAGGACAGAGAGAAGACCGAATCGGACGAGCAGAGCAACAGGAATGTATTAGCGAATCACACCGTTCATTATAAAGGTGAAATGGAAAGTTCGTGAATGGTATTTAAAGCGACTTGAAAAGCTCTGGAAAGGCCAAGTTACAACAAATCAAGGAACGCCCCTCTCGCATTATTCGGCCGCTTCACCCGGTTGGCTCTCTGTTCGCCCCAATCAGGGCGGGTGAGTTTGGATCGCCTGCGGCGGCGATGGCGTCCTGGCTTGTTCGCATTGCGTATTCCTTCCTAACAACAACAGTACTGATAATAATGTTAGTAACACAGCATTTCAAATATGAAAATAAGGACTTATCGTTTGTTCCGCCGTAGTCCTGTAGTCCGCTTAGATTCACAGCACCCGCAGTTATCATCAAATAATTCCAAGGTAAACTCCAGGTGTAGGATGGAGACGTAGTGCTGTGAGAAAGTGTAAATGGATGAGTGCATCATCCAACCGTTTTTCAAACACTGTTAGTCTCGGTGCAGAGACGATTGATTCTGGGAGAGCATTCCACGGGTGACAGACACGAATGGAAAAGAAATTTCTGCGGCACTCCAGACGGCTATACTGTTCTGCGAGTTTCAAGCAGTGGCCCCCTCAGGGTTTTACTGGTGTTGAGTTTCAGTAAGGCGCGGCACGCATGATGTTGGTCATAGAGAATCAAATATGCTATAATCAGGTCGTCTCGTAGTCCGCGAAAGCTTTTGCTGAATAACCCCAATCGTTGCAGTCTCTCTTGGTATGCAAGATCGCGCATTCCAATTACGTTCTTAAATGCCCGACGTTGCGGCTGATCCAGTGCATTAAGGTCGTGTTTCAGCAATGGATCCCAGGCTTGAATTGCGTATTCGACATGGGGGCGAACATACGCACTGAGCATTTGTCGAAATATGGAGCTGTTTATTAGTCCAAATGCTTGTCGCAACAGCCCGACGTGTTGGTTCCCAGTCTTCGAGGCCTTTTCTGATTTCCTGCAGCAACCTAAGTCATCTTGAACCAGGACACCAAAGTCGCGTTCGAGAGTTGATTGCTGTAGTATATTCGTTCTCAGCCGGTATAAGTAGTTGTTCTGATGTCGGATGGAAAGCACCTTGCGTTTACTGACGTTGAAATGCAGTAAGTGTTGGGTTGACCATTGACACACCGTATCTAGGTCACTCTGAAGCAGATGCTGGTCGGCGTTCGACCAGATCCTGCGCCAGATCTTGATATCGTCGGCAAACATTAGGAAGTTGGAAGCGATTTGCTGTGCAAGGTCATTACTAAACACCAAAAACATACGTGGACCTAGAACTGAGCCTTGTGTCACACCACACTCGAGTTGTATGGGGTCCGATAAAGAGCTCTGAGCTCTGACTACTAATTGCAGTTGAAGTAGAAAGTTGACAACCCAACTTAAAAACGCGTCGCCGATCCCGTAATGTTAGAGCTTGGAGAGTAGTATCCAATGATCCAGATGATCGAAAGCCTACGAAATATCCGGACAGGTCACATCAACGCCCACTCCAGCGTCAGTTGCCTCGGTCCAACTACTGCGTGCGATTAGTAAATTCGTTGTACATGACCGCTGTGGTCGGAAACCGTGCTGCTCAGGCGTGATGGTGTTGCAGTTTTCCAGATAGCACACCAATGCATCGGCAACTACGGATTCCATGATCTTGGAGAGTATAGGAAGAAGGGATACTGGGCGGTGGTTGGAGGGCTCAGTTCTGCTTCCACCATTGTGAATCGGGATTATTATTCCAAGCTTTTACATAGCGGGAACTTGATTCTGGTCTAAGCAGTGCTGGAAAAACTGATCTAAAGGTCCTGCTAGTTGGACTGTTGCTGCTTCCAGTGCCTCTGGACGAATGGTGTTGACACCCGGTGAGCTGTGTTTGCGTAGAGACGTCAGATTTTGCAATACAGCCTCCATGGTAAAAGTGATGTCGGTTAGTCATGGCTAGGAGCCGACAAGCGTTGGAGAATCGCTTGGTGGCATGATCCTCTGAAACCTGGGGGCATAATGAATCCGCAGCGCGTTTGCTGCTTCCACAGCCGTCCTTGTTGGGTCATTAGCCATCCTGAGTGGAGGAAATCCTCGCCACACCTTTCGTAGGCCATTGACGGGCTTGGACAACAGTTTGTGGTTAGCACTGAAGGTTTTTGCGATGTTCTGCTGATAGGCAGCTTTGTCTTCTCATATCAGTTGACTGCAGTGGTTACGTTGGGTTACGTGGTTGTCCCAAGTTTCTGGTGCTGGAGCTTCTCTGTACACTCGCCATGCTGTGTTGCATACTGTCATCCATTTTCGAGTTCTGCTCCTAACGAAATAAACCCATGTACACTTATTGCAAACTCTTATCTCTAAAGCCACTGCAATCAGCTGACTGAATTTGTTGACGAACTCGAGCCAGGCGACTTCCGGGGGTTCTTCGGCAGGAAGCGACCAACTTGTAGCACTGACGAGCTGGGCTAATCGATCGTAGCTCGTGATAGTTCGCACAGTCACAACATGCTCTCTTCGATACTCCGCATAGCAGACGAAGTTGAAACTGATGACTATGTGATTACTGCGACCCAACGGGCAGTCCAAAACCAACACATTAATCAAATGTTTCTCGTTAGCTAAGCACAAGATCCAGCATAGATGGCCTGTTACCAGTTTTGAACCTAGTGGGCAGTGATGTGATTGTAATGAGGAACAGTGCTTACTAGATCGTATGGATCGGATTTGAATGGTTCTCCGATCGTGGCAAGAGTTTCTTCACAATGCACTTTGAAATCACCGATGATAAGTATGTGCATGTACTTTTGTTGTAAATCGCATCTTAAAGCATCCGCTAGATGGCAGCCGGTTTCGGGTGTAGGGTTAGGAGACGGTACACAAAGACAATGAAGGCAAGCTTCCTTGCATTTTAACTTCAACCGACGCCAAAGGGAGTGGGGGAACTGCGAGTCTGAATCCTCCATGACTTCGCACTGTAACTCGCTTCGGTAATACAGCATTATTCCTCCTTTTTTGTGAACCTATCTTTCCGGATCAGCGACATGCCCGGTAGCGAAACTTCAGCGTCCGTCATCTCCGTGGGCAGCCACGTTTCGGTGATACCAATGACATCACATGACCTGGAATTTTGGCGATCGTGCAGTTCGGCCGGTTTAGTGAAAAGACCCTGAGCATTCGTATACAAGCAGGCCAGTTTCTCGGTCTCC
Source organism: Dicrocoelium dendriticum (assembly GCA_944474145.2). Lineage (NCBI taxonomy): Eukaryota > Metazoa > Platyhelminthes > Trematoda > Plagiorchiida > Dicrocoeliidae > Dicrocoelium > Dicrocoelium dendriticum. Next base: position 85,790,794 of record OX104064.1, read on the forward strand.
AGGAACGCACAGAGGGGTGGAGGGGTCAAGTGTAAGAGAATGCCGACCGATGGGAGGTCGGCAGTTACTCGTTTTTTTGATGAGATAATGATATCTCGTTTTCAACTTGATTCGGCCAAGCTGCAGCCCAGTCTTCGTTTAGACCCACGTCTGAGTCAATTAAAGCAGCAGTCAAGTAGCGCTTTTATACATTCGTCGGTATGCTTGCCGCGCAAAGCTTCTGCGACCTTTAACCGAAGTTCAGAAGGAAGATGTTGCGGATTTCGCCGCCATCGAGCCAAAACAACTGTTGCTTTTTGCATTGATAGAACTACATATTTTAGGATGTTAGGGCCGCATCCTCGATACTTTAGTGAGAGAGGTGTCCCGGTGAGCGATAGTGCCACCATATTATCCAAAGAATGTTTTTACGAATGAACCGCCACTGTTCTGAATGGTGCTTTCCGGTTTCTTGAACATCGTTAGGAGGATATTCTGGCACGCCGTGTATGCAGATTTTGTTTAGGCGGTGTTGCTGACTCTGTCCCTCTTCGGTGTTTCTTTTTGATTGCCGCGCGCTCCGTGGGACATCAGGATAGATGCGTATCCCACAGGATCCGTATTTTACTGCGCTTGAGGAGAGCAAAATGTTTTCTACGTCGGTGGAGGATTCTAGTGTTACTCGGATTACTCTTGGTTCTCCATAGTGTGGCGAGTTCGAAGGAGGAGTAATTAGTGGACTTGGCTTTGAGTCTATCAACAAGCACAATGAGTTCCATTGGTCTTGATCGTCCGACAACTTATTCTGCAATGTGGTGGCGGTACATCCAGGAACATTTGAGCATACAACAGTCCGGGCACTATTGTGGGATCCCTTTTAGTTAATCAACAAGGTAAGGTAATCGTTTGTCCTGACCTGCTGACAAGTGTTGATTGTTTACTGTCTGTCCCTCTATTCGCGTCAAAGTGCGTTTACAATCGAAGAGGCCGCAACGGCGACCTCCAGGTTGACATTTGCAGCAAGCTGTGCATGTGTAACTGATGTCCCGGGGGTGTTCGCTTGAGAAGAGATATCTGAGCTACAGGTACCGAGGGTTGGTGTTCGGTTGCTTCATCCTTGATATAGCTAGGTGTTAGATCTAGTGGAATTTGCTTAACCAGACGTTTCGAGTGGTTCATGATTTTCGTTGCTATGAGTACTATTTGACTGTCGTAGATACGGTCAGTTTGCGCCTGGCGTACTACCAAACTTGGAGAAGACGACGGAGATGGGTACGTAGCTGACTGCGGTTCAGGGGAAGCAGATGGTGCAGCATTCGGTTGCTTAGAAGCCTTCTCGCTTCCATAGTGCATACTGGCTTCCACTGAGGTAATCTTATCCTTTATCCTCTGCTTGGCTTCTGCGGTTAACCGGTCACACTTCTGAGCTAGGAAAAGCAAGCACTTAACGTGTGGGATGTTGGAGCACGCAGTATAAAACCAAAGTTCATCTTGGGAGCTATTTCGTACTAGTACCTGTTGTTGGGACACGTTTGCACATTTCGGATGATACCATTCCAAACAGTGCGAGAAAACCAGACCGATTTTAACTACTCGACGGCATTCTCCTAACCCGCAAAGACCTTTCGCTTGGAGCCTTTTCGGATTCGCATTTCTGCCATTCACTGTGGTGTCGTTGCCTGACCCAGTGGATTGGTTAACATTCTGTACGTTTCCAGCTTTGAGAGCGGTGCACATCGGTCAGGCGAGCGTGGTGCTTGTAAGATCACATGAGCGGTCGGCGTAGTCACTCAGTTCATGTGACAGGTTATGCAGGCGCACTGGTTGACAAGGTCACAAGCAATGGCGAGTGATTGGAACCTGTTAACTGAATCTAAACACAGTGCTGAACACAGATTGAGAGATCACAAATTCCTTCACAGCTGTGTTAAGCAACGCCGGATCGGAATAAGCTCAGTTTTTTCGGGCGGTCTCGAGAATTCCGTATCGAACGGTGTCACACAAAAAGACAATCGGCTCAATGTGCTTGACTTATCCGCTTACACTTAATCACAGAAGCCAGTGGAAAAGGTTAGTAATGGCACAAACTCTAATAATAGACGATATTTCTATGTATGATGTATCGATATGCAGAGCTGATAAATCCGGTTCGAATGAGCTTACAGTGCAAAGCTGCGAGAAAATGGAGAAAGGATAGAGGGAAACAATAAAAATGAACCGGGAGCACGCATGTCACGCGTGTTGCGGATGACCACTTGATAGACATTTGAAACCCGTGTTTCGGGGCAATTTGTTGCAACGCTTGGAGCAGGCAGTAACAAATAAGTTTTCTTTCATTCTTATTTTCGTCCTTGGAATTATACTCTCTCAACTTACATCACGAATGGAATATCTGCCACCCAGCGTCATAGACAAATTGACCCCTGCGCCGTGAGCCCTGTAACGTATGAAACTGAACGGAAAACACAGGTTTGATATCATTGTCCGCGGTCAAAACGATTGCGCTGCAAGGACAGTACAGCGCTCCCTGTAACTAAGTGTTAGGGAGTAACCAATTATCCTTTTGGTAAACTGGTATTGATCTCCTTCAAAAGCCATTTCGTTTGAATTAGACATGCTTGGGCTCACCAACGAACACTAGAAAACGGTTGACAGTGAGTATACTTTGTGCAACCGGAGCCAAAGTCACGAACAGATTTGCATTGAGCGATGCGCATAACATACATGGTGTTATGTGACGCAAACAACATTTGCCGTAGACGACGTCAAGTTTAAAGATATGTAAGATCGTCTGAGATATGTTGTGAAACCTCACGTGTACCCGTTTCTCTGTGGGAGTATGTGTGTTGTATTTCGTTAATAAACAAGAATGCCGTGTCATGCTTCATGATGCTGAAGATATAATGTACGTAAATAAGAAATAGCAAATTACCAAGGACACTCCCCTGTATGACTGTTTTGGGGAGTGAAAAACAGTTGCCTATTTGTACCACTTGCATCCTAGCCGAGAGGTATGCCGAAAAGTGAGTGAGTTGTGAATTAGAAATAGAGTTTTGCTTATCTACCGACAAGCGCTATACGAACCCTAGATCGGAGCAATCATTTGTACGCAAGCATCTGTGCATAGGTTCCGTGTCTTAACAGAATCAGGAAAAAGAATTATGCATGTAAAATTATTCTCAAACAAAGCACGTTAATAGCAGATGATGCATTGCTTGTTGCACAAACCAAGGACGCGTTCGTCTGAATTTCTGTTTGTTTACATGTATATGCTACCTTTTTCAAAGGTACTTCGTAGTAAACCACAAAGACACTCTCATTCGAGGAGTGGGAGGAAAAGAACTGGCACAAGCACAGATTTCAATGGGTGATGAAGGAAGAATGCATTGTATGCGTGTTTCTAGCGCTTCAGATGTTGCTGGGACCAACGTTTCATAATGTATCCGGAGGTTGCTAGAAGATAAAGGATTTTAAGAAAAGTGAGAGAAAAAGTGAGAAAAGTTTCTGACGCTAATCGGAATGTGGCAAACTTTGAATATGCGCGTACCTGTAGGGTCAATTTGCTCCACAGATTGGCATTTCTCACTAAGGAGAAAATCGATTTATTTTGTAACGGGTAGGTTGCGAGGGTAGTAGATAGCCCCAATACTGTTGTGATAGATAGTGGTTCTCGATAAATCAAAGGATGAGCTGGCTGTAAACAGGAGATTGCTTGTTAGATGTCCCAGTCAAAAAGGGTGCAGTTGTTGGTGATGACAGCGACCGTGTTAACTCCGGGTTCAACAGTAACTTATGACCAACTTGCTAGATGATGCTTGGGCATTTTCTATAGCTATCCTGTCTTTTCTTAATAATTGACCGTGAATGATGATACAATATTTCAGGGTAGGCCTAACTATGAGCTTCAATAGTTCAGTCTGGGTTTCAGGTAAGGAGAACATTCCAGTATTTTAACCTGATAGTTGTCTGGCTTTTGCGACTTCTGGTAGAATATGTTCGGAAAAAATGGAAGCTATTTGAATATGCAATTCGCCAATCCGTGACTGAATCGGACGTTCTGATAATGGTCCCGGCAAGAGTTATGTAGCATTCCGGGAGTCGACATCTGTACCGAGTACATGGGGATTTCATACGCAGCGTTTCATACAGGGGCTTTCGCTGGATGCGTTCAGCGCGGATAGGTCGTGACGCATGTTACCCTAGCGTAGTGGCAGAAATGAGCAGACTGGTTTCACGACAAGTAAAGTAAAAATAGGCTTTATGAACCTGACTTGGAATATTTTCAGAATTTTTACACTAGCACTGCGCATGTTGTGAGGCATTACAGAAGCATGGAATTACAATAAAAGAGTAAAATGCAAACATGCACGCACATCAATCAAGTAAGCGCTCAGGCGTGATGCTGATAACTTTTTAGAGTCCACAAAAAAACGGGATAAATACGGTAAGCTGGACTTTTGATAACGTGTTGTGCGAGCAAAAACCCTAAATTCAGAACGAGTAGACGAGCAGGAGAGAGCATTAGATACATAGTGTGAAGGACTGAAAATGGTGATTTAAAACATTTACTGAAAAGTTGTCACACGCACTAAAGTGTAGAGTAACGATGAAGTCAACCAGACTCTCTGGACAATCCACCACCCTTGGAGGTGAGCTTAGTGGAACGCACAATCAATGTGAAGTTATTTTGTAGAGGACCCGGAAAATGATAGGCGAGCAATATTGTAGTGGCGCGGAAGGCAGCGATCATGCAGGAGACTGAAAAGTCACTAGAACGAGGGAGGACCGAAACGGGCGCAGATATCATAGAGGAGATCGGACAGCGCAATCCCAACACAACAATACAAGCAGAGAGCGGAACGCGAACAAGAACGAGAACGTGCCTGACCCAAACAGTACTGAAAAGAGATGTGTCGATTAGCCAATAAGTCAGACAGAAACACCTTTGTAGGTGCATCCTGGAGTTACCCCAAGTCGAATAACGCAACCGAGATCAAACAAATCAAGATCATTAGAACAACTCCAGGCTGGTCAGAATGCGAGCTACGGAAGCAAAGCTACGGGGTCAGACAAACAGCCAGGGCCATGAAATATTCCGGCTGACGAGGAACGAAGGTGACATGTTGCGATGCCTTATGTATGTTGTGTTGTGTGACGGAAACATGGTCGATAAATGCACACGTGCGCGCAGCTTGTGAAAACCGTGGTCGCGTGCAACAAAGATTGTGCTTTCTTGCCGCCTCCTTCTTGCTACAATATGACGAATGATGAAGAATACATGCAATCTTGAATTTGTACATTAAAGAGCTGGGTACTAAAAGCATTTTGATTCTGCGGGCAAAGAATGGTGACTTCCGCACCTTGCGGAACGTTTCGTTAATCTGTGTTGACCAAGATAGATTGTGGAATAGATGTACAGCAATAGTGGACGAACTGGGTATATTGTGGTCGCTTACGACCATGGGGGAGAAGTGTTTGCCACAGTCAAACGTTTTTCATTGCGGAGAAAAGAGAAAGTTACATCGCAGCATTTGGAAGCGTTGAGAATAAGGGATCGGGACGATGACCACTGCTGAAGCTCGTCCAAAACCGATTCGCAGAGCGGTTGATGATTCAGTAGTTGGAGCAATGCTACCTAAGTCTACGTCGTCAGCATACTTACATCCAATAAAGTTGTGCGGAGTTGGAGGCGTTTCGATGTATAGAGAGGAAAGAAGAGGGGAGAGGATTGTTCCCTGTGGGACTCCCCAGTCATCACTAAGTGGGGGACTTTTACCCTCTAGCTAGGTAAAATGAGATCTGTTCACGTAGTATTTGCTCAGCAGGTTACACACTGCTGGTTGAACAACATTCACAGACAGCTGATTAACCAAGATGGAGCTGCCAACGCTGTCAAAAGCATTGACGTAGTCAAAGAAGAGGAGCCGCACATTCGTGCATTTCGCATCCAATGAAGATGCTATAGAGTGAACAAGATATGCTACGCCATCTAAGATGGATCTTCGGAGTCTGTATGCAAAGTGTAATACGTCCACGGTTGGTGTGCTTGTTGAGATCCAAGGCACAAGTAGTCGCTCGAAGACTCATGACGGATGTACAGACAATCGGACGGAATTTCGTGGATCCCTTCTTTGGCACGGGCCTTATCCTGACAGGCCTCCAAATATCGGGAATTAGGAACTGATTAAAAGTCAGTCAAGGGCACGGTGAGGGTATTAGCACACTCTTTCAAGACAACTGGTGTAAGAGCATCGGGTCCACTAGCTTTTCTTGAGTTCAGATTCCTGAGTACACAGTTGACTTCAACGTGTTGGAATGTAATATTTGAACCAGAGCTAAGGAACAAACGCAGAGCGAATGAAGTTTTGGTAGATGCTGTCTGTGAAGAACATAACTCAGAAGTGCGTTTCGCTACATCCACAGATTCAATTTGCTTATTAGATCTCTTACCGCATAGCTGCTTTAAAAGTCTCCATAGGTAATCGTAGTTGTGTTTACATAAAACGGCAACGTGGTATAAATTATACTGTCGTAAAATCTCCGTTTTGATTTTTAGAGTGAGTTGTTTAACACGGGCAGTCATTGTACATTTGTAGGCTTGTTCTTTTTCCCTTCTAAGTTGTTTGAGTGACGGAGAAGAGAATCCATCGACTCGTAAGTAGATGGTTTCGATGGGGCAGCAAGGATCGAAGTAAAAGTAAAGATAATCAGTGAAATGATCCCACTGAAGAGACGGATCTTCGTTGTGGAAAACTGTAAAATCTGGAGAATAGCAATATTTGAGGATGAACAATCTTGTCGCTTTACAGTTTTGAAGGGCTTATTAGCCAATGAACCGGAGTGAGTCTTACCATAAACGACAGGGCACACTTTTATGATATCATGTTCGGAATTGTCGAGTGGGGCACGTTTCTGTGCGGAAAATAGACGAGCACGATTTGTGAAGACGCAATCTAGTGACGCTCCGAGTCTGGTCGAAAAGGCCACTACGTTAGTCAAATCAAGTGCCTGGATGAAGGAGGTATTAATTTTATTGAAGTGATGACACAGACTGAGTGGTCAAGTTTAGATAGTCACGCCGAGAATAGATCATGCGCAAAAGTTTCCAACTCTGCTGCTTGTGTGTCGGAGGATACGTAGACACTCCCAATAATAACAGAAATAAAACCACTCAAAATCTTTGGCTTACATACAAGCAGAGAAAAGAGAACCCAGACGAGTTTCGTCCTTTAAAACCGTCTGTCAGGATGAAGAAGAATACCAACGCATCCTGAGACGGACCCAGCGCCTCAAAGGAGAAACCTTCTACATTCTGTAAAACCTCTCCCCGAGTCCGAATGAGACAAGCTATCTGCGAACTGCGAATCCGATGAGCAAATGGAGAAACAGATCTCCCCATAGTGGATTTTCGCGTAGTCAGAAAAATTCAGAGCTCGATGGAGCCCAATCCTCCTTCTTCCAGGACCTCAAACATAAAGAACGGATTACGGGTAACACTCGCGAACGTGCGCAGTTTCAGAAATATGCTAAATGAGATTCCACTCCTTATCTCTGAACAACAACCGGACCCAATAGCGTTCACCGAAACCTGGCTGTCATCTGATATATCTGACTCGGAGATTCATGTCTCAGGATATCAGCTGCCTCGATGCGATCGCTTTGGTGGGAGGTCTGGAGGCGGAGTAATCCTCTATTCAAAGAACTGCCTTAATGTCCACATTATCGAATCCGATTGTGACAAGGATGATATGTCAGAAATGCTCTGGTGTCGAATTCATGACGTATGCCAATCGCTGATGGTCGGAGTGGTCTAAAGAGCCCCTGCAGGACCTGGCTCACACCTAGTATGCTCCGTGCGAACCCACAGCAGAGGAAGAAACTGTCTCCTTATGGGTGAATTCAACGCCCCGGGCATAATCTGGGACCTTCTTCACAGTGATCTCCCACCGGACTCGTTTGAAGTTGATCTCCTTGATACCGTTCACGAGTGCAACCTGACACAGCATATCTTGACACCAACACGGATAGTCCCTGGTCAGATACCAAACATTCTAGATCTAGTTCTCACCTCGGCCCCATCTGTGGTTTCAGACCTAAGGATCCTCTGATCTTTTGGGAAGAGTGATTACTATGCAGTCTGCTTTAGGTGGACACAACGCCTCACAATGCACGATCAGGGGACACTGCGTCGAAATTTCTGGCGCACTGACCAGCCCAGATTAAGAACGACTGCAAGTAGCATGGACTGTAGTATTCCGCCATACTTGGAGCATGACGACGCGTGAGAATGCCTACGATCTATGATGATGCGGGTCATTGAACAGTTTGTTCTTTACTGCAGGATCAGACCACCATAAAAAATGATCCCCATGGAATGATAAAGAAGTAAGCTCCTTAGTGAAAAAACGACGAAAACCATGGGTTGTTTCAAGATCGCAGGACTGACATCAAGCTACTTAGAGTGCAGAACTGTCAGAAACTTATGCACATGGAGAAAACGAGACAAAAGACTACAATATGAATATGGGCTGGCCATGGAATCCAAAAACTGTCCGAAAATACTTTTGCCTACCGGAAGCGAAATGCCAAAACGGGTAGTGGAATCCCCGCTCTATCCTCTTCTGAGGAATCTACCGTTCTCTACGGCGATGATGAAAAAGCAAGCCTACTGTGTGCGCTACATTCCTCGGTCTACTCAGTGGAATCTCCGCTGCTCAACATCTGTTTGCCTGCACACTACTCCTCTATGGACCAAGTTGTAAATAACTCCGAGGTAGTCACTAAACTACTCCTCGAACTGGACCCGAACTCCTCCCCAGGCCCGGACGGATTGCATCCCAGCTTCCACAAAACGATAGCTGAGTACGTCGCCGCTCCTCTCTGCCAAGTATTTCGGCAATCCTTCGAAGTCGGCTGGATACCCACAGGCTGGAATGCAGGTACCGTCCTGCCCAAAGACAAGGGGAAACCAACAAGACCCAGCGAACTACCGGCCAATATGCCTGACATCAATCGTATGCAAAACCATGGAACGAATAGTGAAGTGCGCCCTGCAAGTACACTGTGTGAACCTAAACATCATCTCACCCACTCAACATGGGTTCCGGAGAGGACGCTCATGCATCTATAACTTCCACATTGCCAGGGCAACATGGGCAGAAGCCATAGATGTCCGAAAACAAGCTGATGTAATAGTCATTGAATTTAGTGAAGCCTTTGATAAAGGTACACGCGTCTGACTGATACATAAACTCCAGGGAATAGGCATTACAGGAAAAGTTCTCTCCTGAATTGCCGATTTCTTAAGAGGTAGAACATTGCGCGTACAAGTGAATCAAACCCTCTCTGCTCCTGTGCCTATGACTGGTGGCATTCCCCAAGGATCAGCGCTTTGACCAGAGCTCTACAAACTGTACATTAACGATCTGCCGACTGCACTTCAAACTAACTGCTTGATCTATGCCAAAGACTTCAAGATATGGTCAGTAGTATCTGGTCTTGCGGATGCGGACAGATTACAAGGGGCTCTATACCAGCTACACGAATGGTCCATCAAGTGGGAATCGGCAGTAAACCGAGATAAATGCGCTGTTCTCCCAATGGGTAGCACTGAATCGTACGGTGCGTAATATATCGGTGAGTTTCTCCTCAAGAATACCACTCACGACAGAGATCCCGGAGATATCGTGACTTCTGACCTTAGAATGACGCAGGACACGTTGGAGAAGGTGGCCACTGGAAACAGACTGGTGGGTGTTCTCATTTCGGAAAACTTGGTAAACGACCGGTTAATGTATTTATGATGATACACAACGTTTCGCATTTGACACAAATGCTTCATCAGGCCTGATGAAGCCTGATGAAGCATTTGTGTCAAATGCGAAACGTTGTGTATCATCATAAATACATTAACCGGTCGTTTACCAAGTTTTCTGAAATGATGACTTCCCGATCGGTTCCAAATATGTTCCAAGATATTGAGACTGGTGGGTGCCTTAAAAAGATCATTCGCTCAAATGACTTGTGAGATTTTTCTATCTTTGTTCAGTTCGTACGTCCGTCCAGTCTTAGAATATGGTCTACCAGCTATCCATCCGCTTTCAAAGTTTGAATGCGCTCTGCTGAAAATGGTTCAGAGACGTGCATCGAAAGCTGTTCTGGGGCTCTGTGATCTCCTGTACCCCATTCGACTCCACCAGCTAAATCTGTTCTCCCTGGAGCTCCGCCGTCGCCCGGGTGCTCTCATCTACACTAAATGCACCTTCTGAAGCGAACTTAGAAGTGAGACAAGACATTTACTCCGGCCCAACACTGATCCTTCCACACGACGTCACACATGGAAATTAGTTAAGCAAAGATGACACAGAATTCGCATGGACGTCACTCTATCCACTAGATTGGTAGATGATTGGAACGGCCTACCGGAAGAAATTGCAAACTCGCCATCCGAAAAAAGTTTTAAGCGGCTGCTAGCCAAACATTCGCAGAGAATGCTAGAAACTTGCGCCTGTCACCGCAATTGCGACGAACCCTCCAGGAACGTCGTAACGCAACGACACGCATCAAACCCATTATGATACGGAATCGATGGGACTGAAAAGGGATTTCCCTTCTGCTTTCTACAACTCACTGAACTCAATGAAATGGCACCTGACTGCGACAGTTGAGTAGATAAAATATATGGATGACGAGTTACATAAGGGTAGATGAACGTATGTGATGAAACCCACCGAACGATTTTGAGGCTTTCCGGGGCGAACGGATTTGATGAGAAGATAACCAGTAAATAGAATAAAATTGTCTTCCATCTCAGCATGTAAACCGTTTCTAAAAGAATAAAAATGCCCACATGCATATATACAGTTTATTGTATAAAAGCGTTACAATTCGACAGCATTTAAAGTAGTGAAAAAATTGTGTGAAAATAGCAGTGGAATTTGGATCATGTTAACTGACCGAAGTCTAATGCTTACTTGCCAACGAGCAAGGTGTTTTCACAATTTGCAAGAATGTTTCCGCATAACACTTTTACAAATGATGATAACTATGTGATCGTATTGAATAATACGCTGAAAAAGTGGACAAAAATGACAACACCGTATTCAAGACGCACACCATGCAAAAAAGAAAGGAAACACGATTAAAGAATAGGAAAAATCAGCAGCAGATAGAGAAGAAAGGAACCCAAATGGGAAAAGGAAACGGCCAATGTGAAGTGCCAGTCAGTAATCGCAAGTATCACATGGTGTGCAAAAAACCAGCCGTCCATATCACACGCAAATAAAAAAAAGTGTTTGTGTAGAATAAGAAAAGTTGCGGCACAAGAACGCGTCTCTGGAAATCACCACTAGTTATTCCTTCCGACGTGGAGTACGCCTATCCCATTTCCACTCTTTGAGTCCGATCGTTCAGATATGTGTCGAATCACCTTAGCAGAAGTTTAGCAATACCGTATGATTGCAGCACAGCTAGCAGTGGCTTGTGTGGCACGCGGTCGAAGGCACTTTACATGTTCG